>VZRE01009481.1:0-100000 GCA_013396775.1 Cephalopterus ornatus
TTCCTAATTCCAAGTTCACATTAGCCCTGATAGCAAAAAATAGTATCTCACATTTTATGCCCCAGTCTTTTTAATTTTAAATAAGCAATGTATCTAAATCTTTGGTAGATTTCTAAGGATTAGGCACAGATTTTAAGATGGAGGCAGACTGGCTTATTGAAAGTCAAGCATTAAAATGGCAATGTTGGTCAGAATCAAGAGAAATTACAGATGATTTACAGACCTTAAAGTTAGTTTGCAAAGTGATACTAGGGACTAAAATATTTTGACAAGCTACTCCACCCAGCTTTTCAGGCACACTTGCAGTGGTAACCCCAGGTGCTTTGTCAGCTTTCTATTCCTCCTGGTGCCCAAACTTAGAGGGAGGCAGTGGATCTTGTTACTCTGAGGGACTGTGATGCCATGCATACTGATGGCATATATACATACATACACACAGCTTTCGACTTTCCTGTTTGTTTTTATTGGGAGAGAGGAGACATCTAGTTATCTCTGCAGAGGCTTTTCTACCTTGTGTTTCATTTTTCTTTGTTCACTGGGTTGCAAGAGCAAGGAGTTTCACAGTTTTGCTCTTAGCTATTGTGGCATTATACTTTTAAATTTGCACAGTCTTATACACTAAATGAATTGCCCCTAGTACATAGGCTTTGATCAGGACGTCTTAGACAAGGCACTTGTCTGTGTCTGACTGGTGGCACTGATTCAGCATTTGTCTTGCTGTAGTTTACTGTGTGTTTCTGACTGTTTCATACAGATTTGGAGGGGGGGAAAACCAAAACAGAACGAAACAATAGAGACATTCTACCTTCATTGAGAACTGTGCAGTTCAAAAAGCCTTCTGCTACCAAGTTAGTTTTTTATGCAGAAATGTAGATTTTCCCTGAAAATTTATTTGCTGTCTTGCTCCACAGTTATCTTTTCTCTCCTTACAGCAAAATTGCTCTATTTTAAACAAATTTTTGTTTGTTTCTGTCTCTATTTGGCAATAGCAAGTAAACGTAAACTTGGAGTGAAAAGAAGCTCAAAATAGAAGAGGAAGGATTTATAAAGTGGATGATTGTATAGCTCAGAAATACCAAATTATTACTGAGCTTCTCAAGGAAGTTGAGGATTTCAACTTTTCTACTTTGCAAAGTTTTCAAGAATATTACTCATCTTTAGTAAGGTTTTGTGCTTTCATTGTTCAGTATTATACTTTATAAGGGAGAAGGATGATACCTTCATATATAAAGCCAAAGTTTGAATACGTATATATATATCTCCATATGATTTAAAAGCAAGGAAATTGTATCTTAATACAAATCTTTTAGATAATGAATCACAATAAAACAATGTAAATGTTTTAATTATTTTGCATTCTATGAATTTTGAACTTGAATTTGAACTCTGTTAAGGTCGTGACAGCAGCTAAAGTAGTGTTTTCTGGATGCTGAACCTGGTATTTTTTGGTTTGCATTTCTGTAAGCACAGATTTTCCTTTCAGAATTCAGCTTCTAGACTGGGATTCAACAGAGTTTGAGTATTATTATATATCAAAGTCTGTTTACATTGTATTTCCAAAGCAACACAAAATAAAACTGTTACAGCCTACATGTTGTTTGATAGCCCTTTTATATAATAAATAATGATTAAAAATCATAACTTAGAAAATAATATTCAGAAGATGACACAAAAATATCTGTTTTGTAGACTCAAATTTTTTTTTCTATAGGAAGGTTATTTCTGATTAAAGTAGTTGATAATTATAAATAATACTGCAAATGAATGCTGAATGGGAAAAGATATAAAATGTTAATTTCTTGTGTTCGATTCTATTAGTCATGCAGACTATAAATTACTGACGATTAATGTGCACCTCTTCTGAATAAAATAGAACAGCAGTTTATCAACACTTGCTATAATCTTCTATGAGAAATGTGGAAACATCCTTCTTCATTCTCCAAAAGTACTTTTAAGACACTTCAAGTACTTAAACTTTAAAACATTCCTAACTGCTCCAAAATGATACAATATTGTTCAGCAATTATGAAGAAATATGCTTAATAAATGAAGATGAAATAACACTGTCTGCAGTGTGTCAGCACAATAAATCTATCTCAGAAGGTGGCAGTTTGATACGTACTTTGTTTACATTATAAATTAATGAGGATGTTGTACATCCAAAGCAAATTACAATCTATTGAAAAAGGGCACAATGTCAAAAGTGTGTGTATGCTTTTAATTAGTGAATTTAGCAATGAAAAACGCCTTAATTCATAAGTGGAGGGAGAAGATGGGGTGGAGTATTACGTCTGTTTATGTTTTGCTGTGTTTATTATCTATAATTTAGCAATGCCTTTTAGTTCTGCATTTCTCATTTAAAAATGCAGTTTCAGCAATAATAAGAAGGTCTCAGATATCAATTTCTAGACTTCATGATTGCAGGATTAAGCCTTAAAACATGATCTAAAGGTTCAAAAGATGAAGAACAAAAACGCTGAAACTTTTTTTTTCCGAGTTCCATAACTGTGGCTTTTATGAGATGGGAATTCTGCTAACCTGTTACCTGTCTAAATAGTAGGCTATATATCATGTACTTATGGTCTGCAGTACTAGAGAAATATTTACCTCCAGAGAATTTAAATTTATATTATGATGGAATAAATCAAACATAAATCTAATTCAAGTTTATATTGCCAGCAAATTCTAATAACTGAATTTAAGTACACTAGGACCCAGCTTGGAGAGTCTCTGGGACACTCTCCTTGTGACAATCGGGTCATTCTGATGACTGTAAGGGAGCTTTCACTGTCACTAAGAGCCACTAGTAAACACTTTTGCTTTCCTTGACCCTTGTGGATCCCACTCATCACTTCGTCTTTGCCTGGCTTGCACAAGGGAGTGCTGTTCGATGGAGTGGAGAGCACTTGTGCACAGGCCTGCATGAAAGATTATCCACAGCCTTAGATGAAGGACATGCTTTGTTTTTTAACTTGAAAAGTGGTACTTTGTCCGAGCCAGGTTAAAGTCTAAATACCTATAGAAGCACTTATTTGTAATAGGTAAAAGAGACAATACATTTACAAATGTTTGTAAGTTTGCAAGGTGATGCAGGTGGATAAACAGAAGGAAATCTCTGTTTAATTTGTTTGTACCAAAAAAAGCAAATTTTTCCCCCTCATCCATTTCTTTGCCTTTCAGTCCACTAACTCTCAGGGTAACTGCATTCCTCCTTCCTCTTGAGGAAATTTTAGCTTTTCCACCCAGCCTCCCTTTCAAGCCTTCAAGACAGTGTTGCTGCTGATTCCTGTAACTTATGTAGGAGGTAAATGTTTTTTTGCTGCAGTAAGAATCATACTATTTTCCTACTTAGTAAACATGATTTTGCTTCTCTTTTTTATCAGGTAACTATCTGGTACTTCTCACTGAAGACAGCACCTTTCGCTGAACTTTTTATAATAATATCACTGTGTATGTTAAAAATATACATAACAAAACCACCCAGCTCATAGCTTGGAGTTCCCTGCTCTTTTCTAGTCAGATAAACTTTAAGAAAAAGTTAGGAAGAAATTGTTATTTGCAGTTTATTCAAAACATATTCTTTATTGGTGTGTTCTATGGTGGCTTACAATCTTGCTTTTCTCTATTTTTAGCGTGCAAAATAGTAATAGCTAACAGAAGAGCCTTCACTAGACACTTTCCATGTCTTTTTCATGCACACTTTGACCTGTATAAACATATATGCAATTTTTAGGAAAATATAATATCTACCTACTCTCACCATCAAAGAATGACTCTCAAGGAAAATGAACCGACAACATAAAACACACTAAATATTTCCCATTAATAAGAATAGAGATGTCATGTTTAACAGTAGAACTTCATCCTCACTGAGTTTACAGATACTATGAAAAGTATTCATGGAAGACAGTTGCCAGATGCTTTATGACTATTGGTTTTGGCTCTTAAACAGCCGGATATGAAAAACCAGTGAAAGAGTGAGCCCTCAGGTTTTGCATGTAGGCAAAAGTCAAAACATTTTCATGAAGAGGAACCCTATGTACCAGACTGAAATGACCTGTGGAGCTACACATTAAATATTCTTATTACACTTTCAACTGTAAAACATTTTTAATCCTTGATTTACTCATGGGAAAAAGTGCATCTGAGAGAGCTTTCAGATAAACTTCATTTAGAAGAGAATTATAACTATGTGTGACTGCAAGGCAAACCAACAAATTGGACAAACAAAAAAGCAGTTTCCTGAAAAAAAAAATCCTGTGTTTTTGTGAAAGTTGTGGTATATGTCCTCCCCTCCTTGTCTCCTCATGAGAATCCTGATAGATAACTTTGTGGCTGAGGTGTATTTTGAATGACTCAAAGAAGCGAATCATCAGATAATGGAAACACTGTTTTCTGTTATTCATTCACGGCAGATCAAAACATGAAGATGAATTTTTACCACCAAGTTTTGCACTAAACTCTAGTACTTCCCTCATAGTATGACTTACTGATCCACACCACATATAATACTGAAAATCAAAAAAAAGAACATTAACAAAAAAACATTTTTCAATTCTTCTTATTGTTTTGTTTCACTTTCATTTGAAAATTAGGGGGTAAAATCCTAATTTCTCAAACATCTATTCCTTTAATATTAGTTATGAATTATGCTTATGCATAAACTAATCTGAAAATCTCATGGCAAATATTACATAATTACCATAATCTAATAAAAAGCCTCTTCACATATGTGTTTGCAACTACAAATTAATATTGGATTTTTCCTTAGAAAAAATTAAAATTACGTTCAATTCTTGTGTCTTCCTTCCACTCAAATTGTTTCTGACATCAGTGGAAATACTTTTACATTGATTTGAAAGGGATGAGCACACAAAGCAGTCTGCTGAGAACAATTTACATCCAACAGGGTTGTATGTTCTCTCCTAACTTGGATACTTTGTATGAAGATACTTCAAGTGTTGTGATGCATAGTCTCCAATAATAGTACACTGATGTGGAAATATGAACTAGCAATCTGTTGAAGTCCTGCCAGTAGTTCATGGAAATGATGACAGTTCTATTCAGGCAAGGCTTCTTATGTTTAATGTCTTAGTTTCTCCTTTCTTGTTATTACTTGTAGTCTCTGTATGAAGAATGTGTTCATTGTGTCTTCTGTGGTACTTGTATTCCCTGCAATATTTTGATTTATTACTGTGGGAGCAGTTAGGTCACAAGCATACAGTTATGATTTCAAAAAGGAATTATTCACCTCATTAAGAAAATTGAAATCCAAGTCTGATGGTATGTATACAGAAAAAAGGCAATAGATGAATAGAAGCAGATCTGACTTTACTTTTAAATATCATATTTTGCAAAATTAATCTATATATTATATAGACACAAGATTCTTCATCATGACGTTATGTTAAAGTATGGAGACTACCAAGTTTTGGGCACTGCAACTAGCTTCTTAAGCAAAAGCTGAGACAAAGCAGGCACTTATCCTCTGAAGGAGCTAACCCACTAAAGCATGTAATTGTAGGCATTGTCAGTCAGTTATAGATTACTGGAACAGAAATGAAACACTGGGAATGAAAAGCCTTCAGAGTTTTTATGGTTAATTATAACCCCCACTTATTTTTGATCATTTAAAAAGATAGTTTTCCATAGGCCTCTGTGTTGAGACCAGGAGAATTCCTGTGTTATGAATTATTCTAGGACAGTGTGATTTCAGTTTCTGTGCTGAAGCTGCACATTTTTAGAAGATGTAAGATGATTAATGTCACTTACATGAGAAGCATTTAATTGTTAAGAATTAAGATAGTTTTTAAATTTTATGGATAAGACGTTCCCATAGAGAAGACATAGAGTTCAGAAATTTTGCATATATGTTATTATTTTGTCATTGAAACAAAGTCTGCTCATCAGTGTGTTCATTTAAAAGACAATGTTGCAAATCTTCTCAGCCTAAACAGGCAATTGAACCTTGGTCTAACCAAGAGCTAAATGTGTTGTTAAGTCTTTTTTAAGTGGTTCAGGACAAATGGGTAAGAAAGTGCTATGTAGTTATTTTATGTAGTATAAATATAACTAAGTATAAATAACTACATAACTGCTCTATGTAGTTATTTTACTGGGGAGGATTGCATTTTTATGTTCTAAGATACCTCCACTGCTTCAAGAGAAACCATCACTTCTCACCTGTATACTTACTTCAAGTACTTCACCTTTTCATGAAGCCCATTAAAATGAATTATATAATTATTAGGAGATGTTAGAGTCAAAAAATAACCTTCACTTAGAAACTATTACTTTAAGCTTCTTGTACTTTCCATCTGAGAAAGTTTTTCTACAGCTGTACCGTTTTTTTCCCTTTGCATAGTAATCTTTATACTGCCTCTGAGGTCTGGTCTGTTCATATAGTCAATTGGAAATAATTTATTTATTTTACTGTGGAGGCCATTAAGGAGTGTCTTGCCTTCAATAAGCCACTGTAAATAAACAATAATAATGTTTTATAAACTGAGAGAACTGTGATTAACTTCCACTTTTTTACAACTCCAAAGTGATTTTCATCTAATAAATATAACTTTACTATCCTTAAACCTTTTTGTTTTTTTCCAGAACATTAATATTTAAGGCACATTGGGGCAGGGGAATTCATTCTTTTAAAGAGGTCTTTTTTTATAATTTGAAAATTTGTCTCTAAGGGACTTCTATCCACAATGCAGAAGGTTGTTCCTCTCCTTCTTTCTACACCACCAACCTTGAATTAGTAGCATCTGTGTATGGAAGAGGTTGCAGGAGTTAAAAATTGTAGATCTGCAGCCTGCTTAAAAGTGCAAACAATTGCTAGACATCTGCAGAATGTAAATATCAAGTGAATAACATGAAACATTGATATAACTTGTGTATTACTGATGGCAGCACAAGAATGAAGTTAGGCGGAAATACTCATGTTTTTAACGAAGCTTGCTTCTTCAAGCTGTATATACCAGTTCTTAAACACATTCTATGATCCAAAATGCGGTTCCAGACCACAGCTGCCTTTGGAACATCAGCCTGAGTGCCAGCACTGCCAGTGTTCAACTCTAACTGGGAAGACTGATGCCAGGAACAAGGTGCCCTGGCTGTTTCTCATAGCTGCTCCCAAGGAGCTTACACTGGCCCAGTAGTGCTGCAGAATTTTGTCAGAGGCCATTTAATAATAACATTCTGAGAAAATGAGCCTGGAGCACCTTATAATAGCACTCTTTGATGGCAATCAGACTCCAGTCCCTAAATTCACTAAATAGAACTAAATATGCTCTGAGCATTCAAAGAGGAATGACCAAAGAAAAGTGAAGTATCCCCCATGCCCACACAAGAGTTAGAGTTCACCTCTTAATTTCAGAATTGCCCAACCCAGCAGACAAAGGTTATAAGTATTCATTCCCATAACTATTTTTTTCAGTCTTTTTCACATTAGTTGTTGGTTGTTCCTTATTAAAAATAAAAATTGAATTTCCTCAATATAATTATCTCCATTAAGTTTCAGTCCCAAAAATTCTTCTGTTCAAATGCACACCTCCCGCATCATTGTGGTAATGCCTCCATAACCTAATGTCACTCTTTACTGTGTACATCCAAGTGCTGGAGTGACGGAAACAAGTAGGAAGAAACATTATAGAATATTAGATTTTGATGAAGGAAGAAATGAGTTGGAACTGGGCCAGGCAAACTTTGTGAGCACTAACAGGCATCTCGAAAAATTCAGAAACCCACAAATCCCACCCTACAAAGCAGAAACTGAGTGAAATGGTATTAGTTACTATGATGTATTAGTATTATGGTGTAAAGATTTCAGGGAACAAAAGATAGATCTTCAGTAATTGAAAAAAGGAAATAATTGCCCCAAGAGTACTCCATTTGAGAACTAGGAAAGGTTTAAATGTACAACAAAAATGTCGGAAAATTCCATAATTTGTCCCTTGGAAACTATTGCTACAAAATCTTGTTTGCTAGTAAGAGAGGCTTGTGGTGTCCTTAAGGGACACATAAAAAGTCAGTATTCACTATTTAAAGATTTATGATACTGATTTCTTTGCTGACAGAAGGAAACGTGTAATTCCTTAATTTTAAAAGTAAACATGTATTAGAGTGGTACACATCATTATGCACATCTGTCAAGTAGCCCTTAGCTTCATTCTTCTTTAAAATCAAGAAAATACAAGACCATTTCTTTTCTCTTTAGTATTGTTAATGTTTGCAGTATCTCAAAATAATGTCTTTTCCTGATTAATTTTCTAAGTAAAATTTTATATTTTATATTTCTTTTGGATTACTGATGAATTTAGTTTCTATCCAACTTTAGTAAGAAAGGAACTCTGTTCACATGGAGTCTTGATATATATGTGTAATATTTTTAAGAGCAGGTAGACTTCATGCTAGCTCTATCTTTGACTCTTCTGGCTTACTCCAAGCTTCTCGTGATTACTCAGATCCTTGAACTGAAATCGATAATTTGTAAAGTGTAGAAGAAATTAAAATTCAACTCTCAAAACACCAGTATGAGAGACTTGCTTTACTTTTATCTCAACCCCAAATCAGGAATTTCAGGGTGTTTGGTTATTAAACTAAACTAAGGAGTTCTATGTGATATTTCACTAAGGGAAACAATTGAGAGTTACAAGAATTTATGTCTTAGAGAAGAAAATCTGCATCTCTACTATTCCATAAACAACTCAGATAAACATGGCATAAATTAGCAAAAGAACAGCCCACAAGTGCTAGGACTTCCATTGACTCACCAGGCAAGTAAAAAATTTGTCAGGACAAAAGTGGTATAAAAGTGTGCTTTCTTAACTGTACTAAATCTGTTTTGTATTGGAAAAGTTGCCTTTCATGTTGTAGTGGGGCAAAGTAACAGGAGGAGTATCTGTTCTTTTTTTTTAATGTTCTAATATCAGAAAATATAGCTTTAACTGAAGTAAGATTATGCAATTGTGAGGGGGAAGGGGTGACCAACCACATATTTAATGTCCTCATTTTTCTGTTTACCCTGTGGTCTCTCAAGGGCACACCAGAAGCGCTGGGATTTTGGACCCCTCTTTGGCTGCAGAACTGAGATAATAGCTGAACCAGCAGCCTTTGAGGAGGTAAAGTGGAGGTGAGAATATTAACTCAAAGTGCATACACAAAAAGAAGGAGATGTACAGATACTTCTCCCTTTTACATGTTTGAGTAAGTCTGACAACAGAGCAAGACTGCTGCAGCACTGTTGTCAGACAGGTAAGCAGAAGGATGAATCTCTCCGACCTCCTTGTAAAGTATTAATATTGAGTGATTGTGAAGAGGGTTTTGTGTTAATTTTAGCCACAGGAAATAGAATCTTTTATCTCCTCTAGTAAATTTTATTTTTAATTTAATAATTTTAATGGACTAAATTGAATTTTTAATGTCTAATTAATTTATCTAATTAGTATTTTGGAGGGCTAGATAAATTAAATTGGAGATACAAAAAATCTTGTCATTTATTTGACCTTTCCATTACTCTATTTCTATGAAGTATTGGCAGCTCCCCTCCCAAAGGAAAACAATGTGCCTTTAACAAATGGTTAATGCTACCAAGGTGTCCTGTGGTGCTTCAGTTAGAAAATATAATAATGCATGTTTAATTCCAACTAGGATTCTGGTCATGCAATTCTGGGATGTCATTTTGAAACCAAGACTCTGTGTTCAAATCCATTCGATTATCAGTGGTTCTGTTTTCTGGGCTATATGGGGTATTTTCCCACCAGCAAGAAAAGGGATTTATACCAGTGTATTTCTCCTATTCTCTTCTCTCTTCAAGGTAATGACTTGACAGTTCCTGCTTGTCATCTGTGACAGTTATATTCTTTTGCAGAATCTGAAAGACTTTGTTCTGAATAACTCTGGAGGATATTGTACTTCTTGCCCTGTGATCCTAGGGTGTCCTTTTTTTTAAGCTGATGTAGCTTGATACTTTTTTTTTTTTTTAAAGACTGGAAAGAATGATCATATTTCATCCCTCACTTATCACAAATGACTTCTTTTGGGACTTTTGAGTTCTGGAGTAGCTGTAACACGCTGGAGAATCTGTCACAATTTTTTATTTTATGACTGAGCACAGGTAGTGAGGGTAAGAATGCAATCTGCTGCTGAAAAAGAGACATTTCCTCCCAGAATAGCATTTCACTTCCTTCTCTCTCCATCACCCACAAAAGCTTAGACATTTCAGGAGCTGTCTTTACTGTGAACTTACTTTCACAGAAATGCTTTAGTTCACCACAACAAAAAAATCTACAGGAACATCAGAGGAGAACAGAAAAAAGCCAGCAGGCCTTTTTGTTTATCTCACAGCTTTAAAATATGAGCCTTTCCTAAGCAAATTTATGAGTGATTTTAATTAAATTTGTACATGTGTGGTTTATTTTGATGAACAAAGCTTAATCTTTGCAGCTTGTATTCACCTCAGTTGCACAATATTACTAGTAACCATTTACTGTACTTTACCTTAAAAATATGTTATGAGTACAGGCTGCCTACTTTAACAAAAAAACCCCCACATTCTCTTTAATTCTGTTTCAAGAGAATGTCTGCCATTTATATACAAACACCTGGGGTTTAAATTTTATTCTCCCGATAGTTCTTGTTTTCTCCCATGTCCTTTCTAGAAGAAAAATCCACAATTGATTTACATTTTTTCTTGTTTCCTCATTTTTATTTTTCACTACTGTATGGACATGTTTTTATTTCACTACAATACTCGCTCCTCTTCTTGTTTCTCACTCTTCCATTTTACTCATTTACGATTGCTAGGTGTTTTTTGTTCATCTGTTTCTGCAGCTGCTATAACTGTTATTTTGAAGTGTCTCTTAAGGAACTTCAACTTAATACAAAGTTTTAAGTTCTACCCTCTCTTTTCAGTGACTCCTAACACCCTGATTATGTGGTTATCACTACACTGTGATCATTACACAGTGAGACCTGTTACTCTTGTTCCTGTTTATCACTTCAGGACAGTCACTGCTGCATGTGACATAGGGTAATCAGAGTGATCTATGCCAACAGTAATACCCACAGTATAAATCTACAGAGAGCTGGGAATTTTGGTGGGTGAAGGTTGGAAGAGACGTTATCTGACTAGTTTCCTTCTGCCAATAATGTGAATATGTCTTGTTCTGTCAGTCTTTCCCAGTAGCATTACTCAGAACACTGAGTTTCCACCCTCGCTCTCTGAGTTATTTCCACTGAATGTTGTGTCAGTGATCATTTGCTCGTAGCCAGCAGTAAGCCAGGACTTTAATAATGATTTTTTAACAAGCTTTGGGGAAGCAAACACCGAACACTTAATCCCGATCAATGCAAAACTCTTCATGCAAATAGCCCAGAGAGCAAATTAATGCATCAGCTGTTATATAAAGGAGTATTTCCTCATTCCTGATTGCCACAAGTTTTATTGTATATTTAATCTGTTTTCCAAACCTGCCAAGTGAATGGATCTCAGTGCATTCATTATACACTGACCCACTCTGGTCATGATGTCAAGGCTTCCAAAATGTTCCTCTCATTATCTTATAGGTTCATCTTCCGTTCCAAGAGCCCCAGTGCTGAAGACTGGAAAGTTTGTTTGACCAGTTTTCTCCTCCCAGTTGCATTCAAGACTGTGCTTTTGACAGAATTTTGCTCCATTAATGATGTGTGCTGTCCCTCGGGCCGGTTTGCTCCCCCCTGTTTTAAATATGGGGGCCCCCCTCCCCTACTACTGGAAACATTAAATCCCTTTTAGTACTTTCCTGTCTGTGACAAAATTAGAAAATTTCAGATTAAAAGTCTTTTCTAGCCTTTGATATTTCTTGGTAGCTGGAACATTTGTTGCATTTTTCTGTATACTGACAGAATGATTGTGGTACAAGGGCACATATTTATGCCAAGTTTTGCTTGTGCTTATGATTTTGTTGAGGATGCTGTTTAAAGTTTCTAATCTATCCCCTAACTTGTGACATCTTTTATTTGTCCTTGAGGTAAGCAAACATGTAGATGCTTGCCTGAGGTAACACTAAGCTCTAAGTTGCTGGCAGCCCAGAGCTTTTACCAAAACGGGGGAAACTATAATTTATTTTTCTTAATTGCGTTATTGGTTACTTTACATTTCACTAAAAATATACTCAGAATACCTGATGGGGGTTATGTTTGGTCCTGCAGGATCACCTAAATATTTGGGATTCTGCAATAATTTTAGAAATTAAAGATTATTTCTCATAATTTATCTGTAACACTATAAATGAACACCTTTGAAAGTGGGAATGAGGGAGAGTGCAAAACCTTTTAAATTTACTGGTTTTTTTGAAGTTTGTTCCAACATTCCACCCACTAAAAAAATAATGACTTTTTGATGCTCTCTTTATGTGTGAAATGTATGCAGACTTTGTGTTCAATAGGACTAATAGACACTAAATATAGTCAGAACACTGGATTGAGGAGAAAGTAATATAGAATTTAAGACATCACTCTTCCAATTCTGTTCTTTCAGAGATGTCTCTTTCAGAAAAGCAAATGTTATTTTAATTCTCCTATGACAAATTTGCATTATTTTTAGAAGGAGGGTGCCTAAGATTCATAAAGTCAAAGTGCTGAAATTTGTTCCTGGGCACTTTCAACATAGAAGTGAAGTTTTCTTGTTAGGGAAAGTCATCCCACACTCAATCATCCATACCACTCGAGACTTCAAGCATCAGGACTCTGTAGTCCCACCGTGGTGGGTGGTTCACTGAACTGACAGGTGTCCCATGTTGACTTCAGACACACACACTAATGCAGATGTTTTCCCTTCTGGCTCGACCCTAGGTTTCCCTGAGCAGTGCCTCAGGCAGAATTCAACTGATTAATTTGTGACAAAATGCATCTCTGAGCAGGATGCCTCCAGAGAGGGGCTCAGAACAAGGAAATTTATGCTCTTACAGTCTGAGTTTCCTGCCCCTCACATAAGAGTTCACCTCAATAATTATATTAGGATCAGCAATCTTCGTGTTCTTTGTGGGATCTCTTCATTGTCTCTAGGCAGGCTGTTTGTTCTCTTATCTCTCAGGTGGCCGCTTCGACCTTCCTTGCTTCCTTATTTTCCAGTGTAAATCAGCTTTGGAGCTGCCTTAAGTAGGTAAAAGTTCAACATATCTGAATGAGAGTTCACAGCTGGTGACCCAAGGCTTCAGTAGGTCTCGCTACCAGTGTTGTATTATGCAAAATGACTAATTTCGTTTATTTCTTTACCTTTCTGAAAGGGGAAACTTTTCACATGGAGCCTTTTCCAACACTGTCAGTGGAGAAATTCCTATTTACATAGATTTGATGTTAAACTGTAAGAGATAAGTCACTTCTAAATCCTTCTGAGCATTTGTAGATCTTAGAGAAATTGGTTTTGGTCTTATTTGTTAAATTCAATTTTATATTAGACTAGTTTTAGTCATGGCTTAATTAAAAAAAATCGATGAAGGCAATTCTAGTTAATGTTATGTGAAATCGATGAAGGCAATTCTAGTTAATGTTACATGAATTAGAATGTATGAATGTATCTTTTTTCCCCATCTAGTTATGTTACTGTATACTCATATGACGTACTGCACTATTGTTTGAGTTCTGGTGTAGATCAGTTTGGACATAAACACAGTTCCCCAAAACGGAATGCGTGAGACAGGAATTTTGTGCTAATTGACAGACAGACATGGACACGGAAACCAGGCAGCTGACAGCAGACCATAGTTCTATGCTTTAAAAAATGCACTCAACGTATGCAAAATAGCATTTTAGATTCACAGTTCATTAACCTTTTTCTCTGAAGAGTATAAAATAGTCAAGATGGGCTTGACAAAAAAAGACAGTGTGAAGAAGTTCTGAAGAACATAAACCAAGAGGGTTTTCTGAAAGAAGATTTCTATCTTGCATAAACCAGGTATAAAATCAAGTATTAACTGAAATGTTAAAATGTTAATTTCTAAAGCATATTTCATATTAAATTTAAGATAATATCAAGGATACATTTACATTTGACTTTCAGATCAGTTTTAAAGCCGTTTACAAGGATATGATCCTGAGAAGATGTCATGAATTTTATTGTTTATTTTCCCTGGAATATTTTAGTAAAATCATATAATGAAAAATCATTTAGCTTGAAAAAGACCTTTAAGATCATTGAGTTCAATATAAAACCAATTTTTAATTAACTAATATAAGTTTAGTAGTACTGCATCTACTTTCTGAAAGTGTTTTCTCCAAAAGGCAACAGTTATTTGAGAGAAAATTCTCAGTAAGGAGTGCACTGCATTGAGGTATATAAGTTTTTGCAGGGCTGGAAGACTGGAAGCAAATAATAGAAATCACAAAGAGGAAGTAAATGCAAAGTAACCTGCAGTCAGTAAGTAAATCTATGTACATTGAAGTGGAAGTTTTGAATATGAGTACATGAGAAAAGAAGAAGCTGCTGCTGAGGATAAAGTTGGTCACATGAGCTCAAAGTTTGTGGAAACTTGTGTGTCTGTGTAAGGGTCAGGTTTTAAGATCAGAGTTCTTCAAAAGTTTGTCACTATAAGCTTCCCTTTTGCATAGTATCACCATGCCCTTGGAGCTGTTTTTCTAACTTCTAACAAGTAAGAGATTTTTTTCTTTTCTTTTTAAAGGAAAATAAATTTAGTGTGAAATGGTGTTATTATAGGTGTTTAAAAGAAGGTGGGAGCCAGGGGAAGATGCTAAAGACAGAAGGGGAAAAGTTAATATGAAACATAGCAAACTGGTGATTTTGTAATTATAAGACAGAAACTTTACCACTGTCTTTGGGTTTTGTAGGTAATTGTAACTAAAAGCTGTTATGTAGATCCAGATGGGAAATTTTATGTTTAGAGAATGAATGGGGTCTGGTTTTTATTAGATAATAAAACATGAACACATGACCTACGGTGCTAGAGTGGCAACTTCCTCTTTGGCTATAAATGAAGGAAAGCTGTATTTGTTTTCATTTTTAAGTTTGGTGCGAGGTAGTGATTCAGACATTGTGAACTGAAATACAAAAGGATTTTCAGAAGTGAAATGAATGACTTTTGCTTTTGTCAATATGCTGCAGTCCCGCACGAAAATTTGTGAATACCTGAAGTGGGCAGGTTGCCTCCCAGTCTTCATTTCTTTCAAATGGTTTGAGAAATTAAAAAGATTTTTCTCACACTCAAGGTACAACTTTCTTTTGTGGATACCTTCAGAAAAATGTCCAGAATGTCTCTCAGAGAAAACTATCCCATTGTAAAATCCTTTGTCATAAAGAGTATTCGCAGATTGTGCTCTCCTAATATTTTAATCAGCCTTCAGTAGAGTTATCAATTTTTTTTTAAATATATCATAGCAGGCAAATGATTGGACCTATTGAGGAGCTCATTCTTATTATCACGTCTGAAATATGATGGTGGTGAATTTTCTTATGAATGACTTATATGTGTCCAAAACACTTGTGATTTCGTGACTAGTTGAAAATGCCCCTTCTGGCAATTCTTAGACTGAGTGGCTACTGGTTTATGTTCAGTTTTCTCCAGTTTTGTGCAGAGGACAGTTTAGTTGCACAGGAGAGTCCAAAACTTCAAGTCCAAATAAAACTAGATCAGAGATATCTGGTGTGGGGTTGACATGGCAGCAATGTTTTGCAAAACAAATTATGCCTTGGGTTTCTTTCTTATTTGTTGCTTTTTTTCTTTCTGGGTTTGTTTTGTTTGTTTTATTCTGCTTTGCTTTGGTTTTGTTTGTTTTTTTGTTTTCTCCCAATCGATTCTGAGTTATTGTCTCTCCTCCTTGCACTACAGCCAGGTATAAACCTGTGTTCATTACACTGGCAATGTCTGCTTTACAGATTTTACAACATTATAAAAAAACCCAACTGTAACACTATTAGGCACGTGTTCAGTATTTTTTCTTTTCTGTTGTTCAAGCTGCCTTTACAGGAATAGGCTAGGTATTAATTTTTGTGCCCAGAGTAGTAGTATTTTGATTAAATAAAGTAAGAAGCTAAGGAGAAACTATTGGTCCTAAAAAGATGGAAATTTGTATGTGATTTTTATTTATTAACATTTTGCCTGGGAAAATATTCTGTATCATATCATTCAAAAAATTTAATTTTACCCACAGATTAAAAATTCTTCTAGACCCTTGAAGGGGAAGAGTAGGCACTGCTTTATGATTTTATAAAGAGAAATAATAATTATTCTAATGCGAAGCATGTCTCTATTGCCTCTCCAGACCAATCCATGAGACACTCTTTTATTACTTTGCTTTTGTTGGAGAATAAAATGGAAAAGTGGCTAAAATAAAAGCACCTTCCCTATCCATTCTACTGGTGTTCAAGAAGTGGAGGAATTACTATCTTTTTAATCATACCCTTAGATAATTTTTTCAACTCTCTTATCACCTTTCTCATGACATGACCCCGCTCACACCATTCACCCATTTATGTAGAGTCTACTCTCTGCTTCACATTCCATTAGTACTTTTTCTCTCTAAATGACCATGCCAACAGAATGTTAGTGGACAGAATTTATGTTAAGTAATAATAAACTAACTAATGTCAGAGTTTGAAATCAGCACCTTTACAAAGTCTAGCTTCTCTAAATAATCCCATAAACCACAAAAATTTGCAAAAATAGCACATGTACTATTCTATTTGCAGAGCTGTTAATAAGGACTTTCTTGTAGATGTTCTCTTTCTAAAGAGAACCGATTCTGCTGAGAGAACTGTCTTCTCCTGACTGTTAAGTGGAGTTGAGTCAGTTGGAATCAGTGTCATCCTACAAGATTTCACCCCCCTGTTCAGGGTTATGCAGTTTTAAGACAGTAGCCTGCCATGTTACGGGTAGATCCACCCCTTCCATCTGAGGCCTAACCCCAAAACTCCAAGTGTTGATTTAAAGTGCCATTTCTCTTAGCAGGTATTTGAAGGGATCAGTCAGGAAATTCAGTTTTCCCTGACACCTGACAGCAGCAGGATGAGGTAGGTATGTGCATGTAAAACTCAGGAAGGTCTAAAAAGTGAACAAGTAAACTAGGCTGCCTGGTTTACAACGGTTGTTCAGCTCCCTGCAACCTCCAGAAGAGAATATTTTGCTTTGCCCTTAAAAAAAAAGAATACTTTGCTGCTTTCTTTGCTGTTCTCTTCCTGAACATTCGAATTCCTTCATTTTCCTCTGCTAGTTCTCTGAGAAGGCTTAGCAGAGGCAAAACAGCAGTAAAGGATTTTCTTAAATAAAATAAAATAAAGCAAAATCCTATATTTCCATACCAAACTTCTTTGCATGTTGTTCTTCCTTCATGACAACTGAGAGAGATGATCAGAAAGACAAGAACAAGTAAAACAGAATCATATAAAATGCAAATCTCTCCAGCTTATCTTGGCAGGGCACAAATATCTATAGTCTTCTGAATATAAAGAGGTTTTTTGTGTTCTGTATGCAATAAACTGAAATTTGTCAAGGTTGCTTTTTTTTTTCTGGACCCTTTCAGGATCTGCACCTTGCTCTTTAGAGACATCTCTTGTTCACTCAGTTTTAAGTTCTGTCTGAGAACGTAAGAGACATTGGTTTCTTTTCAGTGTTTTACTGTGAACAGAAGTAGTTAGTCTTAATGCATGTCCAGACTATATGTAGTATCAGTAATCTTAGGCATGCAATTAGGCTTATCATTACTTCTTGCTCTGTAAATTCAGTGAGACTTAAACAGAAAGTTTTTGTATTTCCTTAATATTTAGTTTTAAAGTATACCATGCATGTTTATATATAAAACATCATTATAACAAGACCACTCTATAACAATAATTTTGAGATAGCTATCTAATGAATAGTAAATTTCTGAAAGCTTTTGTATGTGAAGGGAGATACATATAAATATGTGTATGTGCTTTTGGTACTAGACTGAACCAAAGCCTCTCACTCACAAGGATCAGTTGTTCAAGGTGATTGTGACACAAACTGCAAACTATGGCTTAAAACCAATGTTCTTTGAACATTAGTTTTGAAGGAAATCTACTACCTCATGCCCTGAACATCCATCCATTATGGTTCTGAATGATTTGGCTCTATGCTTTCAAAAATCATTTGTGCATACACAGAAGTTTTATCTTATGATACAATGAACTCCATACTGACAGGTCTGATATGCCAGTTGCTTTCAACAGACCTGCTTAGCTGTAATAGAGAATATAATATTTGGGATCTTGGGTCACGGGGAAAAAAAATCATTGATATTTTGCTTTAAGCAATAGAACTTGACCTGAAAAGGAGTGACCAAACGGTTGTCACATAGGAATGCGTATAAGGTTTCTGCCACAGACTAAATCTCTTTAGTCTTTATAGGATCGATTCTGCCTCATCTTGTAATCTAATTTTCACAAGAAAACCAAAGTCCAGAAATGCAGGAAAAAATAAGAAAAATTATCCTGGGGTACTACAGTACCTGGGGACTTAGTGCTGTTAGTTACTTGTGTTGTTTGTGTCTCTGTGTATAAATACGCCAAAGAAAATATCCTGCATATTTATAAAGCACTGAACACAATAGTGTATTAAGCCAACACACTCCAGTGTGTTTTCTATATCTCTTAATGTATTCTCACAGGCAGAAGGGCTTTTATTACCTCTCCATATTAATGTAAAAGGTCTTTGTAGTGTCTCACCTCCAAAGAAGTTCATCATAAGAAAAGAAAGCAGTAACAACTGTCACAAAATCCAGAAATCATTGCTAAGTCCTTTGAGGGTTAAATTTGAAGTGGTCACATTTGGCACTTGGTGTTGTTTTAAAGTATGTCATTTCTCGTGAATTGCTATTGGGGGTCATGATTAAAAAGATGCTAATTCCCTCCCTCAGCTGTTATTCTTAGGTTCAGCCCTAACCTCTTTCAAAAAATTTCGTTACTCACTGACAGTAGTTTGTTTATTGGGAGTTATTAGTAAGGCTCTAGTCACTGTCACAACCTGTCAGCTCAAAATTAAACTGACTCAGAGCTTCTGCATTAGCAGATACATATGGTAGATTCAACAGTCAATTTTGAAGTTGTTATAACAGATTTATTAGTATCTATTAGTAGATTAGCTGACCATGATCAGTAGTAAAGAGGTAAGGTAGCTTTTCTCCCTCCACCCCAGAAGGGCACCAGAATCCTGCATTTTTATTTTGCTACCACGAGTGTAAATCTGAGGGGTTTCACTTCTCTGTTGTGGAAAGAGGAAGGTTCATGGAGATGGATTCAGTTGATTCTTTGGAGTACTTCATCAGACATAAAAGTACTACTAGTCACCACGCAAGAGGAAGGAGTATCCACATCGGTTACAGAGTCTGCTCTATCCTACAGCTTTTTTCTAACTCAAATATATTTTCCATATATAGGCTATGTATTTGTTTTAGATTTTAAATTTATATACACATACATTTACAGGCCTGGAATATCTGAGAACTGATTTCTAAAGCACTTGTAGTGTCTGATGGCATTTATAAGAAGAAAATAACTTACTCTTGAAATACCCTTTCATTTTTTTCTCCCTCTCCTCCCACACTGTTCTGTTATTGAGTTATGCTCTAGTTGTTGTTACCTGTTTTCTTTTTTTCAATACTTTTCAGGGCTATGAGGGCAAAGAGTTGAGAGTTGTGCTGTGTGTCTTGAAGACGGCAAACTCCTGCTGAGTGAATGTTCAGAACTGACAGTCTTCTGGTAAGAAATTCAAACATAGCAAGAGATCTGTAGTCAAGGTCAAGATCAGGTTTTATACTTGATCTTGGCAACATCTTCTATCTTCACTTCACAAGATTGCCAAAGAGAATTGAGACAGAAGGTGGCCAAGGAGCCTGAAATTTCTGGGCAAGTCTGTTCAAGGTCTAAGATTTTGAGCTAACCACAGAAATACAGACAAATGATGCAGCATTTCCATTTCTAGTCTTTTGACTCAGCCTGGTATTGTCCATCCCGCAGTGCCAGGTTCCTTAACATTGTCATCTTTTAACTAAATAGGTTTACATATGTTCATGGAGCAGTTGAATCACATGTGAATCATTTAATACATGGATCTTGTCCAGAAATTCCATTCAGTTTCTTCTGTTCACATAGGAGATTATCATATAGAATTATCAACTCATGCGGTTTAAATCAAATCAGATTTAAACATTTTCTGATAAATTAATGACATACAGTTAACCAGAAATCAATCAACTAATTCCAGCCCAATGCCAGCAATACAGCAGACATGCCTCAGTCCATACTTACAAAACATTAATGAAGACTTACAAGGTTCTAAATACCCTTTTAAAAAGTAATGTCAAAACATTTTAATCTTGCACACATTTCTTCCCCCCCTGTGTGTAAACTTTATATGAATCGTCACTGGCATGCCCAGTATTTTTGGGTTTCCCTATTTGGCTGCCCTGGTGGAGATGGGTTTGCTCCAGCTTTCTACAGCTCCCAACAATCTAGGGTCTGTGGTGAGATAACAGCCCATGAGCTCATGAATCCACGAAATTAAGACAGGTAAGATCCCTTACCTATTACTGTCATGAGCAAAATAGACATGACTTAGGAAAACTTTTGATTAATCAGTCTGTGATGATTAATTAATCAGTCTGCAGTGAAAGCAAGCATTATAAATGTTTCATTCTTCTTTGTTTTCTCTCAGATCCAGATTTTGAAGAGAAGCTTTTTGAGGAGGCCCCTGAAATTTTTTTTCAACCTCAATGGAAGAGGAAGGAAGCCAATGGCAGCTACAGCAGAAGCCTGGAATCCACAGTCTAAAATACAGGTACAGTTTGGTAACAATTAAATTTACAAAAGCTATGATAAACCTGCTAGATAACCCTTCAAAACTGTGCTTTTGTCATGCCTTCTTTTTAACATTCAATATGTTTCTACTTTTTTACTTCTTTTCTTCTATTCAGATGAGCATATGTACTTGGTAGCATCTTGGCAATAATGTAATATTTGGTTCCACTTATGTTGATGGTGTGCTAAGGAAACTTTATGTGTTATCAGCTCTTAATTGTAGATTGAAGGATGCCCGCCTTAATACATCTGCAGGTGAGGAAAGGCTCAGAGATTTTGTGTAGAATAAAGCTGATGTGGGTTGGAAGGAAGTCAGAAAGGAATATGAAGTGACTCTTTCAAGTGAAATGAACCACTGACAAATTTAAGGGAGATCTATGGATTTGGAAGTAGATTATAGAAATCAAACCTACAGTGGAAAACAATATATTTAGGTTCTTCATAAAGAAATAAAAGGGATTTCTAGGATCAGTAAGGGATTAATGTTATACAAAAAGGATATTATCTATTTCATGATACTTCTCTTTCAAGAAAAATGCTGTCTTTGTACCTATTCACAGTTCTTCCCTTCGTTCTGTCACATCATAGAGAGGTTGTGTTTGACACTTGCAGTAAGTGTCAGTACTCTAGGTGATAAAACAGTAAGAAGAAATGTTGAAATGAATGGACAGTCATTAGGGATTATGGATATAATTTGTCTGTAATATCTATTTATTGACCTCGAAAACACATTTAAATTGATTGCTTTTCTCAGATTATATTTTTTTTTTCATTTTTAGAGGCAGTACACATTTATGAAACTCACACTCAGATTTAAGTTATACAGAACCTTGACCTTTTGGTTATAATCCATCTATCCTCTCTCT
The DNA here is from genome assembly GCA_013396775.1 of Cephalopterus ornatus. Lineage (NCBI taxonomy): Eukaryota > Metazoa > Chordata > Aves > Passeriformes > Cotingidae > Cephalopterus > Cephalopterus ornatus. The sequence goes on from VZRE01009481.1 coordinate 21,673, forward strand.
TTTAGTCTGGAATAAATTCTGCATTCTTTTTAATTACCATTGTAATATGCACCTTGTAGTGTTTCTACTGCATTGTTTACACTACTTTAAACACTACAAGTAATTTCTAGTGTAGTGTTTAGAAAGTTAAATTTTTTTACAGAAATTTCATAAATATCTTATTGTTTGTATTTCAGGGCTCCACTTTATTTGTCAGATTCTCTAACACAATAACATAGTAAATATATGCCTGCAAAAGCATTGTAGAGCTAGTCTGAAATAATTTTTCTCATCACATCAGTATTTCAAGTTTATAATGCAAAAAAATCTTTATTATAAATGGAGATATTGAAAACTTATATTAAACGAAGTCATTTTCTCTGCACTCTTTACCATTACAGTTTCAAAATGAAGTATTTCAGAGGTTTCAAAACCAACCACTCCCATTGAACAAAAGCTGGTCCTGGTGGGGCTGCATTGTGTTGATTTCTTTCTCCCCTTCCCCTTAACGTATTTCTGTCAAGACAAAACATCATCATATTCAGCCCTCTAAGTAAGTTAAATTTGGCTTTGAGCAATTATTGGCTGCTTCAAAATGCATTTTAAAAATACTACATATCCTGGTGTGTAAATATCTCAAAATCCTGCAAGGATTTCTTTCAAGAGGCTAATTTCTTTGACTGTTAACAAATGTTTTTGCAAGGCAGAGTAACATATTATGCTAAGGGCCTCTGAGAACAAGTTGAACAACTCCAGAGATTGTGTCCCTTAAAGAAACACAGATCTATTCCATTTGACCTATAAAATTAAGGGGGGTTTCTCTATTGAAATAATGTAAAAGACAAACTTATTTTGTTATGTCTTCCAACACAAAACTATTGACCATTTTCCAGTGTTATCTGTGTACCAATTTTTATAGAGAGTTTCATTCTCTTGAAGAATTGGAGAATATAAAATAATTTTTAGATTAATAAACTCAGTGTGGTGACTACAGGGAAGTTTCTGAATAATTCAAATCCACAGTGCTTGTTTTGCCTTCTATCTTGTCTGCTTTCTACCTTGCATTCTTCTTTCTTTTCTGTGTTGTTCAGTTTAGGTTGCTAGAAATTACACAGATATGAGTTTTAACAGCTGCCAGAGCAAGTAAAGTCTCTGCTTCACCCTTGTCAAGTGCCAGTCCTAAATTAATTGTTCAAATTCATGTGTTGCTGTCAACACTCCAGTGTTTCCTTACCATGGTTTATATATTATTGATACTGCTTTGCAGATGCTTCAAGATGTAGTGCATCTTTTAGTCCATTCTGTGAAGTATTTAACCAAACCAAGTTGTACTGCAGAGTTGGAGAACAAATAATGCTAAAGTTTATTTAACTGGCAGACCAGAGCAGTCCAGCTACAAAAGTGGTGGAGAAATGAATTTTGAGGCATCGCTCTGAGCCAACCCAAATTTAGAAATATCCACATGTTGAGTGGATATTCTTTATTCTTGAACATTGTAACTTGTTCTGTTAACAGAAGTTCATGTACAAATGGCTAATTATGAAATTTGATACCTATAATAACACAAAACATCATCACCCTTCTAGCTGAATTTCTTCTGTTTTAAAGTTATAGAAGCATTCTTTCTTATCATGGCAGCTATAAATACCTTCCCTTAAATAAAATGCTGGGTCCATAACTAACCTAATTTACACAACAGCAAGATTAATTTAGTGGGAACTAATTCATCTTTTCCACTTCTAATTTCCTAGGACAGAGTCATCTTCTCAGAGAAAAGCTTAGAAGTTCAGCATTTGTGTTATCTCCTTGGAAGATTACTTAGGATTTTCTTGCATATTTTCTTCCTTCTACAGCAGTGAAAGCCTAGTATCCCTGAATTTTAACTCTGTTTTCTATAATGTGGTGTGGAGTAGAAACTCCTCTATGCCAGCCTGTTCGTTTCCAGAACTAGTATTATGTACATGAGAGAGCAAATGGGCTCTTCTTCCTGAGATATGTAATTTACAGGATGTTAAGGTTTTTGCTTCATTTTAAATGAAGAAATTATGTGCCTGTGTCTCCCTCTTGTGGCATGAAGATATTTTGACCAGAAGTTGTTCATCATAACAGAACCATTGGAAAAGAGCACAGCACCTCATGATTTCAGATTTTTCCATTGCTATACATTTTCTTCTGTCCCGTTTGGGTGCTCTTTTAATTGAACTGTTAAGAATTCTCCTTGAGGTGCAGTGAAAGTTTCAAGTCAAAATTTTGGCCAGACTTCTTGAGAAATCACTGCTATGTAGCTGACTGTAAAGAACGCCCAAAAGTAATCAAATGTTTGCAAGTGCACAGTCAGTTGAAGCTGTTGTGTAATAGGAATTATAGTTCAGAGACAAGCGAAGGCACAGACCTGTCATTCAAATATGAGGATGGTAAGCATGAACAGAACTTATCAGCAGCAAACTCCTAAACCACTAAAATACTTCGGTCCTTGTAGGTCACTGATTAGGACAGAAGAAGCACACACCCACAGTGGTCAGCAGTAACAGAGTTTTAGTCTCCCATTTCAAAATAGAAAAGAAAGTCTTAGAGGTGCTCTTTTGTTCTGGACTTTAGAAACAACAGAGACAAGCAAAAATGCCCTTTGAATTTGAGTCAAAGACTTTTCTATCTCTGTTTCTCTACCTGTAGTCCTAGGATCTCACATGTACACTTATAGACTGAGTAAAGATATATCCTTATATTCTGTAACCTGACACAGAAAGGATGCTCCTGGGAAGGAGCAAATCCTCTTCTGGATTTGTGGCATTGTGTTTTGGGTTTTTTTCAACTACATGAGATAAGTGGAAACCCCTGAAAAAGGAAAGATGGTCTTCAAAATACCTCATTACAACAGAAACAAGAGTCTGAAGTTTCTGTGTCCCAGGTGAATGCCTTAACCATACAGCTTTAAAGTAGACAAATGTCATCTTGTCATTATTATAAGTAGGATAGCTTTTAACAGAACAGGCTACTAATGAGCAAGTACAGGATTCCTAGTTGAGGGCATTTCAGAAATCTAAGCAACACTTTCTCTAAGTCAGATGAAGTACAGATTTGAAAACAAGAGTAATGGCTACAAAGAAAATGATCTTTTTTGCAGTCATACATAAAGGATTTTCACACCCCTCAGACAAAGAGGGGAAAAAAAATTCCAATTTTCCAGAAACTTTCTGTCAAATCTGACATATCTGGTCAGAGAACTGGGATTTCCACGATTTGGCAGTGTAGGTGTGAGAGACAGAATAATATCTAAATTAGCATGAGACCATGGAGTAGCTGTGACTTATGCTATGAGCAGTTTAGGTATTTTGGAATCAGAACTCTCCTTTTTTGAGGATACTATATTTATCTCTGTGCATTTGTAAACCTGAATACTCAACAGCTATTATAAGCAGTCTTATGATAGCTTATATTCTTTTTTCCCATCTATAAAATATGTGACCTTATGAAAGGTCAAAATCTAAATCAAAGTAAGCAGTTTTAATACATTTTGTGTGAAAAAGTTTTCAATATTATCATTTTTTTCCCCATTCACAGCTTAGTAAGAGACTAGTTCCTTTTATTTTGTCCCTAGTAAGTTCCACTTTCTGGTTCTTGTATACAAGAAGGGTGTTTGAAATACTATTTGAAATGCTTAAAAAGAAAACCAGTCAGAAAGTGGGCTTATGTTAGTTCTTGGAGCATAGCAAAATGCCAGATTAGAGTTAATAGAGAAAAAAGTTTTATAGCACCTATATAAGTCAGTGTATGTGTTGAACTGTGGCTAATTTTTGCTTGTCAATACATGGGATCAACATTTCTTTCTTATCTGTCTTGACAAGGTCAGATTTAGATATTTTAAAGAAATTTCCTCTATTCTTGCTGTATATTTCTATGGTGCATATTTTACTAGCAAAATTAAGTTGCAATGATCCCATCTGTGTAAAAGCCATATATTTGGTCATAAATAGCAATAAGAATGCCAAATAAAATGTAAAATAAAAATTATATTATGGCTGAAAAAATAAAATAAAAAGTATTTTGCATTATTTCTTTAGGAAGTTTATTCAACAATCAGTTTTTGCCCTACAGAAACTACTAATGCAGATATGCAAGGCAAAATTTCAGTCTGACTCTTAAGATCCTAAGCTGGCATTTAGAAAAGTCATGTTTGAACTTCTAGATGGAATATATTGATCCAGAATAACTGGCGAGCACTAAGAAATAACATCATTAAGGTATTTCTTTTTCTACTATTGGAGAGCTAGAGAGCTGACTATCCTACTGTGACTGCGAAGCCAAATCAGTACAAAATTGGTACCTATCTCCACTGGGTGGCAGCCCAAGCTCTTCTTAAACCCAAAAGGGAGGGATTTCTCTTTATCTGAAAAAAACCAGCGTCAAACCCTTACATCTCAGCACTTTGTAAAACTCATGAGACTTTTCTGTACAACTAGTAGGTCAGGTGTTGGGCCCTTCATCCTCAGGGACTCTCCAATTATTTCATAGTAAGATGGTGTCTCTTCTGCTAATGGCACTTCAAAAGGCAGTTCCTATATTGTGTTTAATTAGATTGTGATTAGTTCACACAAACTGTTTTTTTTAAAACGGGGATTCTGAAATTAACATCTTCACCATGAACACTCTCTACTCACAGAATTCACTGGAGATATCTAATGGGTTTAAGTAGCCTATCTGGAAATTATGGGGAAAAGCATGCACTGCCTTGTACTTTAAAGCATGCTGAAGCACCACTGAACAAAGTGAGTCTTTACAGCACCAAGAGATAGCACCTTTGATCCTCTGTTCTGGAAGGCTCATGGCTGTGACTGCAGTCATTACTGTTGTCTGTTCAGCTGTAGTCTTTCTAAGTCTCTCCAGTGGTGTGCCTCTCCTGCTCTGCCTCCCGTGACACTGGTGAGGGATGCATTGCTAGGATTCCTTCCTTCTAGCTGGCAAGAAACAAAGGTCACAACAGCTTCAGGTGACAAGCATCCCATTGTCTTTTCAGGATGATGAAAAGAAATTGCAGTGTCCTGGCCATGCCACATAAAACATAAATTTCCTTTAGGGACTGGAAATCTTTCTTTGCTTTCTGTTGGATGCAGATTCATTTTTCTCTCTCTTCACTAATTTTAATGGATTTTAAAAAGAGTTGCTTGGCCTCACACCATAGATCTCAGTTTAGTCACTCTTTCACCAAAACCCAGCACAGTACAAGAAAGAAAATTTTACATTACTCTGGTATATAAACCATATTCTTTTAAATAGATTAGTTTAACCTTGAATTATTTCAGACACTTTCAAAGATTTCTTTAGGAAAGATTACATTGTTTGCCTCCAGTGTGTAAATAAGGTAATGGATCCTTTTTTTTCTACGGACAGGCCCAGTAAACTATGTGTCTCTGAAATAAGACACCAGCTTTGGAATTTGCCCTGGTTTGATCTCAGAACTGAGATCTGTGCTAGCAGCTTCAGGAAAAGAATAATCTCTGAAGAATTTATCTGCATCATAATCTGTAGGATTTATGTTACAGGTTAGTGCCTCAGTTTGAGAACATAAGAGTTCTTGAAATGCGTTCAGCAGAGTTTATTTGGAGATTCTTACTGAAATGAGTGTTTCATACCAGAAAACATATGAAAGACAATTAAAGTTATTTTTAGTTTCACAGGATGAAATTTCAGTTCTGAAACAGAGGTGTTTCTAATAAAACTGTCCTTGGGAGTTGGATTTGGGTTTTTTTTGCTGCATCTAAGCTACAATGAAAACATCCTCTTGCATTAGTTTCTTTCCTGCTCTTAACAGATGGGAAGTTGTGATGTAGGCTGCCTCAGAGCCCATTGGCTCTGATGGTGCAAGCTGATGTAGCTTATTGTAGCCCACCAGGAAAGGTAAAGCTCTTCACACTTGTTCCTTAACTGCACAGGAATTTCTCATACCCAAAACAGAGATACATCATTCTTAATTTCCAGGATTGGTTTCATGAGCTGTGGAAAAAATCTGGTCAGAACAAACTACAGACCATTCTCTAGCACCAGAGGTCACCATGGACATGCCAGCAGTGACAACTCTACTGCCCCCCTACTGTGAATGCAGAAGATCGTTTGGCAGCTTTTACTCAGATTTGCATGAGTTACCTGGGGGTTTTGTGATCGCATCCGTGATCACATGCTGACAGCATTTTGAGAGAGTAGGCTTTCAAACAACAGCAATTTTTGGAAGAACTTTTTTAAGAGTGAGACCTAGACCTTAATATTTGCTTCTAAGAAAAAGGAGAGTGAACAAGGACCTCAGCTTTATCTCCAGATATTTTGACTGCACTTGACATGTCTTCCACCCAGACAAATTACTTAATGCCTGCAATGAAATAATGTAGCACACCAAGAGGTAGACTAACCTTTTTGTGCCTGTTGCTTTGCAACATGGTGTGCTGTTAAAAAGTCTTCTGGTCTTCTGTGGTAACAACCTGGTCACTGCCTGCACGGTAAGTCAGTCTGTGTCTCTCACCTACCTCACGAAAGAGGGATTTCACAGTTAATTTCTGTGAAGTGCTTCACAATCATTATCTGACAGATGCCTAAATACAGACCATGGTTAGTATGACAGAGTAACTAAAACGACCTTTACAAAACCATTTTTGCTTTAAAAACCTCTCCTCTCTCTCAGTGCTCTCTGTTTTAATGCAACCTCATCTTCTTCCCATTTAATTCTCATCTCATACCTTTTGTTTCTTTTCACTGACCCTTCTGGACAACTGTTTTTGGGAAAGCCTTTTTCTATATTTCTCTTTCCCTTCTCTCTCTAATAGATACCATCATCTTTTAAAGAGCAGGCACTCCCTCCCCTCAGCTAAGTACTATCTTGGCAGGCAACTGTGGAGGAGGAGTCTTCTTTAAAAGGCTCTGAAATTGTGTTGTTAAAAAAATATATAAATAAAGCAACAAACCTTTTAATAGGGCTTTGAACAATCATCCCTTTCATTCCCTTATGGCCTATTGTGCTTCTGGCTTTTTTATTATTTAGTGTGCTTCAAAAAAAAACAAAAATCCAAATGTTTTATGTTAAGCCATTAAGAGTTTATTTGGGTTGAAAATAAATAAATAAATGGGATCCTAGCAGTTGGGACTGTGAGCACATACGCAGTTGCCTGGCAAAGGCAACCTATAGGAGGCACATCAGAAGGCCAGAATAAGCTTTAGTAAAAGACCAGAACAAAAGCATCACCAGCATTTGTTTCTGGCAAAGTACTTTTGCATGAACCTGACTACTGGAGTGGCTTACCCAGCTTTTATCTGTTTCAAATTCACCTCACTGCCCCCACCCCTCTTTACAGCATCACTCCAAACTGTAACTAATGGTAATTATGTAGAAAAGGAGGAAGCATGGGATTTTTTTGAATCTTCTTTTGTTTTATTTTTTTAAACCACCTGATGGGAGCATGTGACTGGTTGGTATCCAACATTGCTCCTGGAGTTATTGTACACCTAACTAAATGTTTTTTCCATGACCTGCCTGAATTTCTTTTTTTTTTTGTATATTGTAGTTTATTTTTTAAAATAGTGGGTATATGTTGTGAATAGCCAGAAAAAGGGTTTTGTTCTTTTCTTTCTTTCTAACCCCTTTCCATTTTTGTTTACTTGTCATCCCCAGAGAATTCTGTATCAGGCTGGTGACTGCAGCTAGGTCTCCTCTGTGTGCATAATTGGTATCAATCTTGCTTTGTCTCAGTTCCCTAGTGGGGCTATTGGGGAGGGAGAGAAGAGTCTTTGCCACTAAATGCATTTTTAGGTTCACATTTTAGCTCCCATGTGACCTATATTTGGCAAACCAACATCACAACTTAAACTTTTTAACCCTCTTTCTCCATGAGATTGAACTATATGATAGTTTTTGAAAAGCACACATATAGACTACAGCTGGTTTCATTAAATTAGTAGATTGGAAGAGGTAGATAGGAGGAACTTCTGAGAATCTGAGCCTGACTTTTCTATCTCAGTTTTGAGACTCGTAAATAAAACAACCTGATACTCCTTGTGAAGTTGAATGGCGTCACTAACAGTCCAGACCTTAAAAATTAAGGGGACAGGTGTCTGTCACTAGTCAGGCTCCAAAGGAAGGACAGTGCCTTCAATTAGTGCCATTTTATGCATGGGACATAGAATGTCAGGTTACAAATAACAAGAAGAGTTTCTAGCACACATAACCTCGGGTGCATCAAAGACAAGAAATCCACAGCACAAAACAAGAGAGCATGAAACTGTCTCTATAACACAGTGATATTTTCCCTTTTTCCTCCCTTGCAACAGTATTGCTGATTTTTATAGAATCATAGAATATCCTGAGTCGAAAGAGACCCACAAGGATCATCAAAGTAAAAAAAAAAAAAAAAAAAAAAAAAAGAAAAATTCTCTAGTAATAATAGGAAACAAGAAGAGTGATCTGAACACAATTTTAATTGCTAAATTTCTTTGACTCACACAGTTTGGTATATTTCACTATAAAAGCAAGGTGTACCTTTCAAAATTTTGTTACAGGATCAGTAACTGAGAAGGAAAAGTCGCTCAGATATTTGGACTTATGAGGCTTAATGCTTTATAGACCTGGTTCTTGTGTACAGTCTTCTGTACACAAGACCTAACCAAGGTTTTCCCAGTACATGAAACAGGGATTATAAACTTTTTGACCTCATAGTCATACCATGAAAATAATCAATCTACTGTATACATTATTTTAGTAGGCAGGATATGCATTCCTGAGATACAGATAGTTAAGTCAAAAAATGAGGTCATTGGGAAAAAGGAAGAATATGTATATACTGTTCTATAATATATTACTAATTTTAATGAGATGAGAAGAACTTGTAAGGTAAACTTGGACTAAAAATTTAAAAAATATATACAAAATTCAGTGGAAAACTTCCTATTGGTTTCAGTGCAGTATGTAAGTTATTGCTTTTGAAAAATGGTATTGCTTGACAAAGTCCAACAGCAGACTCTGTCCAAAGACTGGTTGTTTGTTGGCTATTGAGAAACAATTATATTCGTTTTAAAAATCCTGAGAGTCAGTTAGACAATTTCACTTGCAAGTTCAGCCACTATTCCCATTTTAGAGGCATTGTTTTCAACTATTGATAAAATAAATATAGCTAGGTGTTTTAAGGTTTTGTATATTTCTAGAAAACTTTTACATTTTAAAACCTATACTTTTGCCATCCAGTTATTGATCATAAACCATTCAGCTGTTGAAGTATGTCATCAGTTGATTGTGCTTTATGTCATACCTGGAATGATCCTTGTTCCTGGAATATAGATTTGGAAGAACCTACATCACAAACCTGTAAAAGCTTATCAAGGTGCAGATCCAGACCACACAAAAGAAAATGTAGACTCATGTTTGTTTTACAACATAATGTCACCATGTCTACTGTGTTCTTCTCACAAACATACACCACAGGTGTTTTGTAACACCTGTCTTTTAGACCTTTGAAAACATAGGAAAAACTATTTACTAGGGAATTGTTAAGGGAAAAAAAAAGTCCAGCATGCAAGGGGCTGCCTTGTAGATAAGAATTGAGGATGATTTGGTTTGCGCGGCAGAAAGAGGATTCCAGTGATGGTCTGACAGTTAAAGAATGAAATTACAAAGAGAATAACAAGAACAATTACTTATCTTTCCAAACCTGGAAACAGTTGTCTGTGATTTGTTGTGAGTATAAAGAAAAGCACTGGAGTGGCTTGGTGTGAGTAGAGGCCAGTGATCAGTACTGGGAGTGCTGGGTCTATACAATGATTCTTTTTCCCATAGGGACCTGAAAAAGACATTTCTACTTCTCTGCCAAGGTATGACTTTGTAACTAGTGGGGTAAGAGTTTACAAAGAATAGATGAGCTTAAAATAATGAAAGTAGGTGTAGCAGGTTTATGATTTTGGGAACACTTGAAATTATCATACTGAAATAGTGAAGTTCCTCTGATACTTAGAGCAATCCCAAATTGATTTAAGAATTTGGTTGTCCAATGAAGCAAAGTAATAAAGTTGTGTCAGAATTCCCACTTTGAGTTATAGGAATACTGAACACTTGAATCTTGTGTATGGCTTTTATAACTGAGGATTATTTCTTTACAAATCAATGCAAAATACGTGGCACACGTTTTGAAATTTGCTGGGCATGAAGTAGAGTAAGTCACGGAGTTTCTGTCTGTTTCTGTGATGAGTCTGGAAGAATCTGAACTAGCTTCTGCTTTTTAACTTGGTTACAGGGTTCCAAATTTAGATCCTCCACAAATTCCATGTGTTTGTTTCAGATCCCTTCTAGAAGAATATAAAAGTTATAGTGAGGGAAATCTTGTGCAAGGACTGTAGAAAATACACCCAGTAGACTAAGCAAGACTGAAGTTCTGCTCAACATGATAAAGCCAATAAAGCCCAATGCTAAGACAGAGAAAAAGTAACACCCGCCTCCTCCTCCTCCTCTGCACACGCACACAACTTGTTTACAAAAGTGCCTTGTAGTGACTACTGGTGGTGTCACTCCGTCCCATGCCCCAGAGCTATCACCGGGCCTCATGGGAGATGTGACTACAGCATCGGACATGGGACTGTTTGTTCACTCACTTTCTGTGAAGAGAGTTTTGAACTGTGTTTTGAATAGACAGCATTTTCTTTGTGTGGTTGGTAAATAACACAGAGCAAAGTTAGTCAGCAAGTTGCATAGCTTCTGCATTCTGATTCTTTGGAGCCCTTTTGTACCAAGCTTGACAGGATGTTTTTAACAGAATGTGACCTCACTGGGATATCAGAGGTAAGGAAAAAAGTTATTGGGGTTGTTGTGGAATATTTTGCACAGAGCTGACCGAAAGCACTGCTTTAAAATGTCTCTTGGAAAGAAGATGGTTTCACGGTGGTCCAGTCAACACCTTGTTTGGTGAAAATCAACGTGTTTCACTACTTTGTAAGTTATAGGAAGTCTTATCAAGATTTTCTATTTCCCATTTACGGAAAAAGATGTTGATTTGCAGATCTCAGACATTTATGTATTTGCTCATTGAGCAAAGGCCCAGTTCTAGTGACAGAACATCAAAACGTTTTCTTTCTAACACAGAACAGAAAGAGCAGATCAGATCCAGTTGTTCATCCAAGTCCTAGAAGCAGCAGTGTGAGAGTCAGAGCGGTGGCAAACCCAGCAAGACCAAGCGACAGCAACCTTGTGGACACCCATCCTCAATCACTGGGTGAAGGTAAGAAGTGAAAAAAGACAAAAAGCAGTATCATTGCGCTTTCTGGGTAGGAGCAGGTGTGGGTTTTCATCACAGACGTTGAAGCTGAGGCTGCCGCTTGCCGTCGTTGTGCTTGGAGGTAGAGCAGAGGGGGCTGCGGTGCCCTGGGGGATGCGGGGCGGTGCGGGCACCCCCTCTCCTCCCTCTGCTGGCCAGCGCCGGGGCGGCGCGGGGCGGGCGCGGGGGGACCGGCACCTCTCTGCCGCGGCTGCCTGGGGGGAGCCCTGAGCGACAGGGACTCTCCAGGGCTTCCCTGGTATGCTGCTCGTGGTTCTATGCCCTGACGGACTTAGGGTGGAGTGATGAGAGGTTCAGCTGTGGTAAAAGAAAGGAGAGAGATACGAGTGTTCCACAAGTCGGAAAAGATGATTTAAAAAAAAAAAAAAAAAAAAGAAAAAAAGAAGATGTCGGATTCAGATATTTATTTATACAGTATAAAATATTATGGATTCATGCTGAATATCTGAGTAATTTGTTTATATTCAGGATCTAAAGAGTTTTTCATGAAAAATGAAGGAAAAATGCATTATTACACAAAATAGCTTCATGAATATTAGACATCTTGCTGTTCTGAATTTGAATTAACAATATGTGATCTGCTTTACTATCTATACCAACAGAATCATTGCTTTTGTGGTCAACAATCACGATTTTTTATCAGCCAGTACAGGTGACTTAAAAAAAATCAAAAAATTTGTTTGGAGTCACTGGTAGAGCAGTGAGAGGAAATGAAGTTCTCATGATATGTAAAACTGTTATTCATACTTAAAGACTTGCATAACAAAGAAATCTAAAAATATGCTTTTAAAATTGGAAAGTTTTGGGTGTTGCTGACAACGAAAGTGTTCTTTGGTAAAGGAGAATGGAAAAGTTTGCTCATTTACTTATGACTAACTAGAGTTGCTTATTACTGTAAGGCATGTAAAGAACTGGCTTTTATTGTGATGAAAATGTATGGTTTGAACTTCATTTAGTGGTATAAAATAAGTGGTGAGTGCATCACTGTTCTCAGTTAGACAGGGTAATGACTTTGGTTTCACAAAACATTTACAGTGATACTTTCATAATGTCAAACTTGCTACTGTATTCGATCCACTGGTGTGGGGTAAAAAAGCTGCAAGCTCTATCCTAATTAAATCACATATTTCACCTGAAGAACCTTCTAGAGAGAAATGTGTTCTGTGAAGCAGAAGTCTGTCAAATGGGGATGACTGAATACGGTAAAATTATATTCACAGCTTTGGTATTTGTGTTGCGCTAATACTTCTGCTCAGATGCTTGGTGTTGTACAATACATAACAAGATTTTGTAAAGCAAACATCTAATGTGACATGAAACATGAGATAGCAGATGAATAAAAAAATGAGACACATTAGTCATAATAAGAAACATGTTAAGAGAGTTTTTGGTTTGAATATCTTTCTGCAGCTGTACATGTATTGTTAGGTGGGGTTTTTTAACAGATGATTTTTCATAGCGTCTCATCCACTGCAAATAAACTGCCACTAATAGTCGGAAGATTGACTGTTTTCTGACCTTCGGTCAGAGAGACGTTACCAGGGTTGTATACAGTTTACTTTATCCCTGAATTTGAAGAAAAGAGTGCAGAAATTTAATAGAAGTGGGTTGTTTAATATTTATGAAAGCTACGATGGAGAAACCAGTAGAGGTCAGTGCAGAGTGCTGAAACAGAAGCAGAGTGCCAAAGCTTTGTGTGTTTATGCTCTGTACTTTTGATCTTTAACTTTTCCTTTAAAACGAGGTAAAGGGTCACAGTGTCTTACAGCCAATATTCTTGTCTTCTTGAAAGATAGATTAAACATACTTGTGATAATATGATAATGTCACACTGCTTAAACAGAGCAATTTAAGCAACAACAGACATTTCATTGCATATTATGGCTTGTAGAGAGACACTGGAAACCTTATTTTGTGGAATCATTATTGAAACCCATGTGTAATAATTATTACATATATTTCAGTGATAAATACATCTACCTGATGGCTATGTAACGAAAAAAATAATAGAAGAAAGAATAAATTTTAGGAAACAGGTTTTCAGATACTTAAAGTAACAACTATCTTTTTGTCATTTTTACTAACAAGTTTGGATAATCAGTTTGTGTTGGTTTAAAAGTCTTTTCTTTGTGTATATCTGCATATATGAACGGTAGGGAGGCAAACGAACTCTGTATACAAAGTTGAATTATCTTTTGTTTCACTTTTTAAAGCCTTTGTTTGCTCGCGTTTTCCTTTTGTGATTTAAAGCAAGGAAAAGAATCACCCCGTATAGTCGGCGCATGAAAAGATCCTCCAACATATATTAGCTGCAAAAGCTCTCTGAAAAGCTTCTGTTCAAGCTGCTTTCTATGGATCTAGAAAGAGCCTGTCCCCATTCTTTTTCTTTGCACTTTAACTAAGTACTTTGAAAAGTAGGTTGCTATTAAATTGTGATGGTTGAATATTAAGGAATTGAAAAAAAAAATCACCAGATAAAAGGGGTCATGTTCTATTTTGATTCTAGTACCAACTTACATCTCCTTTCTATGAGTTTAGGGAGTAGTTTCCCTTACCTTTAGAGAGATTAGAGTTAAACAAATAGTAAGTATTATTGGAAGTCCTCTTCACTTGTTCTGCTTACCTTTCATGTGCTTCTTTACATTGATTATGGAGGCATTGGAGAGAATCCATCACCTCCGAAAATCATACTTCCTTTTCATTTCCTTTATCATGTTCTTAAAAGTGACAAGAACTAGACAGAGACTCTGCAGCCCTTTCTCCCAGACACTTGTTCTGTGGAGTCATTAGAGTCAGACGCGTAAGTGTGAAGGAAGCTCTAAGGGCTTTAAAGGGAGGATTACTGCAGGGGAGGGATTCCCCAATAGCTGAAGCAGCTATCAGCGATATAAATTCAGCAGGGAAGGAGACAGAGTTGTTATAAACTGCTGTTTCACATCTGATCTGTCATGCATTTTTGCTACACTTCTGTCCCTGTGATACCACGCGCAGGTCTTCCAGTCCAGTCCAGTCAGATTTTCATGCAAATAGCTCCCCTTATACATGTAGCATAAAGTCCTGAATTTGGTGAAGCCAAAGAAGTCCTGATGTTTGAACCAGTGGTGAGATCAGGAGCTCTACAGGCTTGTTTCAACATTTTTTTTCCCCTGGGGCGAAGGAAATTTATACATAATCTCATTTGTTTCATAACACAAGATCCTACCTAATAGTGTGGCATACAAGTGATGGCATTTTAAATGGAATTTCCATTATGAGTCCAGATTTTTTCCAAAAGCTTGGACTCAATTCCACTCAGTTCAGTTCAGTTCTTCATTTAAATTGGAGAAACAAAACTCAGTACTGATTTCAGTGCTGGCTTTGATTGTGTTTTGAAAAACTAGGCTTCAATCCAAAAGTAAAATCCACCTTCTTCCTCCATGTAAACTTCTGTTATCCATACTATTTTGTCATGCAATATTTTCCAACTGCCTTTTACATATTGTTCTCATTTTTTTCTTGATTAAAAGGGATGTGAGGAGTTGTGTTTAGCTGAGCCACAGTGGAAGTGCTCATTTAGAGTAACTGATTCTCTTCATTAGCTGGTGTTGGGAGGGAGCCCTTCTCCTCAAATGCTTTTCCTGAAAAGTAGTGTAAAGTTAGAAGTTAAGGTACTTCTTATAATACTCAGTGCTCTGGTTTTAGCCAGTCCATGTTGAAGTCCACAAGTTCATGTATTTCTCTTGCTTCAATTAAGTTTGCTTGCATGTTAAATTACACTAACATCTGGTCTGCTTTCTTTTTTTCTTTTGTTTTTCCCTTCCCAGTAACGTGTGAAATACAAACCTCCAGAATTCAGAGACAAAAATAATGTTGCTGGAAACGTGTAGTTTAGTCAAGTATAAAGCTATGCTAGAAGTTTGCTGTTCTTATTTGTATCCTGATCAAAAATACAAGATTGCAGCAGAGCTGTTCATGACTAAGAAACAGAGGGTATATCTTATCACTGAAGTTCCCGGTCTCTCATAGATTAATGTTTAGTGTTTCCTTGACTGTGGCATTACATTCATACATACAGGTATAGTAACATTATGTTCTTGTTTTGTCCTTGGATGTCTTTGATCTATTTTTTTTTTTTTTTGCTGGTTTGTAAAAGTTATTCCCTACAAAGTAGGGTTGGTTAAATTATCCTCGGTTAAATTGTCCTGCCGCTATATAGCTATGTTTTTTGTTTGTTTAATTCAGGGATAACTTTTTTTTCATTCTTAGTGTACATGTGTACAGGGGTGATTTCCAACATTTTTACGTTACCCGATATGAAGGTGTCTGTCATTTAACTACAAAGCTGTGTATTCTGTTTAAGCAGGGATCAAAAAAAATGTGAGCTTGTGTCCAGATGGGGATAGTACTTCTTCAGTCAGTGGTGATCAGTGACTGAGATAGCACTAGTGAAAATCTCTTCATACAAACAAGGAAACTGTGGTATTCGCACCAGCAATTGAATAAATTCAGACTCCTTGCCAGTTATCAATCTGTAGATAATTATGTTATCAATCTGCAGATTGTAAAATAAACTTAAATAAATCAGAGTCAATAAATTAGAATTATAAATGTAGGCAAATAAATTATGATTTCAAACATTCAATAGAGACAAAAAATACAGATTTCTTCACCCATTTGGGGAATTAAGGGGTCTAAGGAATTGGTATAATTCTGGAAAATGTGGAAATATATCACAAGAAAATGTCAATGTAACAGTTTCCTTTTTGGTGGTTCTATCATTTTACTGAAATTTATCTACAGAGGTAATTTTACTTCTCATGTGCTTCAGGGATCAGAAATGGTGATTTCCCTGACTATATTAGATTGGACGGTATAGCTGGGTTTGGGTGTTTTTCACTTTATTCTGGAGTTCTGTTGGCAGTTTGCTACCTGTCCTTTTCACTGTGTCGCTCAAGTCAATACTAGGCTCTTTTTCATTTGCTCACTTTTTCATATGTCAAAAGTAAACTTTAGATTCCAGTTTCTTCTTGGTAGTCTTTGCCTCCCATTGACATCAGTAGGGTGCCGATACAACTCCTGAGTGTCTTACATATCCTGGGAACAGAAAAACCCCAACCATTACGACTAAAGCTGAGGAACTGTAGTCTTAATGATGGCAACATTAAATCTGAGGTATATGTGGTGTTAAGGCTTTCCAGAAACTCTGAAAATCATTCCCTTTTCCTAGAAAATATCTCAGTTTTTTCTCTTACATCTATGTTTTTCTAAGAGGTAAATATTCACATTAACAACCTTAAATGAAATAAATATGAATTCAGTTTTTGTAGTACATATTCTTATTTATGTTTACAAGCAAAGTCACTTCAGAACATCTTTATGTTTTTAACAAGTCTCTTCTAAAATAGAATCTTACATTTGGCTTTACTGTACAGAATAACTCTTCTATGAACACTTTGTTACACATCAAGACCTTCTGTATTATACGTCCGTCATCAATCAATATAGTGCAATGGGTTATTAAGAATACGCTTCACAGAATAGAAAATATTAAACAAATAAGTTTTACTTTTTCCTTTTTCACTTTAATGGCACATTTCAGTTTCAACTGTATGCACTAGGTTTTTCCAACACTGTAAAAATACAATGAATAGCAATGCTATTTGAATACATTATTTGACCATTATCTGGAGGTTTTATGTTGGTCCAGAAAAAAAAAGAAGTGCTTTTCTGAAATCTTTTTATCTATTTTTATGCATATTGTGTTTTTATTGATACCTTCATATTTTGCATCTATATATGTATATGTATATATACAGAACATTGTGAAATTTCTGCAGAAAAAATTAAGACCTCATTAATAAATTTTGTGATCTCAACAAGTTAATGTGGGCATTAATTTATTTCCAGGAATTAAGATGTTAAACTTCAGAAAACATTTAATTAAAATTAGATAAAATATGGATAAAAGTCTGAAAAAATACTAACTACAGCTTTAAATGGCACAAAACTGAAACACATTACCCATGAACCTGATCCACAGAAATATTTCATCTATTTTTCTCAGTAATAATTTTTTTAACAGTGCTTCTATAGAAGTGTTAATCATGTGATTGCATGTGTCAAAAATATTCCATTTTGCTAGCAGATTTATGCTACTTCAGAGAAAATATATGAGAAAAGATTTTCTGGTAGCTTCATGCTTGTGGTAAAGATGACCACAGAGAATATGAATGCTTTTACCTGGTATGCTTATACCAAGTTCTTTTACAAAAAAGTAATCTGGAGCAGTGTGGATTTTAATTCTTGACCAACATGGTAACATTCTACAATGAGATGACTGGGTTGATTGGATTCATTCATGTTTAAGAGGAACAGGAGATGTCATCTCCTTTGACTTAAGTAAGTTTTTAATCACCATCTCCCACAAGATCCTCATATTGACGCAGTGTAGTTCTGGACTAGATGGATAGAATGGTACGTGAGTAGAAACCTGGATGGATCACTGAACTCCGGGGGTACTGGCTAGAGGTTCATACTCTGCCTTGTCTGATTTCCTTGGTGAACTGTCTAGAAACCAGTCCTGTTCAATAACTTCCCAAGTGTCTCGGTGGACAGTGGGTTAAACACTGTATGCTGACAGTGACACAAGGTAACTATGCACTGGGCTGTGTCCATAGTGCACTAGGTAGTAGATCAAAGAAAGCTGTGATTTCTTTTTTACTTGGTACTAATTAGGCCACATCTAGAAAATTCCAGTTCTGGTTACCTCCACACAAGCAGACATTGATCAATTGGAGGAAATTCAGCAGAGAGCTCGGAGGCAGGAGCAAATGCTCTGTGAAGAAACTTTGAGAAATCAGGCCTTGATTAGTTTGGAGAAGAGATGCTTGCAGGTAAAAAAAATATTTTTTAGGCAGAGCAATCCTGAGAAAATAATAGTGTTGCAACTTCTAAAGTAACATTTTTCTTGTAAATGAATAGTGCCTCCTGCCTCCTGAGGAAGATCACCCATTCATATGTATCAGATGAGCTTAGGTTAAGGACCTCTAATGAATCCCTAAATATTGCAAGAGATTTCCTTGAAGTTAGGCAGTAGATGTAGTGCTTTACTACTTTGAAAGAGTAAAGTATTGTTTTCATGTGGATAATAATGAAAAATATAAAGAGGTGGCATTCTAGATGCAATCTATTGGCTTAACGAGGTCTCTGAACCTCCTAGGTCTGCTGGAAGGATTCTTCCTGCAGAGTAGTTCTTGCTGTTGCTTCTGGGATGTTGGAAATTTACTGAGCACAGGTGTTTGACCAGGGTGGTGAGTGCTGTTGCTAGGGAAGCGATGGCCTGTGGATTCTGAACTATGCCTTGGTTTGATTTGATTGTGCTTATGCCCTGTTTTTGTTATTTTCCCCTGAAATTTGATGAGAATATTTTTTGCTTAAGAAGAAAGAACTGTGTCATGTCAAATGCATAAGAAATCTGATGCGTTTTGCTTGGAAGTGAAAATAGTACAACAAAGGGAGTGATTAACAGATATTTGTTAAGTCTACCTTTTTCTAATGCCAAGTCAACATGACTAACAGTAAGGACTGGGAGCTAAAAGTAAAAGTAAAAGGAAAGGAACCACGAACTCTCTTGGGTCATTGGTAGAAAATACTCTACATGGGAATGTAGAATACGTTGTAATCAATCTTTTACTGTATGGATATCTCTATGGATATCTGAAAGATATTAGGAAGTGGGTGGGAAGATACCAATCTAGTCAGTGCTGGAGTTGTGTCAGAATATTCAATCTGTCCCATCCAGATGTTCTCCTGTTAGGCCAGGGAAAATACCTCTGCCCCACTTGGTTCCTCCTTATTGCAGAAACAAGTTTGATACGTGCATTGTATGTTTACAACTTTGTTTTGTAGTCCTGACTCACACTGGGCTGATCAAATGCAGGACAACCCAGCAGGCAGCACTGCTCACAGGACTTGTGTGACTTCTCATAATTTTTTCTATTTCTTATCTCTTTTCCTTTCTATTTTAGATGTTCCTTTTCACCTCTCTGCTTAACTGTTTCCTGCTTCAGTCTCCTCCCAAAAAGAAGCCTGCCCACTAATTCCAGGTTTGCTAGATCACTTTACCAGTTCAGTATTTCTCAAACCATTGCTAATGTACTCACAGCCTTGCATGGAATTTCTGCTGCAGTTCCGTGGTCACTGTTGGCCTTGCATGACTCCACTCACCAGAAGGTCTCCAGTGGTCCCCTTCACCCCCCTGTGAAGTCTGGCCAATGATCACATAAATCGTCTCTCTACTGCCTGCGAAATCCAGCCATTTTTCACTGACCTATCTATACAGTTTATTAGCTACTCACCTTATTATCTCACAAAAGTTTCTTATTTTCTCTTTGTGTTTGCATGGATGGTTGCAGTACGTCCTGTTCAGGTAGTTTAACTCCAGGTGAGGCCCAGGCAGAAGCCTCATTGTTTTCCTGAGCCCCAACACCAGCAGAATGCTCTTGGTGTTGCTATTGGTGCACAGTAGCACAAAAGGAGATAATGGGCAATAATGGCTAGTGACGGATAGTTGAAACCTCTAGGTTCATTCCATACATCTCAGCACAGGAACCCATCTGTCAGGGCTACTTGGGAGTTACAGTGTGTGAATGGAAAGGGGAGCAAACTCTGTCTAATTTCTGAGCTAATAGGAAATGAGTAATTTAATACTGTGCGTATCACCACAGTGACCATGATAAGTAAGCCTTGTTGGAAGGCTGGGTATGGTGTCACATTTATCTATTTCTGTGGTGGCTGTACGAGACTTGGCTGGCTTGATACATGGCAGAGCAAGGTCTCATCTCCTCACAGTTGCACCAGCAGACTTTGTCAATGAGAGAGGAACTTTCTTCTTGTCATTGCTGGTCACTGAGTCTCTAGTTCTAATCCATGGCTAATCCAGACAACTTCAGGTAGTCAGCTGTTAATCAAATGGGAATGTGCTCTGGTTATGAGACACTGGACCCCACCACAGCTGGAAGGCAAAACCCAGAACTGAAATACTATAATCATCTGGTATTCAGTAAAGAAACAGATTTTCAAAGTCACTGTTTACACTTTTTGATCTTATAAAACAAAACAAACAAACAAAACAAAAAAAAAGAAACAAAAAACCACCCTTTTCTGAACGGTTTGAATTTGAGACTTTAGGAAAATTACCTCGATGCTGGCCATTGTTATCTCTTGCAGATACAATAGTCAAACCCTTGTTTAGTGGGTATTTACCTCTTAAAAACCGTACAACTTAGGGTTTTTTTTAAATGATTCTTTAATATTTTGGAAATAACAATCAATTGACTAATTTCTGTATTATTAGATCTTTACAGTACTTGGCTGCAAGTACAACAAAGAAACAGTGTGCGTAATCATTTCTGTGATCATCGCATCTGCTGCCCACTTATAAAAACTCTGTCCGGAAGAAAGAGAAAACACAGCACATCCTATTCACCTGCTTGTACAATTTTATAGCTAGTGCTATTGCAAAGGCATCAGGGGTGTTTTCAGTGATCCTGGAGGTCAGACTTCATGGGCAAAGTGAATGAGGGACCATGGACCATGCTGACTAAGATGGGAAGATAACACTTATTCTTGTGGCAAGAAAAAGTTCAGGAGATCTTAGCATTGACAAAAGTACTTGTGTTTTTGAAAGAAATGAATTGCCAAGAATTTCAATGGCAATAAAGAGTTGGAATATGAATATTCTTGGATGGCTTTTGTTTCTTTGTTAGACACTAACCAACAGCCCATCAAAGATACAAGCATTTGGTTATAGTTTTAAAACTCTTTTGTACGTGATGCTTAAGAATTGGCATCCTTCCTTTAATCAGCTAACAACTTGAGAAGTGCTTGTACAAGTTTTACAGCTTCATCAAAGAGTGGCTGAAAAAGAACACACTTGAAATTATGACTTCTATAGGTTTGAAATACAGTTGATTTGATAGCTAAAGACAAATTCCTGAACTGCCAGTGTTTAGGGCTTATTTCGCTTGGATAGACTGTTCTTAGAACCTTTTTTGGTGATCTGTTCCCATTTAGCCCTGGATATTTGATTACTAGCCTGTGGTAATTGTGAAAGAAGAAAAAGATGAAAAATTAAACCCTACTATAAGCTGTGCTCTGTGGTGTGTAGCCACTATTATGCACATAATCTACAGAGATGTAGTGAATGTATTAAAGATACTTCAGTATGCTTTTTAGAACTTAACAATACGCAACTTTCCTTTTGCTTTTTTCTGGACTATGAGAGAGCGAAGCACACTGTCCTGCTTTTTATTATGCTTTTTAGTATGGGAACATTCCTCAAACAGGATATACCTGAAGCCTAACATTCCATCTCCAAAGGGAAAACACATTCTATTCTCAACACACAAGAATGAAGAACTGAATCTTGCTTTAAACTATTTGCCTTTTTGCCAAAATAACTGGCAGATCTATTTAACTGAATAAAAAAATGAGCCTGAATGCTCAAAGTATTTCTGTGAAATAAAAAGTATGTTACACATGTACAATGACAGTAGGAAAGGAGGAAGCAGAGATTGCCAAGGACATTCTGAGAACATTTATTGATTGGGAAAAAAATCACTGGATTTTTTTGTTTTGTTTTGTTCTGCTGGATTGTTTTTTCCTTCTCTATATTATACGAAGTGGTCTCTGTCTGAGTGTAATTTTTACTTTTTAGTGCCATCTGCACCTGTGGCCTTTGGACTTAATGTTTATGACAGATGGACTGGACTGTGTTTGCACCATTTAGTGTATAATCCTTCTGTATGTATCTATGCCATGCTAGGCAGTGGCACTGGCCCAATGGGCATATTTATTAGTGCAGACTTCCTGTCTGCTTCCATTGTTCTGTTGCAGTGTCCTTTGAGCCTAATGGACCTTGCTTTGTGCTGGGCCCACCTACAAAATATTGTTTCTGATTCATGCCAGATTATCTGTTGCAGACTCTGATTTCTTTTTTTTTTTTTCCTCCTAACACGTTTGCCAGCTAGAATGCTTAAAATGGATCAATTCCATATTGTAAATGTTCTTCCTCTTCTTTCAGCCTGCAAGCTTCATTTTGGAACAAGCTTGCTAGCTTTGTTTGCTAGTATCAACATACTTGATAAAAAAGGAGAACCATTTAATCTGAAAAATATCCCTTCTCTCACTACCTGAGCTCCTGTTCTACTGGAAGCAGAAGTTGTTCCCAGTAAAGCTATGGCCCCTGTAAAACAGGGTGCAATAAACATAGCCTTGGCTGCAGGAGGCTGTTGGCTGGTCCATGGCCTGCAGCCTGGAGCTGGGCGGCACATCCCATTCCTGCTGACTTCATCAGCGCTGTGTGATGTGGGAAAAAGACTACTGTTGAAAAAGAAATTTTGCCTTCTGTATCAACAGGGCGTCAAAACAAATGCAACACTAGGGCACTTGCAATATTTTAAGTCCTTTGAACATTTGTGGACCTAATAATCCACAGATGTGATATCGTGAAAACAAAGAACAATTCAGGATTCATCATTTGTCTCATGAAATCATGGGGTTGCTTCTCTCAAATCTGTGGGCCTGCTACAGAAAACCATGAAATGAACCTCACAGTTTAGTTGTAGTCACATCAAATTAGTGGCAAATCTCAGACATTTGAGAATCAAACCTACCCTTTTCTGAAAATATATCTTTTTTCAACATATATAATCCTAAGAGTTAAAAAGGATGATTTAAAATATTTCTGTAGAAAGTAATCATGCCCTTGTAAACCCTCTATGAAAAAATAGATCACTTATATAACTTATCACATAGCAAGAGTATGCAGTCTGTGTTCATATTATCATGATCATGAAAAAAGGAAACATATTCTGCATCAGACACCTGGGACAACAGGGATAGATAGTTTCTGACATGGATATACTTGCCAATCAGATTTCTGTAGGATGAGAATGCAGGTCTGGGAGGGAGAATTTATCATTTCATAAATAAAAAAGGAATTATCAGCAAGAGTTTCACGACTAGAAAAGGCTTCTTTATAATATTGAAGTAAAGCTGTATAGTAAAAAGAAAAGAAGTCATGATGGCATATTCATGATTGAGAAGTAGGCAGAATTTTATTTTTCCGTTCAACCACTTTAAAGCTGACATTTCTGGTTTGCTGTAAAAACTCAAACTATAAAATATACATCCAGAATGTATTACTTGTGAGCTTGGGCTTGAGAAGAAAGTATGTAGAAGTCTATGTACAAATACTGATGTGTAGTTTATATATCTGCTTTTTTTTTTTATATCACCTTTAATTCCATTGAATACTTACCACTTTTGAAGATCAGGTACCCAAATTGCAATGGGGAAACACCATATAGGCATTTTTGAGAAGGAATGGATATTTTTTCAACTCTGAATTTAATATTAAAACACGATTGAAATTTGAAAATCTCATGGCAGCATGTTTTGCAATCATCTTTCACACCCCAAACAACTTATATTTCTTTCTTTTTGTGATATTGGGAAGAGTTTCATCAATTTAGCCTTGTAGTTGAACATCTTGAAAGAATATTTTCAAGAACACAGGGTAAAAAATGTGCAAGCTGATTGTGGGCAAATCCTGTTTAAAACCCTTCAATTTGAATTAGCTCTGTGACGGTTCTGAATTTTTTTCCCTCCATTTGCTGTGGCAGTATCACAATTTGTTGCTAATAGATTATTGCTCACCTACTCTGTGAAAAAGCAGTTTTCTAAGTTGTTTTTCACTGCTGACAGTCATTGTGAGGATGAAGTATCTTCTAAAAACTACCACAAAAGCTTTAGCATCCCTTTATTTGTAAAAGACTATTTATAAATTTTAAGGTGAGAGCAGAGACTGGTGCAGAGGCTGGTACAGAGGTATATTACAGAGGAGACAGGATATTATTGAGTACTTATTTTTTATTTGCTTTTTTTTTCTTTTGCTTTATAGAGTTCGCAGCCAAAGTTCAGGACAACAATAGAGATGTTATCCAAGTTTTCCAGAACAGAGAAGTAATCTTCTCCCACTAAAGTCTGTTTGTTACATGATAAGATTAGCTTTAAGGTTATTGCAGTGTTTGAGTTTCTGATTGGAGCTCTCTGCAAATAATGACCTGAGGGGCTGTGTCATCATGTAGACAAGCTACATGACCATTCAGCTGTGATTATCCTAACTTCAGTGCCAGTAATGTACAGTGCCCCAGAACTGCGGAGCTAGGTATCATGTCCTGCAAATGGAATTATTCAGTTAATCACGGAAGAGCCCGGGGACTGAGCTGATGGAAGCACATAATAGCAAGGTTATGCCTATCAAGGATATGCAGCCTAAATCTCTCGACTGTGAGGCACGGTAGAGACAAGTGTTATGTGACGGCCATCCCTTGTGGATCATCATCATATCCCTTCCCTAGACAGTACCTGATTACTAGCCAAGCCAATAACCAAACTGTCATCATCTACCCTGGCATCTGCAGGGTTGCATCTGAAATGCGCACAACCAAGGGGATTTTTCATTACCCTGGAACATTACAGTCAGTCTTATCCGGCCTTGACTGAACTCACACTTCTGTTGGAGGTACTGTAAGTCTGAAAAGCTTTGCAGAACTTTCAAACTGGGCAATAACTACCTACATGTCCTTAGGGATATGAGGCAGGAGACTGTGGTCATCTGCCAGCAGATAAACTGGCTTTCCCTATCCACGACCTTTCAGGGTCCTACCAATGGACTTAGCCATTAACTTCCTGATGTCTGTGTGTTTGACTTTGATCTTTAGGAAGACCAATCCCACAACCCCTAATCTGCTGCGGGATTCCACTGATGTCATTCATTATTAAGATTCCACAGGAAAAAGATCCTTCATGTTACTGTGAGTCACACCTGGCACCTCCTGGAGGGATTCTGAGCCTTGGCTGACAGATGAATTGCAGCTTTCTGCTTCGCCACCAGTTTTCTTTTCTAGTATGTCTGCACATAGTATTTAATGCCATTGCATTGTTCTGTCTTTGCAAGTTATTTTTATTGTTAATGCATTTCTGATGCTTTATACCTAGATATTGAAATGACTTGGTCTCATTTGTGTTGCAATTGAATCAGTCTTTGTATCTGCTCCATACAAAATCAAAGAATTTCTCCAATGTTGAACAGTAAACAAAAGGATGCGGTGATAAATTCATCAAATGAGGTAGGTACAATAGGGTTCAAAGGGTTTTTTTACAAATATGAAGTAGTGCTGCAGTTGCTTTATTCTGAAGTTTAATCTGTTTGTGCACGCAGGAAGCATACTTAAATTCCGCATAACCATTCCTAGTTGAAAGAGAAATTAAAAATTGCATTTCATTTCTGAGTAAACAGTGTAAGACAATGTCATTTGTGCCCCGTTTTACTATTTTGGAAATAATATATTTTTTTTTCCTCTATTTTATTCTTTTTCCTTATGGACTGGTACATACAGATGACTATATATATAAAAAATATTCAAAGTATAATGAAATTGTTTGAAAAATTAGAAAAGCAAATATCAAAAAACTGCAAATCCTGGACTATCAAAAAACTGTGAATACTGAACTAACAAATGTTAAGACGCAAAATTAATGTATTTATAGAAAGCTTTTGTCAGAGATTTGTTTAATGTTATTTGGGGGTTTTTAAAGGTCTTTCTATTTAAAGACCTCAAGTTTTCATTAGTTCTGTTTCTCATTTTGTTAGATATCATCAGGTCCTTCCTAAAGAGAAACCAACCCTCTGCACATAATACCCTCCCATGTTTACATTCTTTCTTCGCTAATGGTGGGGAGCTCAAGCATAGAATAATGTGGAGGGGGAGACTGTGAACTAGCTGGAATCAGTTGTTTCTCTGTACCAGGGTCTCATAGACAGAGTTTGATCAGTTTCTTTAGCCAAATCAACCCAGTAAGAAGTCCAACAACTTATTTTAAAATCTGTTCTTGTGGTAGTCTTCCGTGCTAGTGTATTTCATATATTTGACAGTCTCACATGTGAACCTCACAGCACCACTTTTGCATGTGACTCAGATCAATGGACTCCATGTGGGATTATTTCATTTGACCCCCTCACTGCTGTGAATCTTTTCCTTTTGTCTGTTAGTTGTATTTACATTCCACCAGTTAATACTGCGATCAGTGAGGATGAGAGAGTAACACACCCTTTGCACAGGTCTTACGTCTTTCTTCCATCTACCTACATGTTTTCTCTAAATCCTGTGATTCCTCTGGAACTAGCAACAGAGACAGATGGAGGTTGTCACACCTACATACAAATGATGAAGAGATGATGGCTGTTGGCCATTGACTTGCAGTGACAGACGCATCTTTAACTTGTACATCAAAGGAGCCCTTTCTAAGGATAATCTCACTATCACCAGTTGCTGAAAATGGAAAACCAGATCCTCAGCTGTCATCTACTCTTCCATTGATTCACTGTGTTACAACAGCAAGCCATTTACACAACAAAACTATTGCATAAAACAAGCTAAGCCCAGAAAAATGTGTGAGACTAGGGTGGTGCTTAGTGCATATTGAAAGTGTCTTGTGACATCTGATATTAGTATAGAAATCTGAAATGAAACATACCTTTCAAGTGAGATAAATTTTAAGGTGTTCAATGCTATATATTTGTATTACCAAAAATCTGACTTTGAGAATAAATGACTACCTAATGTTTCCCTAGCTGAGGCTGATATGAAAGTCAGATTCTTTGTAAGATTACTGACAAATTTTATGAGAATCTAGATAATTCAGTGAAGATGTCTTCACAAAATGATAGGCTAAACTTGTAGATAAAGACTTAGCCGTATTTGTGTAACATAAAAAAACGCAGCTGATCTGGTCGCTGCAAGGACTAGCAGATCAAAGCATTGATATAGGCTGCAGAATTGACTGCTCGTATTTATGTTAAGTAGTATATTCATAGATTAATAGTTACTTCCATTTAAAATGTTAGCTGTATTATGCTTTCATTTCATTAATATAAAAAAACCCCAGGTGTACTTCGGGGAAACATGAGGGAAGGGACCATCTAAGACTTAGAATTTCCTTTAATTAATCAACTTCATTATAGAAAAATAGTGGGTGAAATAGCATGCAAAATAAGATTTGTGTGTTTGTGTGTGAAATAAATGCAAATGTATTAAAAGACTGATTAATGCTAAGTTCCCAGTGGTTAATACTACTATCTCTTTTTGATACTCTGATATTTGAGTTTACAGAACATACATTCTCTTCCTTCTGACTACTCTGTAGTACTTTCTGTTAATTATCATCTGAAAGACTGCGTAGTCCACTTCTTAGTGACATAAAAATGCAGTAACTCTCAGAAATTGTCCCACTGATGCCTATGAAGCTATTTGCAAAAAAAACTGCTGGCCAGAATAAGCAAGGGCTCCATTAAGGCGTTCAAATGGAAGATAAATTTATGTTTACTTGATATATTCTCATTCTCTAACATTCATTTTGTTTAAATCCTTATTTTTTCTTCTACTTATATTTCTAACTCCTAACTCTTTCTCTGTTCCTTCCTTTTTCTTTTTATTTTTTTCTCTTTCCTCCTCCTAATATTCCATTTTAACAAGATTTTGTGAGTCACACTGATTCCAGGCAAACAAGCTGCTGTACTGTAAAATAAATAGCCTTGAAATGCTACAAAGTAAATCACTTGCCTTCAAGATTAGGCTTAAATGTTTGCTTCAGCTTCATGTCAGAACATCCTTCCACTTAACCAGATGATAGCAGACTTTTTGCCAACAAAACATATCTTTACTAAACCAGGGCCATCTTTCAATAAGAGCAGAGCAGTATGATGCCCTCTGCCATCAAAACATGCCTCTAGCCCTATTTATTTATGAGGAGCTTTGTACTGGATACAAACTGATCATGAATGTTATCCAGCTTTATATAAGACATCACATGGTATTGGTAATCTGATACAGGGTTTTAAATGGATAGCTACACTGCCAGTTTTAAGTGCCAGCATTTTTTTTCCCTTTTGCTATCAAATGCATGTACTGCTAAGAAATAGTCAAGCCTTCACTAAGTTTATATTTCCTGCAGGAAAATTGCTGCATCTTTATTTTGTCTTTTATTCTTCTGAACAAAAAAAAACTATTTAGTATTCTCTATAGAGCATTATGGGAATGTATTGTTTTAGAAAGAATAATCTATGTTTTATTCCTTGCACCCAAATATATTTTTCAGAAGCTTGTGTTTCAGCATCTGTTTGCTGTATGTTTATTAAAATAGTTACGCTTTACTCTTACAGATCTGGAGAGTCTTAAGAAACAGATACGTTTTCAGACAAGAAATGCTGACTTTTCTTGGTGTTTATTCTCGTAGAATTCTATTAGATCACATATACTTGTTATTGTAAATCTAGAGAAACAGCTTTTTATGTGGATTAGGTGTATAATTGACATTCTGTCCATGCAGGCATGGAAAAATCTAACCTGGTGTGAGAAACCTGAAGTGTGACTAACATCCTGAATTTTTGCTTTGCAACATAATCTAGAGAATGGATGAGCATTAACATGGAAAATCTAGGCTTTTTTTCCCAGAGGGCACCTCTGCATTATTGTAGCTGAAATGCTTTGTGTACTGTATCACTTTGACCTGAAAGCAAAAATCTGATGATCAATTGTTTTAGTGTTTTAAGACTAAAGTTAGTAGCTTTTATCAGTCCCTTGAATCCCTAGTTCAAATCATTTTAAGACAATTTAAAGTAAGATTCTGGAGCTGGTCTGTGCATGCTTAAGGGAAGGAAAATTGGCTGGTTTGTGCTTGATTTATTAGAAAACAGATATGGGAAAGAAAATGGTAGAGGAAACATTTAAAAAAGTAAAGAGAACCTAACTGAAAATTATGTAAGCAATTAGATGGTAGTATAGATAAAGGTGTCTCAAGCTGGCATTTCAGTACCCAATTATTTAGCAAATATTTATTTGCAATTGAAATAATTTAAGTAAAGATGTGACTGGGGGTGGGGGTTGGAACCTGTAAGGAGCATTGCATGCTTAGTATTTGTGTGTATGTTTCTTCTACCATGAGAGAAAGACCTGTAGTTTTATATGCTTCCCTAAGTTTGCACTTTAGAGAAACTGAAAAGCATGACTGAGTTTAAAAGGGGTGACATTAATGTGAAGTCTAAGGATTCTTTATGTGCATAAACCCATGATGGTTCACTCCATTAACAGCTGCTAGCCAGTAAGCCCTCTAAAAAGCCTTTTGGAGGCGACACTGAAAATCGAGCTCACACTCTCACTGCAGGATTTACGCACTGAATTTTCAAAAATAGGGCATCTTCAAATACATGTTAAAGGGTAATCTAAATGCCTCTTTGGGACCCAATAGGATATTAATTGTATATCCAACTGATGTAGTTTAACCCCAGCCAGCAACTTAGCCCCACACAGCCATTTACTCACTCCCCTCGACTGGGACTAGGGAGAGAATCAGAACAGTAAAAGTGAGAAAACTCATTGGTTGAGTTGAAGACAACGTAACAGTGAAAGTAAAAGCCACACATGAAAGCAAAGCAAAACAAATTCAGCACTTCCTATTGGCAGGCAGGTGTTGAGCCATCCTCAGAAAAGCTGGGCTCCGTGGTGTGTAACAGTGACCTGGGAAGACAAATGCCAACACTCAAATATCCTCTCCCTTCCTCCTTCTTCTTCTCCCAATTCTATAAGCTGAGCATGACATCATGTGGTATGGAATACTCATGTGGTCAACTGGGGTCACCTGTCCCAGCTGTGTTCCCTCCCAACTACTTGTGCACCCCCAGCCCACCCGCTGGTGGGGTGGTTTGAGAAGCCGAAAAGGCCTTGGCATTGTGCAATATTGCTGTTCAGCAATAACAAAAACATCCCAGTGATATCAACACTGTTTTCAGTATAAAGCCAAAACGTAGCCCCATGCCCCATACTGTGAAGAAAATTAACACCCTCCCAGTCAAAACCAGCACACCAACATACCTTTGAAATTACTACATCTTTATTTAGTACCTAATAGAGAAGTTGTACAGTTTTAAATGTATTTAAACATAAATAGAGGTCTTTGAAACTGCTTTGAATTGATGATTTAATTTCCAAATTTACATCTGAGTGAATCTGTCTATTTAGTAATTTTACTCCAGTATTTTTACTCTAGACTTTATGTAGGCTGCAGAACTATCACTGAGTGAGCACAGAATGATGTATGTAATCGCTGGAGCCCACTAGCGAAGCTATGTTGAAGCTTCTACCAAAAACTTTCCACTGAGCTACTCATGTTGACATTATGCTGTAAGTTTTTTGGGGGAGACTCTTTTTTTGAAGGGAGACTCTTCAGACTACCTGCACAGTGGTTCTGATTATAGATATACTATAAAAATTAAATAATAAAATTTATGGATTTGCTTGTACTTTGGGCAATTGCTGAAGATTCCCCAGTAGCGCTTCTTTTCTGCACTGAGAGAACCTTAGATATGAAAAATGTGGTCATGATAATCCAGAGGAAAACAGATACAGCCTATTTATAATGTATGTAACTACAGAAATACAGAATAGAAAAATGAAAGTAAAATGTTAAAAAGCTTCCTTCTCTCTTTCTGTGTTGCAAAATTTTCTAGGAGCTAAAGGATGCGGGTGCCAGTTCCAAACCACCACAAGTGTTGAACTGTGGTAGAACTGTCCACAGAAAGGAGCATCACATTTGAGGGTTTCTGGCCTTGTATATTCAACACTGAGGATTAAGAAGAACATAAATTAATCAAGAGTTTGATTATGGAGAGATGAGTGAAAGTTGGCAAAGCTACTACAGCCACATGACCATTGTACAAATATAAACATAATCAATGTTTATCTATACCTAAGCAAGATATTTTAAAATGTGTTTAATTTGTTATTAAGTTAAATCTATTTAAATTGTAGGGGTTCTGGGACTGGTGTCCTACATGTCCTGAGCAATGTATGGGAAGAAAAATTATATTCCATTTTAATGAAATTATAAAACATTTCCTTGAGATCTGATCCTGATGCTTAATGGCATTGTCTCATTTTATGAACAACTTAGCTAATGGTGTAATCAGAGATGGCTGTTGTAGCATGAGTTGGAAATATGTCATTAAGAATGCAACAGCTGCAACTTCTGCTTAAAATTTGTTATTATATCTTGAAGTATAAACATTCAAAATGCAGTTTAAAAGAGAATAGAAACTTCAGCTAAGTGACTTTCACCACTGAAATAGAATTTGTAAAACTAATGGTGCATACACAACTTCGATTGAACTGACAGACTCCGTTATAACAACTTTGTGCTGCTCATTAGAAATTTGTCCCATTGAGTCTGATGACAGCAGTTATCAAGGCAGGAGAGAAGATCTTTAATCACAGACTTAAAATATATTTTGTGCTTCCTTTTACGTACTCGATTTTCTTCTTGTATGCAAATATATTTGTTCCATATTTGAAAATGTCTCCTATTAATCTGCATCAATCTTATTTTCTTTAGCAGATTGACTAACTTGCTTTGTGTAAGTTGCACTGTAAGGACAGCTTTAATACTTGAATTAGTGGATCTGTTCACCTTTTACAGTACATTTTATGAGATTAAATCTATGGTATCCAGGCTTAAGACCAATACCTACAGGTATCTTTTCAGCACAGTGCTCAGGAAATTAACCATGGAGCTCTCATTAGCATTAATGGGTGCTTAGTGGTTAATTTACTGTGCACCACACTAAAAACATACCCCCCGGGGTGCTCACCAGGCTGTGTGGGAGACTTCTCCACGCTGACGGTACTGTAATTGTATTTTATTAGATCAAGTTGCAAATGAAAGATTTTGATTTCTATTACATCTACGGCTGACTCTGACTCAAAGGCAAAACACACACACACACACACACACACACACACACACATATCCCGTCTTCACTATGAGCCAGCTGTGACAGCAAGACAATCCCTCAAGGAGTTCTTGAAGTAAGATGCAATAGAAGAAAGAAATGTACTATCAGTACTTCCAACTTCTTGTAAACCCGGAAAGTTACAGCTAATATCTTATTTTTTATGACAAATATTAAAAAAGTAAACTTCCTAATTAACTATTCAGAAATTTGGAGCAGCTCTTGAAATTTTAGCTTAGCCATTTATGCACATGTTTTCAATTACAAAGGGAAAACCTAAAGAAATTAAGATAAATCAACTGAAATCAAAAGTTTAGGAACTTATGTCTCTAAGAAGTCGATGTTTTCTCAAAGGTGCAAAAACTCCCTGGAATTCACTCTCCAATCCAAGACAAAAAACTGTTGGGAATACTCCCAAATTTTATTTTGAATAATGAATTTTAAAAGAGCACTAAGCTTAAACAGAAAACTATAAGAAATGGGAGAAAGAGAAAACAAAAAAGAATCCCATGCTTTAGTGAATAGAAACCAGTGTGATAAAGCAAGACTTAAAATCAACCTGTGTCTTTGCTCTAGAAAGAAGATCCTTCATTTCTTAATAGAACATAAAAAAGGCAGATGGTTGCCATGTGCTTGAAATTGTCTTTTACCCAGAACAGATTCAAAATTATATGTCTTTCATTTATTAATGGGACCAATCCTTACAAAAGCAAAGGCGGGCTTCCTAAAACAAATCTCACTAATCTTAATGCATGTTGTGTGAAGGAGATGGGGAGAGAAAAAGATCCTTCCCAAAACATTGTAACATAAAATCTCAATCAGACCAAAGGTATTAAGAAATATGAGTGGCACAATAAATTGTGGATTCATATAAATACTAACAACATTTAAGACAAGAAAGAAAATAGGTATCAGATTAATATGGATTTTTAAGTGTCACTCAATCAGGAGAAAAGTTAGAAAATAATGATGATACAAAAGAAATGGAAGCAAACAGCATAAAGCAAAGGGCTCATAGATCATGTCAGATTAATCTCAGGTAAGAAAATTAATTTTTTTGTTAAGAGAAGTAAAAGGCAATCTAATTTGTCTGGACTTCAGGGAAGTACAGGGAATTGCTGGTTAGATTGAGAAAAATGGGGATTAGTAGGGAACTTTAGAGTGAGTAAAGAATTTTCTAGAAAAGAGATTAATAGATTTTGCTTTATTAGTAATAAATTGCTTTTTTATTGCTGCCTGTCTGATAATATAGATTCCAAAATGTTATTTATCTCACAACTAGTTGGCCACTGGGTTTTTTTAAGATCTTTTTTCTTTACCGCTGTCTATAACGCTTAACTAAAGAGCACGTGCTACAGTGTTTGCCACTTAAACTTATGTCATGAGTGTCACAGATTCTCATAATTCATAATGGTAGTATCATGCTTGTACAATACAGGCTTTAGTATCTGTGTTAGCCAACTGTTATTACTTTTTTTACACTTTAGTGTCCGTGATATCCAATTGTTATTACTTTTTTTACACTAACCCTCTTGCTCATTGTTGCACAGATATATGCTGAAGTGTTTGCCATTGTTAAGTGACATGCTTATTCCCTGTGTCAGCCTCACATCAAAAAGGTACATCAAAAACATTCAGGACAGTGCTTTGCACTTCTGGCTTCTAGGAAAGTTATGAGTAAAACTGAGCTTGGGTAGCGTTTTTAAGACAGAGAAAGTGGTTGCATCCAGAGAAGAAGTCTTTCATTTGGTTAACATATGTTTACAGAATATCTTTGTAAGCTGTGAAAGCATATTTAAAGTGGATATCTGCCCCAAGGATAACTAATGGATATATTACATTCTCCAGTTTTGGGTGAACAGCAAAAAATGTAATGAAGTGAGTGGTGCAGGAAAAGCACAGGATAAAATATGATATATCACAGTTGGAAGACTACTGTTTTTTCTTTTCATAGATATATAGGTTGACTGCAGTAGTTCACAGGAAGAAAGGTAAACATGGTTTCACTTGAAAAGGGTGATTCCAAACCAGCTTTTCTGGGCTGGGATTAAAGCAGTTTTAGTGATGCAGAAAACCGCAGGTCTTGCCTACCTTTCCCTCCCCTAATGTAACATTTGTTACTGTGGTGTAGGTGATCACAGTCATCTGTTTCAAAATTTTTCAAAAGAAAATGAGGCAGTGTAACTGTCTCATAACTATTTTATGCTTGCTATAAAAATGCTGAGAGAGAAGCTTCTGCCTCTTTTTTTTCAGAAGTGTCTGTTATTTAAACACTGCCAACCTACCAATGAATGTTGCTTTGCACTAGGAAAAATTATGACAAAATATATTAACTATTTTA
Source organism: Cephalopterus ornatus (assembly GCA_013396775.1). Taxonomy (NCBI): domain Eukaryota; kingdom Metazoa; phylum Chordata; class Aves; order Passeriformes; family Cotingidae; genus Cephalopterus; species Cephalopterus ornatus. The sequence goes on from VZRE01009481.1 coordinate 56,177, forward strand.
GAAGATTTGAGTTTGTGCTCCTCAGTCAAGAATTTTGTTTCCATCTCTGTATTCCTCAGTATTAGCAGTTTTTTAATTTATTTCTTCTTATCTTGAGGGAAGATTGAAAAGCTTGGTAAATGAGTGAGGCCTTAAGCAAATAGCACTTGTAGGAAAGGGTAGCAGGAAACAGCCTGTTCTTAAACGGCACAGGAGGAAATAAAAAGTGCTACATCATTCACCACTATTATAAGAGACTTGAACAGAACAGACTATCAAGAGAGGCTCCTAAAATTGCAAAATAGTTTCATTATATCTGAAGAGACATATGTATGGCAAGATGACTAAAACTGTTTTCCAGGAGGGTGGCAATTCTGGAGTAGACTCTCTACAGAGGGGCATCTATAGCTCCTGGAATATGTCCTTCCTTGTTCCTACTAGCTGAACAGATCCTGTCCTTTATCAGATGTAAAAATCAAGTTCTATCAAACGCCACAGGAAGGCTTAGATGCTTCTGGAAAAAGTAATAATTCCGAAAGTCCATAGGAAAAAATCCTGACCCCACTGAAAGATACGGAAACCTAGCCACCGGCAGCTGTAAAGTCTGATTTTTTGCCCTCATTAGCAAAAAGTCAACTGAAAATACAAATAGGACTTGATTCACTTCTTGACAAAGACCTAGTCGTCTTCAGCTTTTAAAGAAAATGAGGACTGAATACACTGTTTGCCACAAAAATCAGCCTTTAACTGTGCAAGGTGTTGGACATAAGATTGTACAACTAATGATATATAGAAGGGTGTAGCATGAATCAGCACAGTTTTTACAATCATTTTGATGATGAAGAACCCTAAGGATCAAAAAAACACTTCATGAACCTAGCACTGTTATATTTAATAATTGCAAATACAACTCTGTGATATACTGTCATCTTTTACCAAGATACAATAGTTTTTATGAGTTTAGAATTTGTTAGGAAAAAAATTCAAATATTTTTCCAGCAGAAGCTGCTCATTTAGTGAAATTGAGGCATATTTTGGGGATGGACAGATACATGTCAGCTAAATTTATCTAATTCAAGATGTTGAATTGCACCTACACAGTATTTTTTTTTCCAAATTGCTAGATAATACTTCACAAAAATAAAGCCAAAATAGTTAATTGTAATAAAAAAGTCTATTTTAATATTTTTTAAAATATTCCAGATAGTATTGGGTTTGACTTTGCCTATTCTTTCTCTTTTAATTTCTCCTAATTAGATTTCTGTTGTTCCTGGCTGTGTTGACATAAAAGGAAACTACAAGTTTTCTGATAATCCAGTTTCTGAGTTTTAGGAGTTCTCAGCGTCTCTCTTAGAAGACTGTATTGAACCTATTTGCTGTGAATGCAGGCATTCATCTTTGTTTTAATTCGTGGACCTTGAGCTAGAACATAAGATTGGGTAACCTATGTGGTTTTGACATAGGGTGTGACTTTGTTGTACTGCTACAAGTCGTTTACCAATTTCCTAACAATTGCATTTTTTATCTTCAGTGATAACATAAAGAAGAATTCTTTGTCTGGTCTCCTCAGTGCCTGATATATCTAGAATACAGAGGTTGTTGCTTGGGAAACATGCATGATAATGGGCTGACTTCCATGCTGGAAACATCCATAAGTGTTCAGTGGGCCCCTTAATTCTTTTTTAAAATGCCTACATGATACGATGCTGTCCTGCATGAAACTGCCAAAACTTTCTAATAATAGAATCTGGACTGAATATGAGCTGCCCTATACTAGTGTGACTGATGACAGCTAATAGCTGTGTTCATGTTTTCTCATGTACCTGCTGGTCACACCCTCAGTTACAATTTCCTTATCTAACTCAGGCACATCAGTGAACTGTGCAATAAGTGTAAGTTCATATGCAGCAGGTTCCTGTACAAGTCGCTAGCACAGAGATGCCTACATCTTAAACGGTCCTGCACTTTGGAGCACTTTGGCTCAGGTGATAGTTTTCAGATGTCCCTGAAAAGTCTCTGTGAATTAAAGACTATTGCAGTCAGGCAGCATAAACCTATACAAAATTTTCTTTAGCCCTCTCTGCACCACAAAATGAATAGTAGGTGCTATCTTCCAGGAGTCAAATGGAAAATGCAGGCAATATCATGTCCATATAGCTTCTGTAGAGTATATGGGCTACACAGTCTCTTAAAATTTTCTGCTCTAATTTTCTGCATAAAGCTTGCATCTTTTACACATAACCATAGACTTGTGGTGTTCTTTCCCATGAACATGTGAATAGTGTTTTTTCTACTTATATAATCTAAGCGATGCTGTAGCGGCATGGTATGACACAAATGTATCTCTTGTATATTTACAGGAAGCAGAATACAGTCTAGTTTAATTATGCAAAAATATTTATCTCTCCCCTATTACCATATCTGAAAAGTGTATTTCCCACTCCCACAGTTAAATGTATCCTCATATCAATTTCTCATATGTAGTGCTTAACACAGTGCTTTACATTTTCAAAGTGCTTTAGAAACATTAACTAATTAACTAATGCAAGTCATTATGGTCCTGTGAATCTTGGATGTCAAAAGGCAAAAGACAAGGCAACCAGAGTGAATTAAATAAAACACAGATTAAATTGCTGGCATGGCATCCCCCAACATGGCAAATTTCTCTACCCTAGGCAAAACTCTCTGACCTGCACTGCTGTTTCTTGCTTCTTTCTTCTGGTGTGAGATAGCAGATAATCCTTCCCTTCATTTTAGGTTCCATAATTCATGGGGTCAGTCTCAACCACACAGCACTTGTCTGTTCCTGCTTTACTACATATAAGCATAAGATCGTACTGTCCTTAAGATATGGTTAAGATAATGTTTTTTCCAAGACATGCTCACTGCACAGTCTTAGAATGGAAATTATTATAAAGGCAGCAATCTTGACTTCTGATTCATTAAAAAAAATCCCATTTGTCAATTTTACTCAGAGTCACAGTCTGAAAGTAAAATCTAAATATACAACAATGATAGTGGATATTTATGTCCTTTGATACAGCTCTGATATCTAAAATATTGTCTGTATGGAAGTTCTGTTTCTTGGGAGGATGTTCCTCCTATACTGAATACAGGCCACTAGAAAATAAAAAATTCATTTGACTCACAGCTTATTAATCATCATTCTCTTTCCTTGGATCTCTTCAGATAGGGACAGAGAGTCAATTGTTGTCTAGATGAACTTTTGTGGCTGATTGCTTCTGGCCTCCTTTTTCCAAAGTTCTTTATGCCTTCCCCTACACATGAATATAAGGTATGTTTCTCACGTGATCCAGCTACATGCTCTTTATTCAAAGAAGAGTTCCTGCTATGTAGTGGTGTTGTGTTGTCATGGCTGGAATCATGTTCTTCCATATGCAACTGAACACAGCCTTCATTTGACACTTTTTACAGTGCCTTTATAGGAGACAGTGGAGCCATTCTGCTTCAGGAGATAGGTGGATTGTTCAGCACAATTCCACAACGTCGTGTTCTTCCTCTGCAAGAAGCATAAAACATCAAGTCTTACATGGTAAACTGATTCAAGAAAATGAGTTTGTATACTGCTCATTAGATTTCACTTAGCAGAATAAAAGACCCTAAGGGCTCCTGTAAAGGAGGAAGCTGCAAAGGGAGCAGGAAGAATAACAGAACAGTGCAGAGCATAGGTGCAGCCATCAGGACAGTCACAGGAGTCCTCTCTGTCTTTGGTAACGACTAGATGTGCAGGTTTGTTGAACTAATGTGAGTTTGTAATACAAAAGGGTTGAAAATTACTTTCTGAAGTTATTCTTAAATTTTCTGGAAAATTAGAATTTAGTTCACTGGTTTTATCATCTTTCATTCTGTATCCTCAAGCCTAACTCTTCAGTATTCTTAGGGGGCAAATAAAAGTTGTAGGTAAAAGACATCTTAATAACCGCTGTATAATAACAAAAGTTCTGACAATTTAAATTGATTTTGTACCTCAGTATTAATAACTGCACAGCCATTATACAGCTATTAATGATGATACAGCTATTATAATTACAGCTATTGTAATAAATGAGGAAATGATTTCACTGGCTTAAGCAGAAACATTATAGTATAATCTATATGAAATGGCATTTTTCCCCCTTCTGCAGATACTTCATTAGCACAATCATACTTCTCTAGTAGTAGCACCTAAGAGTCCCTTATCGGTATGAAAGAATTCCTGACAGCAGTGCCAAGTTGCCTTACAGTTAATGTGAAGAGGCCTGAACTATAAATATTTTCGTGACCTTTATGAATGCAACCAGATTGCTAATTTTAAATGATAAGTATTTAAGCAGGTTGGAAAAGCTGGACTGTACTGCTGAAAATTTGCTATTAACATTTTTTTCCCCAGAAATGTATGTTCAAGTGATTAATTACTTCATGTTACACTTGTCATGAATCTCCCTGATGCACAGCGTTCCCCCATCTGTCTGTCTCATCACCACAATATCTCTTGCTCTAGGTGTAAGTGTAGTTCTGTCTTCTCCAGATATGCAGTTAGATAGTGCAGTGGGTTGACTCAGGCTGGATGCCAAGTACCCACTAAAGCCACTCTCTCACTCCCCTCTGCAACCGGACAGAGAGAGAAGACATAATGAAGGATTCATGAGTTGTGATAAGAACCAGGAGAGATCACTTACCGATCACCATCCCAGGCAAAACAGGCTCCAAGTGGGGATATTAATTAAATTTATTACTAACAGAATCAGAGTAGGAGAATGAGAAGTAAAATAAATCTTAAAAACACCTTCCCTCCACTCCTGACTCCTTCCAGGTTCTAGCTCCTCCCCCCAAGTGGCTCAGGGAGGCATGGAATGGGGATAAAGTCAGTTCATCAAAGGTTGTTTCTTCTGCTGGTCAGAGAGAGGGGTGGGTCCTTCCCGCAGGAGACAGCCCTCCATGAACTCCATGGGCTGCCTCACCATGGGCTGCACCACGGGCTGCAGGGGAACCACAGCTCTGGTGCTTGGAGCACTTCTTTCCCCTCCTTATCCACTGACCTTCGTGTCTACAGAGTTGTTCACATGTTCTCACTCCACTGTGGCAGCAATTTTCATCTATACAATAACTTTTTTATCATTCTTAAATATGTTATCACAGAGGCATTACTATCATTCCTGATTGTCTTGGCCTCAGCCAGTGGCGGGTCCATCCTGGAGCCAGGTGGTATTGGCTCTGCTGGACATGGGGGAAGCTTCCAACAGCTTCTCACTAAAGCCATCCCTGTAGCCCCACAACTACCTAAACCTGGCCACAGAAACCCAATGCAGATAGGCATCCAGAAAAGACTTCATAGAAAATGGAGGGCAAAGCTTCATCAGAGTACAATGTGCTGTTGATGGGGTTGCTACACAACAAACTTCTAGCGACAGGGATTGTCTTTTAATGGTGTGCACAGTGCCTCATTACATGGGCTTCTCTCAGACACATCACCCACAGTGAGTTCTCTGATCTCTACCACAATCCAAAAATAACTGTATTCAGTTCCTGATTTTAATATGTCTAATAACACTTGATAGTTCAAATCTGCCCTTTACATTATGGTTAATAAAGACTGTCCTAGTGCAGAGGTTCTAAATAAGTTATTTTGGCTGCTAAGGTGGAGGCACTTTCTCCAGAGCTAATGAAACTTTTATAAAGCTGGATTGGTGCCTGTCTATCAGATCTTGGGGGAGAATTTTATAATCAAGTCATAAGGATATAAATGTCTATGGTTGGTACATTCAAGGACATCTTTTGCAGCTTGGTGAATAAAAGATATTATCACCTCATATAAAGTACGAAAGAGAGATGAGGTGCATGGACTTCAACTGTGCATCTGGGGCTAGTTTAAGCCATGGTGCTTTGTAAAACACGATAGTAAAACTAAACTTCCCTGAAGCTTTATTTGGCAGTTTAAAAAAAAAAGATCGTTTCACTTCTTTGTGTAATATATCCACATCTAGTATGTTTCCCTAGGCCAATGCTAGATGGAGGGACTTAATTAAGTGAAAACAGTTTGAAATTCTTACAATAACTTTTATCTTAGAAGCACATGGGTAGATGTACTATTAAGCAGATACCTACTTATTAAAAACCAAGCACCATGTTGTGCTCCTGCTGCAAGCAACTAATGCCTTCACATTGCTTTAAGCTTTTAAATTCATAACTAAGCAGTGATTTTGTCGTTTTGGTCTTGTACAGATCAGCAAAACTAGATATTTCATTTAAACTAGTACATGCTTGAGTATACAAACACTTCCTGCATACTGCTTGAGAATGAAGGCTGTTTTTTGTGGTTCATGTCTTGGCTATAATTCTTTGGAAGTCACTGTTTTTCTGTTTCACTCCTAAAAAAACCACCCCCACACAGAAAAAAAAAGCAAACAAACAAACAACACACAACCAGAAAAAAACCACAAAACCAAAAAAAATCTGTGGTGCAGTCTGAAGAGAGAAGTCATTTGCAATAATGGTAACATACACACAAAGATCTATGTTTCCAGCATTATATTTCTACTTTATTCCATTTAAGTGAGCATGAAACATATATTTTTTTTCATTTTCTCCCTTGAAATAGTCATTCTTATTTAGCTATACAGTACATATTGAAATTAAGTACATGTAAATAAGTCTTAATGAAAGCTCTGTTCATAAAAAGATTAAAATGGGATACCAAATGTTTAGTCAATTGTTAATCTCTTTCATTAGATTCAGCAGATCAATAGGTTGTTATTTTCATGAATTAATATAATTCTGACAGTTTCCTGTTTGCTTATAGTGTATGTTGCTTGCATTTATATTGTAATTTGTAATACAATCTTAAGGAAACATCAAATGTTTTCTTGATATATAAGGTCCCCTACAGTCAGATTTGCAAAAGTCGAGCTCAAATAAACCACTTGGATTTAAGTGGAAGCAAGGAAATTAACATATTAAAAGGAACTTTTTTAAGGAACTTCAGAACTTTGAGAAGAAAATGTTTAGAAGTCTGTGCTGAATACACCTATAACTCAATATAACATCCCTCATAATTATGGGTTTGATAACTGACTATTTAGCATTTAAAACAAGGAATTCTGTCGTTGACTATATTGGGGCAATGTCAACAACTGACTCCACTGGGTTTTCACGGTAATCACAAACTCTCACCGCGAAGCTCATTGAACATTAGCAGGACCATACCTAGAGACCATCAGGACTTCTCAAGAATGAATTTAACTGGAAAACAGGGATTTGATGTTACCAAAATTTCTGCTGCGAGGAAAACTCATAAATACCTTTGTCGGGAATGGAAAGTGGCAATGCAGCAGATCCTCTACTTGAAATACCTAACATCCCCCACATTAGTAAGTTCCTTATGAGTGTGAAGTACCAGGTTTAGGCTGCCCTTTTGGCTGATTTTGACTGGGTACTGGAACGTGTGTAGTTCTATGTTTCAAGCATGTTATTGACAAGGAATTATAGTATATCTATGTAAAAAGGTATAAAAAGATGAGAGCTCTTCTGCCTGTTTGCTAATGTATGAGTGAAGACGTAATCATTCTAGCTCTATAGAGAGCTACAGTAGCACTGAAATTCTTAAGACAGACATTTGTCTGCATATATTGGTGTAGAAATGTCCTGTATGCCTGTTTTGGAAATATCTACTCTGCCACCCTCCCACCCATCACCACCAAGATAGAGTTACAAGTGTGATATAAATAGTTAAATTTTCAGTCACTTAGAGAGAAGCTTTCTAGGAAGTGTGTTTAATGACTAGCCTGTAAAAGACATAGTTTCAGCTTGTTGGCCCAAATTAGATAGAAGTTTCAGGTTTCCCAAATTGTTTTCCTGTTTTCTCTGTCTGTCTCCTCTCAAATTTTTTTTTCTTTGATTCTTTGTCTGGTTGAAAATAAAAACATAATAGCATTATATACCAAAGATGATTTTGATTTTCAAGGTAGACAATACCAAAAATAGTCTTCATATTGCATCATGCAAGGCATAAGAACTGCTTCAAGTCACCTTCTGGAGTCTGACCACTCTCCAGTAGTTGCCTGGGGAAGGGCAACTCAATTTTGAAGTTCAGAGCACTTGATGAATCTAGCTTAAATGTGAATAACTTCCTACCACAAAGTGTAAAAGGTGAACTGTGAGCTGCTATAGGACAATAGGATGGCCTACAATGTAGACTGAGCTAAAGTAGGAACACAGAATCAGAAGAAAGAAACACAGCACTATATACGGTGTACTGTGATTTTAGAGAGGCTTGAACAAAACCCAGGTAGCATCCAAGGACACTGCAGGAATTTCAAAAGGAAAAATAAAGAGCTGGAACTCCTGGGATAATTCTATGTACATTTGCTGTTTGAGGAGCTTTTGCTTTTGGAATTTTACAAATTATTAAATGCATTATCTTTGCTTTATGATTTCCATTGCAGGAGCATGTGCTGGATGTCTGCCTACTTGTAGCTCCTTTCAGACAGCCATTTCCCTCCTATTTACCGGCTTTTTATCATTTTAATTACATGACAAATGCTACAGATTACAGATTTTTTTCCTGATTAATGTTGCTACTGAGGCATTCACTCTTGGAATACAACTACAAGAAAAATATGTATTTATTCAATCTTTAGGATTGTTTAAATAATAAAAAAAACTTGTCACTTTGTAAATCTCCTCAAAAAACATTTTTTTTGCCAGATCTTATGTTTCATGCAGACGGCATGCACCATGCTAACAGTCAAAATACAGTATTACTGTAATATCAATATTTTATACACAACCATTTCATAAGCAATAACCTTGCAACTTAAAACAATGATTCTCTGTCATAATAAAGATAATTAGGGATGAGCATTCCCATTCTGTTCATTTTTGATCTCCTCCTAATCTCTGTAAGTAAGAATATTAAACTCCAGTAATCCATAGATAATATGGTGGGAGTGACTCACCACAGTTGTGTACTGTGATCAAATTAGTTACCTCAGAGGCATTTCTTTTCCTACAAATGAGAAAGACAATCCAGAAAAGGAAAATAAAATAACTGCTTTGTTTCCCCGCTGGGCCCCTACAGTCTTTCTGAAAAACAGCTATTTGTAACAAAAAAATAAGTGCAGTTCTAAATTTTATTTGGGCATTTAAATTAATTCCATCACAAAGGAAAAATCAATAGATTATGGAATTCTGATGAGTCAAAAGCAAAATCAAAAACTATTTAGGCACTTTTATTCTCATCTATTGAGTACCCAAGTAGGATTTTTTTGGTGGACATCATACAATATATAGAGTAGGGTTTAGGAGATAAGGCATGTAACCTTGTAGCTGTGAACGTACGCATCAATGACCTGCACTGAAGTTCTGAGGCTATTTTCTCACATAATGCCTGTAAAACTCCACAAAACAACCTCCATTCTCCAAAATTTCTCACTTGTCAAGATAAACAAACTCAGTTTCTTCAGTCTTTATTTCTAAATCTTGTTTTCTAAACCTAATTCGTTGCTGTTGCTTTCCTCTGGACTGTTTCCAGTTGATTCACATCTCCCTGCCAAAAACTCCATGTGATACAGCCAGAACCAAGTAGAGTGGAAGGATGACTTCACGAATCTAACATGACACTCCTATTTGTACACTGTCTCTCCATTGTTGTATTTATATATCACAGTATGATGTTTGCTTTTTTCTTTACACCATTGAGGTGCTTTTTAAAAAACCTGTTCATCTCTTATGCTCCCAACACTTACTCACATGCTTAAATTGACTTGAGTTTAAGGGGGCAATTAAGGTGTGTAAAGCAATGCATATATTTAAGCATTTTAAGGGTCAAATATTCCTGTCAAGGAGTTATTATAAAACAAATTGAAGAGCCGACTTGAGTCAAACATGCACTAAGCCAATAGCAGAGTTCTTTAATGTAATTAAATCTTTTCTGATCTGCACTTGTATGGAATCCAAATGTACCATGGTATGAGGAAGTAAAAACTGTAATAATAATATTCTGCATCCCAGATCTGCTGTTAATTCATGGAAAGGAGAGGGAATTATCTTATTTCTAATCCAGTTTCAGTTTACTTTTTAAGTAACTGGAATATATTTTGATTCACTGCCTTGCAAGGTTTTATTAAGATACTAGCCAGAGTGAAAACAGTCTACTAATTAAAAAATTTACAGAAGAGCTTCTCATATTCTGTTAATAGATTAAGCAACAATGGATTGCTCAAATAAAATATGTTTATTTCAAATATGTTTCAGAAAAAAAATCAAAATAATATCTGGTGGTCAGTTTACTTTGATTTTGTCACAATGCTATTCAGTAATTAATAGAAACTTTAATACTAACCGTTCATTTCATCATTCATGCTGTCTCAGGTGTTGCTTTTTTTTTAGTAAATATCCTGTTATCATTTTTATAAACACTGTTAAGAAGCTTTTCTGTTCATCACTGATTTTCTGAATATTTAATTCAAAATGTCTTTTTGTATGATATTGATTTTGTACATTTTTGCCTATGTGATTATGTAAATAAACATTTAGTTAAAGGTACCATTATTGAACTGCTTTTAAGGATGTTCGGTACACAACAGCTGACCCATCATGATGTGATTACTCATGTTGCCTTCATTTTCATTTCAACCAGAATGCAGGGTTTTCTTGGTCCTATTGTAAGAGCAGAAAAACAATTATTTTATGCATGACTGATGATAGTGATGGAGACTCTATATGGGACACAGCAGGAAGCTGAGAACTGCTTGATGCTTCAAAATAGTGTCTACTTACAGCACATTCAAACGTTGTAAACCATAAGTATTCAGCTTAATTTTATTTTTAACTTTGGAATTTCTAATCATCTGTATATGTATATATATTTTAATTCTAATGGCGTGCTGAAAAAATAATACTTTTCAAAAAAATGTATAATGCATCAGTTTTAAAGTATAAATGAGTTCTGACTAAGTGGATGCTTTACCAGGCAAACTGGTGTTAGAAGTTAATTGGGTTTGACTAGCAAGTCCAGTTATTGGCACAATTTATAGGCTTTTGTAGAACTGTGACCATTCTGCTATCATACAGTAATATGCACAATGTGAGACCTGACAGTAAGTGCTTGCTGTCTGACAGTAAATAATGAATACAAGTAAAAAATATCCTTATAAAATAGACCCCCTTTTTGAAATGAGATGTAGTACAACACTATTTTTCAGGATGCTTGAACATTCATTACGTTGGTATATAATTAACTTTTCATTGTCTTTGTGTTCTGTGCCAAATCTGTTACAGGAATGGTCAATTGTTATTTCTTGGTGCAGCAAAAAGCTTCCTAGTGAAGAAAGGATTTTTTAGAAAATATTATTATGTAACTTTAATAATTATTCTGTAATTGGGGAGACTTCTTTGTTCTTTCTGAAACACAGTCTTCTAACTTTAAATCCTAAAGCAGCATTTCATAAATCCTACTGGTCTCTTGCAATATAATATTTTTGTTGAAATTTCTGCAAATGTTTAGACATGAGGCTGATTTAATCACTTCAGTAGTTCCTTTAGCATCTCGCACAAATTTGGAATCACTGAAGAAAATCATTCATATACAAAGTGCTGTGTGATACATTTTGGTTTTATTTAGTATTGAACTAATCTGAAGAAGGATTTAACCACTGTAGATGTAAACATTACCATGAAGTGCATAAAGTTTTACAATTAAATGCAGTTTTGTCAAAGAGAAAAATCACTTAATTTGCCACTACCTGTGCAATGAAAATGTTTTTAATTTTGTCTGGGTATTGTAACTATTAAAGGTTGGAAATATATCTATCCCCTACTATTTTTCCTTCAATTATCTGAATCCTGGAAAAATTTACCTCCCTTGAGAGCTTATATGTTGTTAAAATCCCTGCTTTCCTGCAGGATAACCAACTCCTGGCAATTGCCCTGGAGCCCAGAGTTTGCCTTTGCAGGCTCATGCGTGCACATCACACCACCCGTCTCTTTCCCTGACTGCCAATTCCATCCCAATGAGCTGGCAGGGTGCTCAAATTCACATCAATTCTGTTCCATGATATTTTCATCAAATTGCCAAGCCTTAATTGCATAAGTGGGCTACATGGTTTTTTTGTGCTTGCACACCATTGTAAATAGGGCTAGCTACATGGAGCTGTTGGTAGGACAGTTTTACAGTTCCAGGTTCTCTTTTTTTTTTCTGTGGTATCACTTTCTGTTCATTCCTTCTTAGGATGCTTTTCTAGGTTTCTCCCTCATCTTTCACCCAGGGAGTTTAGTTTGTGCTTGATTTTACACCTCAAATAGCTGATTTTGTTACTTCATCAGGGAATTCAGACGAATCTCAGGAAATCTGCAGAAGTTCTATTACTTTACTGTGTTATTTCACTGGCACCAAATGCTCTTCTAGAACGGGCCTGATTCACTATCTGCAGCTGTACCTGGAATTGTGGTCTGACACGTCTTTTGCTGTATGTACTCGAGACTGAAATCAGCTGCTAAGGTGATGCCAACAGCAGTTTCGGTACTACTTCAATGCAAACACAAAAGGTTTGAGAAGGAGGAGTGGGCTGGGACATGTCTGTGTGTGCTAACTGCTTGATGGGAGAGACTTAAGAACTAGGAATATATCTTCTGTTTGGTCACTTAGTTCCAACACCAGTGTTGTGAAGTGCGTTATTGAGATTTTTCTTCGGCTCAACATTTCTGAAGCAGTAAGGTTAATTGTCGCGGTCGGGGTTGGTCAAAACACAACAGGTCTTCTTCAGAAAACTGGACCTTTATTGCAAACGCTGCCGCGACTTATATACACTTTATTATCTACACATGTCCATGCACCATTGGTTTTCAGTAACATAAATAATTCTCAATTGGACACGTACACTGCGCATGTCAGACAACTATGAATCAGCAAGACAGAGAGGAAATCCACTCTGTGTCACAGCCTTCCCTTCCGTGTCTGCCACCTTGCCAGGGTGCAGAGGTTCCATCTTTAGTTCCTACTGTTTCCAGAGACCCCAGACCAGCTGGGCCCCCCCCCAATTAATAACCATGTTGCTGTTACAGGTTATGTGAAGACAAAAGTAGACTTGTAAATTCTGATATTGAGGTTGAAGATGAATTCAGAGTTTGCATTTACTTTTAATGTTTATAATAAACACTTAATAGATCCTCAGTGTAAAGTTCTGAAGCAGAATTATGTGTAGCCATCTTTAGAAAAGTACAGGCAGAGGTTACTGTTTCCATGTTACACACAAATATTATAAAATGATGGGGGATTTATTTGGATGCTGATCGAATAGCAAGAATTCAGGAGAGTAGCTTATAAAAAGCTTAAACACAAGGTTTATTTATTCAAAAGTTTTCTGATTCCATTATCCTGAAAAAATGTCAGTACAGGCCTGTCAGACCTTGGTGCCAGGGAAGGTCATGGAGCAAATCATCTTGAGTGCCATCACACAGCATGTGCAGGACAATCAGGGGATCAGGCCCAGACAACATTAGTTTATGGGTTCTGTTTGACCAGCCTGATCTTCTTCTATGACAAGGTGACCTGCCTAATGAACGAGAGAAAAGCTGTGGATGTTTTCTACCTGCCTTTGACATCACTTCCCACAGCATTCTCCTGGAGAAACTGGCTGCACATGGCTTGGACAGGGGCACTTTTCACGGGGTAAAAAAACTGACTGGGCCAGAGAGTGGTGCTGAAAGGAGTTACATCCAATCGGCAGACAGTCACTAGTGGTGTTCCCCAGGGCTCAGTATTGGGGCCAGTCCTGTTTAATATCTTTATTGACAATAAGGAGGAGGTGATCAAGTTCAACCTCAGTCAGTTCACAGCGACATCAAGTTGGATGGGAATGTTGAACTGCTGGAGGGAAGGATGGCTCTGCAGAAGGACTTGGACAGGCTGGATTGATGGACTGACGCCAGCTGTATGGGGTTCAACAAGGTGAAGTGCCAGATCCTACACTTGGGTCACAATAATCCCATGCAGTGCTACAGGCTTGGGGATGAGTGGCTGGTAAACTGCCTAGCAGAAAAGGACCTGGGGATACTGGTCAATAGTTGACTGAACATGAGCCAGCAGTGTGCCCAGGTGGCCAGGAAGTCCAAGGGCATCCTGGCCTGTGTCAGAAATAGTGTGGCCAGCAGGACCAGAGCAGTGATTGTCCCCCTGTACTTGGCATTAGTGAGGTTGCACGTGGAATCTTATGTTCAGGCCCCTAACTACAGGAAAGACAGGTGGTGGAGTGTGTCCAGAGAAGGGCGATGAAGCTGGGGAAGGGTCTGAAGCAGAAGAGTTGTGACAAGCAGCTGAGAGAGATGGCGTTGTTTAGCCTGGAGAAAACGAGGCTCAGGGAGTATCTTAGCACTCTCTACAACTACCTGCACTGAGGTCGTAACGAGGTGGAGATTGTTCTCTTCTCCCAAGCAATAAGCAATAGTACAAGAGGAAATGGCCTCAAGTAGAGGCTTAGATTAGATATCAGGAAAAATTTCTTCATAGAAGAGGTTGTGAAGTATTGGAACAGACTGCCCAGGGGAGTGGTGGAGTTGCTATCCTTGAAGGTATTTAAAGACATGTGGATATGGTACATAGGGACGTGGTTTAGTGGTGGATTTGGCAGTGCTGGGTCAATGGGTGGACTCAAAGACCTTAGAGTCTTTTTCCAATCTATAAAGTTCCATGATTCTATGATTCTGAATAGCCAAAATCTAGCTATTATCCACTGGCTGCAGCTGTCTGCACGTGAAGAAGCTACTGCTGTCCCGTTACCTCTGGTTGCCTATTACTAGCCTTGTAGGTGAATATTGTTACAACATCTCCAATGAAATATTGACTTACTTAAAATAGGGAGCTAAATTGAATGAATTGTTGAGCTGAAACATATGCTCTTATGCTGAATATTGATTTTTAGCTGCAAGAAATTGTTAATTAGTCTGTTTCCACAGCAATATGCAGTAGCAAACAATAACTTTTCAGTGTTTAGTAACTGTTTTCCTTTGTATTTCTACATTTCCCTGAAGATTTAACTGATTTAACATAGTTCAGTGTTTCCAGTCCATTCATCACTGGGTAGTTTAGAAGTCCAAAGACCAGTCAACTGGCTGGTTTAAACAGTGGTAATAACCACCTCATGGGAAGACCATCTCTCCCAAGATACTCCAGACCTATAAAGAAGCACTCAGAAGAGTCAAGAAGTCTTAAAAAATACCATTCATCTCATTTTCTCCTTTCATTCACTCCTTAGCAAATACTTTATGAACCACATTCAAACGCAACATTATCCTTAAAAAAAAATCCCAAATGTTGATTTCATAAATATATATCTAGTTTATTTTCTTCTTATAATTCCCATCTTTGCTCTTGGAGATGTACCTTGAAAATTTACCACAGGAAAAATTTTAGCATTATATTCTGAGTCCTGCATGGAGATTTCAGTGCCTCCAGAAATCTGAATGTGTTCAGAAAATCCAAGTGTGTTAAAAGGACAAGACAAAGAAATTAGACTGAAGAACACAACTTGACAGGGTAATTCTTTCTTCCTTTGCAGTCACTGAGAAAACAAGGTGTTATGCAAAGCAGGAAATGCTCTCTTTACTTGGTTATGCTTTAAAATAATTATTGACTTCTGTCATTGCTGATGTTTAGGTAGGGACTGTATTTTCTGTACTGTGTGGTACTGTATTTATATGGTGCAGAAGTCCTTTTCATGAAAAATCAACTGTTAACCTCTGCAGTGCTGTAAGGATAGAAGTCCAGCCTAGCAATGGCAACAGCTTTGAATAAATAGTTCATTCATTTGGATGGAATATCAAAATGCACAGTAACCTATACATCCACCTGCATCAGTCAAATACATTTCACGTGCCCATTGGGTATATCACATGACACTGAAGTGATCAGAGTGACAACCACTGACTTTATCACTTGTACTACTGTCACATGAACGTACTCAGATTATTCAATAATTTGGTTTGGGGGTTCAGATAGCATATAACAATATATACTCATGCTATAGAAGGTGTATACTAAAAGGCATTATTATGCTTCTTTGAGGTAGTGTTGTTAGTGTAATAAACTACGGCTCTGAGTCAAGTAAAAATGTCAACAGCAGTCACAGTTCAAACCTTAAGTAAACTCTATATTGTCTTAGTGTTTTATCATGAATTTCATGGGTGGCAGCAGTACTAAAGGTTCTTGCATAACTAGTCAGGGAGCGGCATTTAGGATTTTTTCAGGAGTGAAGTTCTGGCTGGCTGCCCAGCCTTCTCTCTCTTTTCCTGGGGGTTGGAACTGTCAGGGGATTCCCCAATAACAATCAATGACCTGCTGGCTCTTCTGGCAGCATGCCACCAAGTTGTGAAACTGCTGAGAATTACATGTCCTGATTCACCCTCACATATGCCAGGGAGCTTCCAGCCAGGAGATATTCTAACCTGTTAAACAAAGATAATGCACATATTCTACCTCTAGTCAACCATTTTTCCCCCTTTTTAACACAGGGCAAAATACATGTTTTGTCTGTTGGACTCTTGTGCAGGCACATCCTGAGGTCCCTTTTTATGTTAGGTTTTGCTGATTCAGTAGGGGTTTTATGTAATATTGTTCACACCATTTTTTTTTCTTCAATATTCATGTGAATACCAAGAAAATCTAAATTCATGCTCCAGGTTTTTGTGTTTGTGTTAGTGCTAAACTGTTCTGATCAGATTTTAATCAGAGGTGATCAAAAGGGTTGCACCTATTTCACCTCACCCTTTATTCCTCACTTTACCTATTAACCTTCAACTGTCTTCAGGCTATAAATGCCAGCTTGGTCACTCTGTTTACTGCGCTTCTTTATACTTAATTTTTAGGTTACTTTTAGAGTGGAATTTTGGGTCAAATAAGGATCATCCTGTACTTTTTCTGAAGAAATTTAACCTTTTTCTGAAGAAATTTAATGTATGTAAGGGTTGTAGGATTACTCTTTATGGAAATGAGAGTGTAATGAAACATTTTCAGGAACATGGAAATTTGAGGAACAGGAGAACCCACCTGATAAAAACATAGCCTAAAGGCTGATGTCATTGCTGGAATTTTGGCTTTTCCTGCTGGAGGGTAGGAAGATTCTGCAGAGGGATCTGGACAGGCTGGATTGATGCGATAAAGGCCAATGGTATGAGTTTCAACAAGGCTGAGTACCAGGTCCTGCACTTGGGTCACAACAACCACAGGTGATGCTACGGGCTTGGGGATGAGTGCCTGGAAAGAAGCCCAGCGGAAAAGGACCTTGGGATGTTGGTTGTCAGTCAGCTGAACGTGTCAGAAGTGTGACCAGTTGGCCAAGAAATCCAAGGGCATCCTGGCTTGTAGGAAGAATAGCGTGGCCAGTAGGACCAGGGAATGAGTGTCCCCCTGTACTCAGCACTGGTGAGGCCGTGCCTCGAATTTTGTACCTCTCTCTTCAAAAAAGACATTGAGGTGGTGAAGCGTGTCCAGAGAAGGGCAACAAAGCTGGTGGAGGGTCTGGAGCACAGGTCTTATGAGAAGCAGGTGAGGGAGCTAGGGTTGTTTAGCCTGGAGTAAAGGAGGCTCAAAGCAGGGGACCTTTTCACCCTCTACAACTATGTGAAAGGAGGTCAGTCTCTTCTCTGAGGCAGCCAGGAGGGCCAACCATGTCCTGGGAGGCATAAGGCACAGCATTGCCAGCTGGTCAAGGGAGGGGATTGCCCCACTCCGCTCTGCACTGGTGCGGCCTCATCTTGAATATTTTTTGCAGCTGTGGGCTCCACAACATAAAAAAAGATATAAAGCTATTAGAGAGCACCCAAAGGAGGGCTACAAAGATGATGAAGGGCCTTGAGGGGAAGCCGTATGAGGAGCAGCTGAGGTCCCTTGGCTTATTCAGCTGGAGGAGACTGAGAGGAGACCTCATTTCAGGATACCCCTTCTTCACAAGAGGAAGCAACGGAGTAGACATTGATTTCTGGTGTCTAGATCACTAGAGACACACTCTCTAGTGATCAGTTAAAGAACTTGGGGGAATGGTATGAAGCGGTGTCAGGGAAAGTTTAGATTAGATATTAGGAAAAATTTTTTCATACAGAGGGTGTTTGGGCACTGGAACAGGCTCCCCACAGAAGTAGTCACAGCAGCAAATCCGACAGAGTTCAAGAAGTGTTTGGACAATGCTCTCAGGCACACAATGTCATTCTTGGGGCTGTCCTATGCAGGTCAAGAGTTGGACTTTGGTGATCCTGATGGGTCCCTTTCAACTCAGGATATTCTATGATTCTATGATTCCATGAATTAGCAACAGGACAAGAGGAAATGGCCTCATGCTGTGCCAGAGGAGGTTGTAGCTGGATATCAGTAAGAATTTTTTCACTGAAAGGATGTTTCAGCATTTGAATGTGCTGCCCAGGGAGGTGGTGGAGTCACCATGAAATGACTGGACACGGCACTTTGCGTTATGGTTTAGTCGGGATGGTGGTATTCAGTCAAAGGTTGGGTTCAATGATCTTGGAGGTCTTTTCTAACCTTAATGATTCTATGATTTTATGATGCTGTGGTCTTACTGGGACCAGGACTATGATTCCTCTAAAACTTGGTGTGAAACCCTATGTGACGTATGTTCTGTGAAAGAGGCCTAAGAGAATACTGAGTTGTGCATAGAGATTTAATGACACTTTTTGCTGTGGAAGTTACTGTAGTAGCTTGGAATTAATAGTTTCTTGTCCTTTAGTTTTTTTACCTTTAAGTACTTTATAAGGGTTCAAAAAGATTTTCCTTGATAATATATTTTACATCTTCCAGAAGAAAAATTATAGAAATCTTTGGGCCCTTTTAGCTGACCCTATAGGTCACGGATAAGGCAGGGTATCATATATCAGTAGATCAATACTTTAGTCTCATACAGTCAGTCACACATGTCTTGTGCTATTGTTGGGTTTTTTTAGAGGAAATGATTCTGCACACAATTGTGTTTAACCATGCCAAATAATTCCTTGAAAAATCCCTTAGAATGAAAATTCTCCATATATTTTATTATGACTTCATTTCTGGTACAATTTTGAGTTTTAATGAACAGGTTAAAATTTTTATGGCTTTTTAAATTAATGCCAACTGAAAAAAAAACCTTCAAGAATCACATGTAAAGCAGTTACTGCCTGCTTAAAAACCATTGTACCACATTTTATAACATAAATTTTAAAACTCATCTAGCAGCAGGTGATCTTACACTTTTGGTGTATAAAAGATGGTTCACTGTGAAATTAGTTTGAGCCTCTCTAAAGATGAAGCTACCTATAGGTGGATGAAAAAGTCAAGTATGTGTAACCATGGTTCCTTCTGAACCAGCAGAATGATTAATTTCCCCTTTAAAAAGAGAGAAGATACTAAAGGAAGTATTTGTTCAAAGTCATTTAAACGCTTTCAAGAGACTTAGGTGATTTCACTAGTCTTTCAGGGTTGTTGTTTGTTGTTGGGGTTTTTTTGTAAATATGTATTTTAAAAATGTATTTTGCCTTTTTATGAGTGAAGAAAACACTGTAATTCATACTTTTAAGGAAATCAAGGTAGCTGTAAACAGAGTGACCACTTTTATTATTCTTACTTATCCACATATCCTTATGAAAAATCTATAAAAAAAAACAAATTAAAATGTCAAAACCCCACAAGCTGTTTTTCTAAGTGGTGATAAAAAATGTGGATGTGGACTCTGCAAGGAGTTTTCTTCAAAACCTCCCAGTCTCATTACGCTAGATTTTGGCCAGTCATAAAGTGAAAATATAGGTTTTTAAAATCCAAAGCTCTTCTAACTTCCTGATTCATGTTGCAGATGTCAGACTGTGTCTTGAACAAAGGAGGAAGAGCAAATAGTGTACTCTGCACCATATGTTTTCCCACTGGCCTACACTTTGTTCCACCAAGAGGTGTTTACCTGTGAGTACTGAGGTCTGTGACTGCATTCTCCTCCATATGGCAGAGTTGATCAGAATTATACAGCAACAGGCCTTTACAAGTTGCCAACCTTTTTTGTCCCCATACATGCATGGCTGGGCAGGGAATTGTGACTCCTTTGAGTCATACCTCCTTTCTGGTGCTGTTCCTCACATTCAAATTTGCCTGAGGTGATCTCACATTGGAAAATTCACTGGAGAAATGTTCTTAAAGACATGTATTAGTTAAAGCAGAAAAGTGAGTGGCATCTACCTTTTTTTTCTTTTATTATTATTCTGGCAAACACTCACACACAAATGAAATTCACATTTGAATTGAGATTTCATGTATCTGCTTTGGGAACAAAGAAAATGATTAAGATCACCTTGCAACACACTGAAAAGAGAAAACTTAATGAAAATCCTGAAGTACTCTAATGTACGATGACACACACTACATTGGAATAATTGGGTGTGTGAACAAACTGAATGCAACTGTATTGCTGTTTTGCTGTCAACAACAAAGATGGCATTAAATACCTCGGCAGCTTTACACATCGTATCTCTGTTACTAATACTAATGATATCTCGATAGCAATCCAGAAGCATAATTATCTTACTATTACCACTCCCATCTCACTATATGAAAGAAAAATGAGGCCCTAGCTTTTTGACTTTCCAGGCATCACAATACCATGAACATGAAGCATAACTGTGGAACAGAGAAAACATATTGAATGGAATACAAATCAAGAGCTCAATGACATAAACACAGCTCTTTCATGTGCCGACGAGGATGTCCTCTGTGATGGCTTGCACATGATCTGAGCAAAACACACTTTTATTTTCAAACTCACTTTGCCCAGCAACACAGACACGAACGAGACTGACTGTGATAATCTGCAGGTATGTGGTATTTAGTGAAGTAACATAGACGTTGCCCATCTAGCTTGGAAAAAAATTTAACATTTTTTAAATATCTACCCTAGTACATTTATTAACTGCATGTCATATTACTCTGAAAATATGTTATTAACTATTTCAAAATCACCTGTATGCCTAGTAACTGATATCCCAAGTCACACGGTGAGGCTGCTTAGCAATTATAATGCTAGGGCACGCACTTTGCTGTTTACATTCAGATGTGTAATTTCTCTTGACCTCACTGGGCATTCTGTATGCATGACACTTGATGTAACTTTTCCTGTCATTGTAAAAGATCATATTTGCTGCTCAGTAATAATATCTTTGCACTTTGTGTTTGTGTATGTGAGTGTGAAACACAATCTGCCTCAAAAATTCAACTGAGAGTTTCCTTTTCTGCATAGGAGATAATATAGGTGCAATACAACATAATACAGCAGACAGCATAACATGCTGTTCATAGTAGAATTTGCTATCACCCATTTTAAAAGTCAATGCTAATTAAATAAATTGATCATGTCTGTAGTTAACTACTGTAAATGCTCAAAAAAAACCCCAAGAAAGCATTTTATTCCCCCTCCTCCTTTTTTTTTTTTTTTTTTTTTAAGAAAAGAATAAATGATATTTCTGGTCCAGATACCACAGTGACAAGGATTGTCGAGCTGCATTTCTTCAGTTATCATGAGCCCAGGTGTTAAACATGGCACATGACACGGTAGGCACCATGCAGTGAGGCAGGGGCACTGTATGCTGACAAAGAATCAATAATGAAGTGGAAAAGACAGTGACACTCTATGGCATTGTCTCTCTTCCTGACAGATCTGTTCAACCCCAAAAGTATTAATTCAATTGCTTCAGTATCATCAGACTCTTTGATTTCATTCAGAAGTCAGCACACATGGGGAGATTGAGAGTAGTCTCTATCGTGCATAAATATGTTTCATGGTCCTTTCTTTGTAAATACTTAGTTATCTAAATTGCTATTACAACTTTTGAAGCCACAGGGTGTTCCAATCTTTTATTCTCAATTATAACCTTTTGTGTAGCAGAAATCCAATTTTAGGTCAGAGCTCCCCTTGGCTTGACTCCATACTTGGGTATTTTAGGGAGAATCTAGTGACAAATGTAGTTAAAAGTTAATGAATTCAGTATATAACTAATAGCTATATAGCAACAAAGTAAGTTGCATTTGTTCATTTTCTCTCTACTCTCTCTTATTCACTGTAATGACCACTGGGAATGTACAATGCTTTCTATTTTTTGTTTAGCACTACAAATACGATCGCACTCAATAGTAGTAGACTTCCATGTCCCTGTTTCTCACAAAATGATAACATCCATGTACGGAGAAGTCTCAGTCATCAAATCCAAACCAGGGAAGAGCTGAGTAATGTGCTAGTAAAACACATCTGAAGCATATAGGCTGGAAAAGCTTAGGCAACTTCTGCAATCTACAGATAAACAGAGAACTTGACTGTATTATTTCTTTAGCCTGCACAACTTTCACAAATTGATGTTAATTACTTAGGTTTTAGATCAAAGTACTTAAACTTCATTTAATTTTCATTCATTGAATTTTCATTAGTTGTAATGGGCATTGCATGCTTTTAGCATTTGTTTTTTCAAATTAAGCTATTCACACAGATTACTTGATCTTTATTTGTGTGTGTGGCATTTAAGGATTATTCTCTGAATACTTAGGCCTCTATTTGTATGTAGATATGGACAGAGAAATGAGAATGGTGAATTTAGAGTACTTCTATATTATCAGATCTGGTAGTGCTCGTGTAATCACAGTGGGTTTCAGCTCTACCATCCATCTTCATGGTTCAGTTTCTATAGAAGGCCATACCAGAGTCCGATAGTGTTGCTTTAATATTAGAAAGTTAAAAAAAAATAGTATTAGAATTGTATCTTAGGATATATACTCACAGAGAAACTTCTAGAAATAATCTGGAACATAAATGCAATTTGTGAAGCATACAGGACATTCATATCCTTCACTTGAGGTTTTGTTTTACATTCATCTAAATTCTGAAAGCCAAAGTTGATGAAAAGGTGTACAAAACCAGCATACGGTTATCAGTACAAAATAAATCTGAAAAATGTACTTGAATCAACACCTGCTGAAGAATTTAGGGAGGGAATGTGAGTTTCAGCCAGCCATAGTAACTTTAAATAAAGTTAAAAGGACACACTGGGTTCTGTAGGCAAGTTAAGATGCTGTCTAATTGCTGTTTTAATTTTAGTTGAGTATACTTACTTTGTACTGAAAATATATCCTAATCTGGTAAGAGAATGTCCACAGAGGGACCTGGTTGGAAATAATATTTCTGTTAAAGTTATTTTTGGATGCTTCTCTGAGTGAAACTGCCTTAATGAAGCCTTATTATGTAAGAATTCAGAGCTCTTAAAATGTATAATCTTTCTCATGCTAAATCAGGGACTCTGCAAGATGTACCAACGTAAGATACCACTTTGAAATGTGACTGAGTATGAAAAGGTGAATGTTTCTACAATTTTGTGAACGTGACTCTATTTAATGGAGGAAACCCAGATCACTTTTCACATCAGTAATTCCTTTTTTAAAAATCATTTTGCCTTTATTTACTTTAAAAGGAACCTCAAAAAATGCCTGCAGCGTGACCCTCTGATAGGAAGAATTAAGATCACATTGGAAACAGGGAATGAGAGGGAAAGGAAAGAGGGGAAAAGTGTGAGCTACTATAATTTTCCTCTTGAATAGATAGTTCTTTTTTCAATCTGTATTCATATCTTTAACACTTAAACTATCGAAAATTTGAAGACACCTTAGGAGCATCCATGTGCAATCTTAATTCTTGTAATAGAGAAACAAATATTGCTTACAGAATCTGAAGGCTGGGTGTACTATGTAGAGCCTCGTGTTGCTCTGACAAGGGTTTTATGTCAAACTGAGGAAATTGCATTGTCCCAAATTTTCTCCAACAAGACATCACAATAGATTATCTGGCTGCCACCACTCATCAGACTGCAGCTGCTACCCTGCTCCACTTTTCTGCACCAGCTCCCTGTATCTCTGCTGAAGTCAGACGGGGTGCAGACCAGGCTCAGAAGCAGGCTGGATTAGCAATAATAAGAAGTCGGACTGTACCACCAATAAAGAGTCAAACATGACTGGTGGTGCAAATCCAGGCTCACTCAGCCTTTTCTTTGGTGCTTTGGTACAAGGGTTTGTGGGTTTACCCATCGTACCGTTAAAAAGAAAAAAAAAAAAAGTACATTGGTGGTCTTGACCTTAACATTATCCTTTCGGTTTAATTTTGTCCTCCTAATTTTGCACCCAAGTGGTGAGGTACTGCTAAAACATGCCAAGAATTGAGAATGTAGGGAGCACTAACAAGAATTTTGTGGCCATGTGTAGAAACAGTGTGTTGCTGGAGACTCTCTCTCTTCAAAAGGTTTCATAATTCTGTAGCTGTATACAAATGATCCATTTTGTTAATCTGAATTCCTAGGGTCATTAAAATTTTTTTCTCTCCTCTCTGAAGTAGTTTATTACTTTGAGAGAAAAAAAATCAGTTTAAAGCCAGGTAAGGGAGGAAAGCTGACAAAAACATAAATTAGAGGAAGAACTTAATTTAAAAAGTGTCAAAAAGGATAGATAGTCTTAGTTCAATAATAAAGCCTGGTTCAAGAGCCTTCTATCTTTAAATAAGGCATTCGAGCACTCTATTACCTGTATACAACCAATCTTTGATTTCCAATCTAAGCCTATTTTTGCTTCTTATGTGATTAGCATACAAATGCAACAAAAAATATGTGGCTACCCTGATGACACCTAGGATGTGTTTTTGACTTTCATGTCAGTGTTAATGAGAGATTCTGTGATTTTGAAGGTGAGTCTGTAATTAAAAACTCTTGTTTCTCTTGAATCAAAATATCATCATGAGTGAGTCAGGTTTTTGTCTATACTTTCTGGAATATTTCATGCTGTGCCTTGTGCTCCTTTAAGGAGACACCAAAGAATGTTTAGGGATTTGACCTTTTCTGGGCTACCATACTAGGGGTATTGTGAATGTGAATATCTATTTAAGTCACACATACACAAACAAAGCAACTGTACTTGGAGAACAGAAACACTACCCAGAATTGCATAAACAACTCTTGTTTTCCATAGGATTTAATGTTTTCTGGAGTTATCCCTCAGGATAGTATCCGTAAGCTACAGGCCATTATAGCACTCTTGTTTCAAGGTACTATATTTAAGTATAATCAAAGCAACATGCTGTAAACTTGAGGAGAGAGCTGTAATTTGCACTATTTTATGATAAACTTTTGCTGCTTCTGATATTAAAGACTAACTTTGATTTTGCTTTGCAAGCCAAAGATCGGTAGTAGCCTGCAGAGCCAGTCATCGTAACTACTGTGCCAAGACAAATCTTGTGTCATTCTGTTGGAGTCTGTTGATTTTCTTTGAATATATATTGATTTGCAGTGAGATCAGTTGTTACTCAGTAAAATCTTCATATTCAAAACAAAAAAAATGTGATCTTTTTTGTAATTCCACAACTTGGTGTAGAGGCACAACCAAACAAAACAAGTCACTGCAAAGAGTGACAACTGTGCATTCTTTCTCCCTGATCCATGCCATCAGCTTGCTTTTCACATAGTGGGACCAATTGTAAGAAGGAGTGGTACATAATTACAGCTCTGTGGTTTCTTTTGGCTTTTTACTGAGACTGAGAACAAAGATGCCTGTTATGATGGTGAGATTTGTGAAGTCTGTCATACTTTGCAACTGGGCTAAGACAGCAAACATGTTTCACATAGACTATGCATTCAGATTATTTCTTTCTCAGTGCTGAGAGCAGTGGGGTCTGAGGAGTTTGCAAATAACTCTAATCTTCAAATCTCTCAAGAAAAACCCCTAAAATTAAAGTTGTTGGTTATTTGGTTATTTAATTATCTTTACAGCAACAGCTGCATCATTTACAAACACTCAAATCTGATTAAAATTAAAGATACTGAATTTACTAGCCAAATATTTCAGACTAATGATCACTGAAATGGCCGTTAGCCAAAATATTTAACAATTTAATTTCTGGTAGTGCATACTGCTTGAGTTCTCTAGGATCCACTGCCTCACTTATATTTCATTTATGAGGAGTTTCTGAAGTTCTTTGTAGCTATGTTAAAACACCCTGAATCTGGTTACTTTACATTTCTTATCATAAAGGAAAATGTCTCTTGGGGGATGATAACTGACTACTACCTCAGTCTGAGGATGCTGAAGGTCTTCAAGGTTCTTTATAACTGCATTTTGTGTCTCTGTAATTTTTGCTATTCTAAGATAAGCCGAGTGTCCAAATGGACCTGTACCTCTTAAGATGTTCAGATGCAGTGAGTTGACAGCTCTCTTGAGGGAATCTGAAACCCACTCTTCAGAAATACAGCTTTTGGTAGGGGGGTACTTGCTCACTTTGTCTCTAGATCATCTCATTAAGAAATGTAACTGAGAATATGATTGCCTTCTACATATACGCAGGTAAAAGTAGTTTGCAAATGTTCTAAGTTTTTTTTAGGTAGCTGTATTACTGTTACTGTCCGCTTTTGTTGGGCTGCACCACTTACTTTGCCATAGTTTTTTTCTTTCTTTTGCTTTGACTTTCTCTTAGTTCCTTAGATCAGGAAATTTGTGTGTTTTTCTGTATGTTGTAAACAGATTTACTGACATTATAAGATGCTCTCATATAGAGACAAATAGATGTTAAGAATAATGACCTACTTACTTTCTCTCTTCAATCCTTTCATTATTTCATACATTATTTCATTTATCACATAGTTGCATTTTCAGGTATCGTAATTTTTTAACATTGCTGTTTTCTTTCATTTGTGCAATACCACACCAGGATAATTTTTTTAAAGGAACTGGGTCTGGCAGGTGCACAACCATAAGAAAATGTTCTGTATTTGCAATGGCAATATACCAAACACATATGTGTTTTTGTACAGACAGAGATGTGCTTGTACCTTGAAAGTGCTATATTGCATGTACTGAAAGTAAGATCTTTGAGGATTATCAGATTCTGACATGATATTTATACTGCAGGATGCTTACCTAGACTTTTCTTTTTGTGTCCACTTCTGGTTTCATTCATATTTTAAAAGTCTTGTAAAACCTCCATGTGAGGAGAAAGGAGGAGAACTGGAAAGAAGAGTAAAGAGCACATCTAAAGCCAGGATGAGAAATAAATTTTTCAGTGTGGGGTTTTTTTCTCCAGTGTAATTGGGAGAAGACAATACTTCTGCTCTGCTCTGTTCTTACCCAGTTTATAGTGAGCTTTATGCTTACTCTTGACAATTGCACTACTTGTTGTTTGGGGTTGGGAAGAAATGTTTCCCTCAGTGCTGAACTTGTAGATGTAGATGAGTCTCCTCTTTTTGGTAGGGCTTAGCTGTGTGAATGATGAAGTTAAGTTCAGAATAGTAGGTGACAATGATTAGCAAAGACGCTTGTTCCTTTCTCTATAGGAATTTTTTGCCATTAAAAAAAACCAAAACAAACCGAACAAAAAACAAAACCATAAATAAGCTTTCCCTGTGGCACCAGTTCCCGAGGCATTACCTGATACAGTACCTACATGGCTGTGCACTTCATGCCTTCTGCCTAGTCATACCAACCCACCTAACTCTGAAATTTCCCTCTCTTCAATATCTTATAAGCCAAAGTCAAAAAAAAAAGTCCCAGAGTCAAACGGACTCTGAGAGGACTAGTTAAGGAAATAATGTCTTGGAAGGTACAGATGACATCTGGGTGGCCTTTCCAGGTGCATTACTAAATTTATAGCTTCAGTAAGCCACATTCTTGGCATCTAAAGATTCTGCATGGTCAGGTTTCCTGGTGCTAGTATCTTGTAGGATCCTGCGTTGTTTGTGGAGGCACCATCACTTTTTACTACACAATAGCCTCATCTCTGTATTAATTCAAAATGAAAAATAAATATGTCCATGTTCTTGGTAGTGAAATATTTTGAGCAGAATAAGATCTTATTTTAAGTCTAGACATCTAAGTTTTGTACTGAATGCATAGTTAATAATATTAATTTCTACATTTGCAGTATATAAGGAAGTTTGTAAATATAATAACCCACTGCATGAATACAATACTATCATGATTAGAATGTAGAACAGAAAAGAGGGTTAATAAGGCAGACATTATTGTAAGTGTTTTTTTATGTATAAATCAAAAGATCTAAAATGTAAAATATTACCATGCACGAGAATTGGCAGTAGAAACAACAAAGCTTTAATCTAAAGTACACTAATGCAGCTCAAGTATAATCAGGGTTGAATAAATATTCATCATCTGTACTATATTATACTGCACTCTGAAGAGGAAGATACAGAAAAAAAGTACAGGTCCATATTAAAATTCAGTTTTTGGCTTTGCGAGCTTGTTCAAGTCGTTAATTAATATGCAGCTTTATAGCTAAGGGCTGACCAGTATCGCTGCTCAGAGAATGTGCAGTTCTGTCAAAGTCAAAATGTTTCACTGAAGTGGTCAGTTTTGCATGAATTCTATTTGAAAGGGAAAGGTGTGGGGGGAAATTTCATTTCTGTCAGAACAAAAAAGGTTAAAACATTAACTTTAAGCTGATTTTTCTTGTTGACATTTGGTATTGTGCCTCAATACAAAATAACACAGTTGCTACTGAATTCTGAATAATCAGAAATTAGCATTTGAGTTTTTGATTGTGTTAGCCTTTGCTTTGGTTTAAAAAAGAGCTATACTTACAATCTTAAACTTGTTTATATAGTTTTAGAGCCCTTTTCAGATTAAAACAAACAGATATCTGACCTTACAAGGATAAAATTAGACTCTTTTTCAAGGCCTGAGAAAAATTTTTTTATTTTTATTATTTTACAACATTGCCCTTTTCTTAATTCTGGTTTCCTGCTGTGGTACCAGTATGCTGTTTCTGCTGAGTAAGACCAGATACCTTGCAGCTTTTACGTCTGCTTTCTGCTCAGGAGTAGAGAACACAGACAGTAGAATTGAAGTTGGTGAAGTGAATCAGCCAAAGACTCTTTATAAAATCCAGTACTATGCCAGCTGTCTAATAATAGTTAGAGATGAAGCAGAGAGAAGAGCTGAATGTTGCTCATCTGGGGTGAAGTTGCTCCAAGACCCTACATATACTGTAATGAAAGCACACTGCATCTTCCGAAGACTGGTGTTTTCTCATAGATAAGGACATTGGGAACTTGACATTTTCGATAAACTGAGATTCCTGACAAAAGGGATTTATTCATCACCTCAGTCCCTGCACTCGTTAAGTGAACTTGAATACTGCATAAATCACCAGTTGGAGGTGGGTTTTCACAGTTTTACATTTGAGTTTCCAACTGTTTTGTTTTCGTCTGTTTCAGGTAGATTATTTTTTTGAAGTGTCAAGTAACATCAACATTGATAGTTACTCACACTTAATCATTGATTTCACTGACTGATGAAAGATCCCCTCACAGGAACCCTTGAGGAAGCTGAAGTGAGATACTTTGTAAGAATAATGTTTCTTTCAAGCATCCTATTCTTCTGAGCCTCAGTTAATTATACCCATGTTACTACAGTTGCCCTAACTCAAAGGTAGTTAAGGCTACTTAGTTATTCACTGGAGTGTGAATAAAGCTCATAGCTTTGCCTTAGGTGAAAGTAATTAGCTCAGAGACAAGTAATTTCCAGCTAGAGAGGTGAAAATCCTGTGAAAATAATTGATGATAAGACTAGGAGTAGAAAACAGGTCATCTAGTTCTTGGTCCTGTACCTAAAATATGAGATTATTCTTCCTTCTGTGCTTTGAAATGTCATCCCATTCATCAAGTTAAATATACAGTGGATTAATGATACCAGTGTGTTCTAGCCAAATTATTTCCCTTTTGAGGTTCTGTCATTGTAAATGACAATATTATTTCATTAAGCTTTCACATTCTTTGTAGCAATAACAAAAATTTTGGACAATATTACAGATATTCACCAGATCCTTTTAATGTAGGTCTGATTTGCAAATTGTTTGTTTCCTTTCTTCTGTACTAGATGAATGTGTTACTGGTGAATAAATGTTTCCATTATTCAATTAGTTGTATAGATAGTCAAATAATGTTTAATTATGTGACCTATTCACATTTTTCCATCAATTGACTCTAAAATACTCACAAGTAATTATTTTCATTATTCAACCAGCTTTTTAAATGATCAGATAATATTATTAAGTTAAATTCAATACCTATCAGCAAATAATGCAATGAGTATTGTTTCTCATTATTTGCTTCGATGCATTTACCCATGCCATGAACCTGCTTTGAAATGTTTCCTGTAAAAATAAAATCTTTTGTATGTTCACATGTACCACCAATATAAACTCAGACTGAGGAGTAAACCTAATGTACTGGAGAGCTACTGTAGTCCTCACTTCTCCACTGTTGGTATGGAGATTGGTCGTTTCCCCTGAGCCATGATTCTGTCAGTGGTTTAG
This sequence comes from Cephalopterus ornatus, assembly GCA_013396775.1. NCBI lineage: Eukaryota > Metazoa > Chordata > Aves > Passeriformes > Cotingidae > Cephalopterus > Cephalopterus ornatus. Next base: position 86,515 of record VZRE01009481.1, read on the forward strand.
CTTTTTTTTTTCCCTTGCATGTGAAGAACTATAGACAACTATTTTAATAAATAGACTCCCAATAGTTGTATTTTAGTGATGTTAATGTTATTTGTTGGAATTCATTGTTCAGCCTGAAGGCAGATTCATTTGCAAGTTACAGTCTTTTTTTCTTTCCAAGCCAGTTTTGGATTTTTATAGCACTATTTTTATTTGGAATATTTTGAATGGAGTCTGACATGATGTTCAAAAACCACTGCTATAAATATGAAAGAAAATTAGTGTAACCACAAGAACTACAGTGCACTTGACAGATGGAAAAGGTTTACAGTGAATCTATCATTGCCCTATGGTGGAGAACAACTCTGTTCATAGATTAATGTTCATTTTATTACCATCGTATCTTACCCTCAGTCTGTGTGTAGAAGACTCTCTGAAGTCATTGTGATCTGTGTGCATCAATCAAGGGCAGTATGACACTCAGGACCATATTTTCAAATGTCAGTACTTGGCACCTGGTAACCCTGTATCTTGTGTGTCCAAAATATTTATTTATATGTGTAAATATTGGTGGTTACAGGAAGTTTTTGTAAGTAAGTCTGATGGGCTTGAAAAATTCACTGATTAACTATTTGAGTTAAACTGAGACACAGGCTTATACCAGGTGAGCTGATTTAAATCAGTTCCACTACTATTCAATTCACAACTGCGTTGATAGCAATTTCTATCTGTCTGTATCATTTTCCTAAGGCAGTACAATCCCCTAGCTGTGTAGCTCAGGATAACACTTATTAAATTAATTATTGAATCTGTTAAATTAACCCAGTTATCAATACCACAGTTCTGAACAAAGTCTTTGGTCCCTATAAAGGTTTATGCTAACAATTATTTCTGAAGAATTTTGCAAAATTTGAGAATCTGACAATTTGTATTGTTTAGATGTAAGCAATTGCTGTTTATCACCATTGCTGATGTCTGAAATCTAAGGTAATGTTGGTAGAAAAGGGGTCCCTGAAACAAGTCTGGGATAACTCATGCTTTATGGCATACAGTCAAATGGAAAAACAGTTTTGTCCACACTTGCTCAGTATGACCTCTGCACTTTGTGAATTCTGCAATGACATAGGACTGTATTCTTCTAAATTGATATTATTAGAAAAGTCCTCTAACTGTAGAGATCTGAGAGAAATAATTTACCGTCAATATAATTTCCCGTGTTTCCCTTTGTGATGCTGTAATGAAGTTATTATAATTTGGCCCTTCAGCCTATGACAGATTGAATTTTCCATGACTTGATGATGTGACAAAGTCATTGCTCAAAGGCAGATATACTTTGTAACTGATAAACTAATGCAAATTAATTTATACTTGAAGTGAACTTTATAAAAAGACATCTTAGTTTATTTTTAAACTCAAATTAAAAACCAGGCACTATCATAATTTAGTGGTCTCAAGAAAGCAATAAGTACAATCTGTGATGTGAAAAGAAGTATTACTACAGGATTAGGGAAGTTTCAGAACTTTAATCTTTTATTTTCTATACTGTTGGGCTATGATGATGACCAATGTCCTTCTAAAAAACTTAAGCTGTATCATACGCTGATTTAGGACAGAAGGAAGAACTGGATGTAAAAGTAATTTCCACTTGTCATGTTCATACAAAGAATATGTGAATTATTGCTCTCAACAACAAAAGCTTTACCCAGATTGTCAATTCACTTATTTCATTGCCTTTAGGCCAGAACTCTGGACGAGGGTTTGGTGCTGTCACATATCCTTTTCCATCTCATTTAAGTGATCTGGCCTCTGTTTTGGGAATGCATTTTTATTGTGCTGTTAAGCCCTGTATCCCACACATGAATATTTCATATATCTAAGTGCTTTCACTGAATAGATTAGCCCCTGGTTTCCTCTATCTCTCTTTTTTTTTTTCTTTTTTCTTTTTTTGGTCTTGCCTGTTGCCACGAACTACGTGGTAAGCGTGGCCTAAACATACATGAACAATCCTTTATGGGATGGGAATTTTCAGATGCCAATAATAGTTACTTTGTCAGGTTTTGGCTGGGCTACTGAAAATGTTTAAACAAAATCTGTCTGTCATATTACGTAAGCATTTTTCTATTTATATCTGCCTTTACCAGTCCACAACAAACATAATGAGCAATAAATGAAGCAGTGGCCAAAAGACACGTTTATGACTCATGCAGATGCCAAGGGACCATCCTAATATGGGCACTGCTTGGCATTTCTGCTAGCAACAGATCAGAGTGTAACTCTTATTTGACAGTATTTTTTAAGTTTCCAGTTAAAGCCCGTAGACTTTGCTCATCTTAATGTGAAGTAATGTGTAAGTTACAACTGACTTATTCCACTTAATGTGAGAGATAGCAAGGGGCAGGCAACACTGGCATAGTAGAAACAAGAACAAAATTTGTCCTGTAGTGTGGTAAAAGGAAAACATAAGTGTGCCCATTTGCCACTATTCAGACAGACCTAAACTAAATTAACATTGGCATTGAATCCCACCTATTTTCTAAGAAATAAGCTTGGCTTCGATAACGGCAAAAATTCATAAAATCATTTCACCCATTCTTGTGATGGCTAGAATATTCTCCAACAGTGAATCTGCTGATAGTTTATGCAGATTGCATCTATAGAGCTGAAAATATATGTGCACCTCCCACGAGTGATTTTGAGATAAAGATGGAAATGGAGCAAAGAATGAGTTACTAAGAGGGCAAGAAGGATACCTTATATCATGTTAGAGAGGGGTGATCTATGTTTTGGGCCTATGTAGAAACTTCCATTCCTGCTATTCTAACCAAAGGTTTAAAAAGAATATGCTAAGGGAACCTTCAATTCTTTTTTTTCTTCCCATTCATCACTGGAATGATGAGCACCTGCTCCAACAGATGTTGTTGGGACTATCTGGACATGGAGCACCTGACAGATGAATAGCTATACCTAAACTTTCTATCCCATTAAACATTTCTTATTTCCTAAGCATGGTTACATGTCCTTTTACTGTATAAAGGGGGCAGTCTCCATCTTCAGAACATGCTGCAGGAACCACTTCACCATTATTTAACATCATGGTAGTCTTGCCCATAAAACAAAAGCTGTATGTGCAAGGCTCAGAAGTGATAAAATGATCTTAACCATGTGCAGTTTTGAAACAGCCTATTTCTTGGCTACAGAGAGGAAAGCTATGCTGACATTCTGAGTCCTCCTCTACTGGTACAGGACAACTTCAGGAGAAGTCAATTATAATACTTCTGTTTGACAGATAAAGTGCTTTATTTAAAGTCCACTTATGCTGATACAAACTGCTTGATTGATTCCCTGTACAACCAAGAAGACTAATCTCCTTTATTCCACAAGTAAAACTCCTTCAGCAAGAAGTTTACATGAAGCTGTACCATAGGATGTGATCTTTTGTTAAACAGGGAGTCAAAGAAGCAGTGATTTTTCTGAAAGAAGAGGGGCCCGCATATTTACCACCATGCCTGTTTGGAATTTATTGACATCTCTGCTTCAGACTGGACTCTTGCCACCAGTTTATACTGAAAGCTTGAAGCATGCTGAGTTCAATGGAAGCTTTTTTCATTAAAACCTGGGGGCTGTGTCTCAAGCTCTAAGGTGTCTATTTGTTGACTTTTCAGAAACAAACATGTTAAAAACCTGTTTAAAGGATGAGAAAAGGCTCCATATCACCAAATGAAGTTTTTGTCCATATGTTTTATTTTGTATTTATTTTTCAATCATCTTCATTTTAACATCTGATTAGCAACTGCTTGTTTAAGAGAGCATGTCAGGTTATCTGGCTGGAGATAACAAAGCATGTTTTCCATAGAGGCTTCCAGACTAGAGGCTACACAGATGTGCTTGAGTTAAAAGCATCTCACTCTCTACTTTGAGAAGTGTAGATGGCTTCTGTATTTAGAGAAAACTCATCTGAAGCATCATAAAATAAAATGTACGAAAAATATAATATTCCATAATTAAGATTTCTAATGAATTGCCTTGTTAATCCATACAGTGTATGCATGTTGCAAAATTTTCCTGGCTTAATTAGTGCACTTGCTGATTATGTTTATTTCCTGATGTACACACTGATTAAGCATTGTCCATACACTGAGGCTTGAAGCAGGATCAGTCTACAAAATAGTACCTAGTCATTTAACTGGGGACTCAGAATGCAAATAGATCAACTTATGTAAAATTAAATTAGTTCTAATAGAACCCATTTTGACTGAGCAGCTGGTGACACATTATAAACAGAATTCTCTTGTTATATGAAATGAAGGGCTTCTGCTAACAGATGCTTATATACTTTTAAGCCACAAAAACTGTCATATTATGTTTAAGGTCTAAAGTTAATGACAGAAGATAAATGCCGAGCTTGCTAGGTAACAGTTCTGCGCTGGGTCTCAGCATTGCCTTCTGAATAGTGTGTGAGGTCAGGTAACCCTTTGCAATGTCCATGCAGGAACTTAAAAGTGAACAACCACTAAATCATTAGTCTCACAGCTGGCACACTAAACCTGCTCTCTTTAACAAACAGTGGCTATCAGCTGATTTTTGGAAAAAAAAAAAGCTATTAAGATTTGGTACTGTCTTAATTGTTTTGTTCTTTTAATAGAAGTGACTACTTTGTGTTTATTACTCTTCGGGAACATAATTTCAGATTGTTTATAGCACTCAAACTAGCCATTAAGAACTAGTGGTGTGCTATTCCTGCTCAATATCTGACAAGGAATTGCACTTTTTTTCCCAGGAATGCTGTTATACGCACTGACATTTTTAAAGTCCCAGTGACAGGCCTTTTCTTAGTGACAGAAGGTCTGGTGGTTTGTATGATGGGGTTTGATGTGTCTTAAACTCCCAGATGTACTGTTTATTAATGGAAAGTTTGAGCCTCCAGGACAAAGAATGGAATAACTTCAACAGAAATACATAATTAAGTGATTAATATTAAAGGCCTAAATTTCAATTTTCTGGCTTTAATAGATTTAACTCTGATCATGGATTTATTTTAAGATGATTGTTTGTGAAGAAGACATTATACTGGGACCTACAGGCTCCTTGGTTCTTGTTGTGTGTTTGACGATGCTTAATCTACCAAAATTTGTCCTTAACTGACTTTCTAGATACAGCGGTGTGCAAGTTAATGCATATAGATGCTTTAAAACATTATAAAATTAGTCATATCTTTGGCAAGTTAGTTAGGAAAACAACCACATGCTTTATTTTTACTATATTCCTAGTACATTTGTGATTGCATTTTGTTTTTCTGTCAATGGCACCTACTAAGTAGAATTAAAAATATCAGTTGATCCATTCACAGTTTGGTGGTTTTTTCTGGGCTTACTCAGTTTAAATTTAATATCAGTGGATTCTATGGAGTTAGAGGTCTACAGAGTTTATATCATAATATTTTAGTCAACTCTTGCAGAATCCAGATGAGTAGAAATAGATGCAAATCATAGTGATTTAAATATCTAAATCTTACTATCATTTGAATAAATAAGCAGTAAAGACTAATTCAAAGAATTTAATTTGTACTTGTTTTCTTAATGCAAGGTTGAACTACAAAGATGTGGATTTTCAACTAGCATGAATCATACCACATTTGTTACTTCTTTTTGACAACCTGGAAAATAAACTAGCTTCACGTTTGAATAAAATCCTCTGAATGTACATTTCTTCAATTACCTATTTTGTGTATTTTGTTTGAAAGGGGAAAATTACATTTTTTATTGAAGGGACTTAAATTTTAACCCTTATAATTTGGGTCACTCTTTCTGTGTGGAAATGGGAATTCAATGTGGTACGTATACAATCAGAGATTGCTTTTACATTTGCTACATAAAATTATGGTTTAGATACATTATAACAAGTGCTGAAACATTCTGCATTTAGAACTGATTCATAAAACAAAAAAAGGTATTATGTGGTCCATGCGTGGTTTGTTTTATGACTAGTAAATGGTCTTTCACATATTTATTCACACATAAACTTGAAGAGAAAAAAAGTGTTACTGATTCTTCAAGACTTGATAATTAATTTTTTTTCCACTTTGAGTCCAGAAAGAAAATCTTCTTTCTGCATACCCAAAAAAGCATGATTCTAGTTTTCTCTGCTGGTGATGTAATAACACCCTTCTCAAGTGTGAACTGCCACACTCTTGTTTTATGGATAATACTTTTGAAAAACAATATTACTGTTTTCATTAATATTTGGAAAAGATAATTTTAACATGAAAGACTACTCATGAATACACAGTAACTAAATACATGTAATAGGCTCAGGCAGTAATATTAGAAGAAATGTAAATTCTGTCTTTAAATACAGTTCTCTATTCCATCATTTCAATTAATAAATGTGTGTGAGAATTAAATTTTTAAATTAATTTCCTCCATAGTCACTTAAGATTTTAGTACTGCAGAAAAGAATTAAAATGCATAAATCTTTTAGCAATGCTCATTGGTACCTTATAGTTCTGCTCCAGTTTTCAAGCTATGAGGAAAAAAACCCTCTTTTGTACAAGTGAAGTTTTTTGCCTACTGTCTCTAAAAATGTGGGAGTCTTTATACCCAGGAGGAGTGCTAGTAAGTGTGGTAGGCTCTTAAATTACATGCCTTATGCCCTAATGCAAGACTTTAAAATGGAAGATGCTCTGACCTATCACCATAATGAAAATATTTAAAAGTGTTAGGTTCACTAATCATAGACAACACAAACACTAGCTTAATGGTTTTTTGCAGATATTAGTAGCAATGGAGCAATAGACAGGAATGGAATTGAATCTTCGTGAAAGTTTTGGAGACCAGGCCATATGTCTGGATTTAAATGCACTTAAATATTTCCTCCAAGGACATCCTCTTTTGTGCTCCCTTGAAGACATTAAAAAGAACCTACACCCCAATCTGACTTTTAATTATTTAAAAACAATCAAAATTTATGTTTGCACAATCTCCTTCTTTTACTTGCGATTTGTTGGTTTTCAGCAGCCTTTAACTGTGGTGAAACATGCACCTGACTGAAAAAATTAATTCTAGTCAAACCTTAGTGCAACAGAAACAGAGGCTAATAATCTCATATCTGGGCACTGATTACTATGATCACAGTTTACATTCCTGACACCGTCCCTGTGGTCTCCCCCATTTTATGCCCAGAAAAGAGAAAAACTGCCAGCACACATTCCAGACAAAAATTTAAACAGCCAAAAATCATTCTACCATTAAGCAAGAAGACAATACAACACAAGCAAACTAAATCCAAATAGGTTTAAATTGCTGCTTTAGCCTCCATGGCCTTTTTATATGATTCATACAAAAACAAAATACAAAAAAAAAAAAAAATGGAAAAAAGAGAAAATAAACCCCCAAACTGAAAAAGTGCAAAGCTTCATATTTTTTCCTATTTCTAAAATGTATCAACTGCAAAATGCCAGTGTGTTAGATCAAAATTAAAACCACATGAAATATCAAACTTTACGCTCAAAAGAACTAAGAAAGTTCTCAAGACACAACCTCAATTTAAAGAAACAAAATTACAAGAAGTCATGCAGAGCAGTATTCTCCTCCCCTCACTGGAAATGTGCAGCTCTTTATTATGGAAAGGCAGTAGCCTCTCTGTAGTAAGGGTTGCAATCAACTTCCATTATAAAGCCCTATTTTAGCCCCCTGTAACTTTGGCTTGAAAAACTGGAATACAAATTGCCATATTTTCTCCAAAAAAGAAGAAGAGTAGCTGAGGATTTTTTGTTTATTTGGTGAGATGGGGAGACTGGGGGGGTTGTTTGTTTGGTTGGTTTGGTTTGAGCGGTGTTTTGGTCGGGGCAGGAGCAATTTGAGGAAAAATAGTTTAACTGTTACAAATTTTAAGTCAGCGAGGAAAAAATATCCTGTTTAAATTTTTACTTAGTTTTTTTGTGGTGGTGGTGCCATATCTGCCCTTATTAGATGAAATTATTTTCAAATAATTTAATAAACCAGACCCATTCCTTTCTCAGTTAGGAGGGATGGACCTAATTTTTTCTGCATATGATAACAGTAAGAATATTTTGCTGGTGACTTTAATGAATATAGGATTAGGCAATCTAATCAATATTTTCAAAAGCAAGTCACATCTGGGACCGTGGCATATATCTCAAAGTGAAGTATAAGGCACATGTTGATCCGCCTGGAGTTTTTGACAAGTGATTAGTTTCTGGAGCTCTTTGCATCATATTGGTTGGCATTTTCATCACAGAGGGAATGACTAAGTATTAAGTTAAAAGACTGTTTTCAGAAATGCCAGAAGAAAACATGTACTTAGTTACTGAGGGCTAGTGACTTCAATCTAGAGACTGCCTAATGACACTGTGGTTTACACTAGCCACTCCCAGCATTCAGCCTTATTTATCACGCCTGGCTCATTTCCTAGGATTAGGTCCAGAATAGCCTCTGGCCATACAGGCTGTTCAGCAAACTGTATAAGAAAAGAAAGCAAGCCTAGTCCGTGGAAACATAGTTCCCTCTTTTTTTCAGGTAGTTGTTATCCCTGTCTGTATCTAAGCATTTTAAATTCTTTATGATTAAAGACCTGGAATCCTTGTAGATTTCATCAATTCACTGAGGGAGAGAAAAAAAAAAAAAAACAAAATGCCCCTTTTATATGGCTCTAGTTTACTTTTGTGTAAACTGTTTAGAAAAGGCTTATAGTACTATTTCTATTCTATTAACATTATCTCTTCAGTGTTAGAAAGAAGGTTTTTTTGCCCCAAAGGCTTAATCATATTATGAATAAAAAGTTACATGTATACGTTTACATGTTTGTATGCATTTCCATATAGATACTTGAAACCAGAGATTATTTTACATATTTACACCCATTTATAGGGCTTTGGACAGTCAAAGTTTGTCATGTAATCTATTATAACAATAAGCATTGTAATTGTTTATTGCACTAGTATGGTATTTTAAAGTCCTGAAAAGATGCATCAGAATATAAAATTAGATGCTATTGTGATCATATACACACAGTATTGCATGCACTGATGAATCTGACTTTGGATTATTTTCATGCAATGCTTAAGATGTCCTTGTGAGATCACTGTGTCTTATGGTATAACTGAACTCTTTGGACAGACTACAGTAAAGTTATTCAAAGTTCATCAATATTGTTCTAATGTTATTTAAAAAAACCACTACAAGTTTAGAGATTTTAACAAACAATGTAATCTAAAAGGTTTTAAAAATATAACAGAAACTTCTGCACTAGGAAGATGGTTCTACTGAACAAATCGGACTGGTTTTAGTGGGATATAACTATAAAATAAATCCTAAAAATTTAGAAGCAGAAGGAAAACTATTAATTCTGTGCCAAAATACTGGAGAGTGAAAGTAGGGAAAAGATGCCAATATTTTCTCTCTTTATAGCCACATAAGTTATTTTTTTAAATTCTCCTTTTCATAGTGATAATTAAAGTTGAGACCCATTTGAATTTTCCTTTACCATTCAGAATTCTTTAAACCCAGAAACACTAAGATCACTGTTTATACAATGTCATTAGGGTTTTCTTCGGATGTTCTTCACATAAGGAGAAAAGAAAATTGTGTGCACAATTTCCTTGAAGGAAGCAGCTGTCAGGGAACAGGTAAGACACTGCTGGCAATAGCTGTTGGAGTTTTGTGTCTGTTGCTGAGAGAGCAGCAGAAAAGTTTACCTAGGCACTTTCTTAAGACATGGCTATCAACTAAAAACCTCTGAAGAACCACAGCTGGAAGCCTAGGAAGATCTGAGGACAAGAATTTAGGATGAAAGACAGGTGTTCAGCAGATGAGTGTTTACCTGTTGATTTCTCTAATCTGGAAAAGTGTGGAATGTGGGCTACAGAAACAAAATCAGACTCTTGCCTGTAGGCAAGTCCAAATCAAAGAAGGAATGTTTCCCAAACAGAAACTGTAGTCCTCCTACGCAGAGGGCCATAGGTAGGCTTCAGGAAAAAATATGTAGGGAAAAATATGAAGGGAATTGAAGGAAAGATGCAGTTGTCAGAGCTCAGGATACTTATACAACTTTGTTGAGTTTTATACTTCTCAGGACTATGTGGACTGTGATATTAGGCGAACTTTGTGTGAATATTTCCAGGGCTAATTTACTCTGTTGAAGACAATTAGTTTCCCAAACAAGATTTAGTCTGATGCTGCAAAAACTCATGATGAAATTTTCAGAGGCTAACGCTGGCGGTATTAGAGGTGTCGCCCCTACTTCTTACAACACTTGTGATGGTCTGTGAAAGGTAGGAATGGCACACATAGAGACAAATGCTTAAAATAGTAAACAGATCAATAATTTAGAAGTCAAAAGTTCACTAAAGTTGACATAAACAGAACAATTTTGCTTTTTGAATCAAGCCTCTAAAACTACTAATTTATGACATGATCCAACATTATGACTCAAAAGAATTTTTCCAGCTGATCAGTTATCTAAATTGCAAATGAAAATCTGGTAGTATCTATGATAGAAAGTTAAAGATTATTGGTTTTTTATTTATGCATTTAATAATACAATGATTGGGAGAAAAATGTGTTTGAGGGCTTTTTTTAATTAGCAGCAAGAGCTGAGAATATTTGTTACTCAATATTTAGCCTTATTATGAGAGTTTTTGGAAGGCTTAATCCATATTTGACATCACCTACACCTAATTTTCTGTGCTTATTAAATAACTGCTTTCGGTTACTTATTAAGGCTATATATTAAAGTAAATAAGACTGCAAAGAGACAAAAATCATTTTCCCCCAGTTTTAGAACAGCCTGAATTTCATAAAACTGCCACTCAAACCAGCAATATTCTCTCCCTTTCAGTGAGGTACAAGCCTAATCAAAAGGCCCATTAAAGATTACTTTTTTACATCCTTTGAATGGAGAGTTTTCCACAGTCCTTTGAGTACCTTTATAGAAAGACTAATAGAATTGGGTGTATGCATGCGTTCAGAGGCTTCAAGAAAACTCACCTGAAATATCTATTTCCAGCTTTCTGTGACAGAATTTTTTGGCAGGAAAGAAGTACTTCAAAATTTGCTGGCTTTCTCTAGGATACTGTTGAGTAAACATTTAAGAAAGAAATTGGCTAGAGAGAAGATGAAATCTTTCTGTTATTTCAGTAAATGAAGTATTTCATAGAGAACATGCCGCAAACCTTAACATTCCTATGAGCCAATATATAATTTTAATAGGATAATTGTTCCCTTGTTAATATTAGTTCAGGTGTCCTTTCTTCTTCTTCCTTTTTTATTCCTTTAAAGTGACTCTTTGGAAGTAACATGTTGTACAAACATTTTCTAAATGTCATTTCTAAGTTGAATGCTTAATGATTTGTAGTTTTTCTGCTACTTATATGTCTGGCAGCTTTCCTCAGCATAAGCCAGCTAACATAACTCACTCCAGGCTGATTTATTATTTTTATTCAACCAGGTGTTTCATGGGTTTGGCAACTTTGGCAATGTTATTGCCTATAATGACTCTGCACTTGGTGCTTGATGATGCCAATGTGTGCAATGAATTTACTGGCACCAGTAGAGAATATTTCATTGCCTTATCTCTTTGTGAAGCATCAAGCTTCACCTTGCATATTGCTTGTTATTCAGTACATCTCATGTAATCTCTCTGATTTCTTTAATACCTCTTAATTTCCAGAATGTTTAGTTATGATTCTTCTGAGTTAATAGCTGTTCACAGAAGTAGAAATATACTTCATATATATCTTATGTTGAAATTTCTGTGTAATTATTGTCACTTTTACTTTTGCTCTCATGATATCTCTTGCTGGTGATCTCTTTTTTTGTTCAGGAGGTTGTAGCATAAACCAGTTTTGTCTTTCTAAAATTCAGGAATACACAGAGTACATCTATTTCTGCAGAGCAAGGAAAACTCTTTTTTATAAAATGTACTGTATCAGTATCTCCTTTGTAATTGTGAAGATAAACTAAATTCAGGTGAAAAGACTGAAAATTCTATTGATATTATGTTTAATACAATATTCATGGTACTTATTTAAAGTGCAGTTGTTGAAGTTTTTGCTGAACTTGAATAGCAGTCAGGTACCTGCTGTACAGTCTACAGGAAAGCTTTCTCTGTCAATCTGGTGTATCAGATATACTGCCACCACTAATTTACAGTTTGCTCTATGTTGTTTGAAGGGTATTTTATTTATCAGTTGATGACTATAAAGTCTTGTACCTGAGCATCTATAATAGATCGGCACAATTTCTTACCATGGCAAGACTGAGTAGTAATTGCTGCATATTGGAATGTACATTTGTTTCATTTGTGTTTCTGCAATAAGACATCATTCTCCTATTAGATTTCATTTTTCCGTAAGTAGTAGTTTAAGAGATATTTTAACTTTTTTTAACTTCTTCTTATCATTCTGGTAAACTTTGAACCTGCTGTTGCTTAGAGGATTAAGATGGGATGACTGTTGCAACCTAAAGTTTTGCTAACTTTTAAGCATTTATATCCTAAGTACATATTTTTGTTTTTTAAAGGGATTCTCATTATAATCCAATCTTTGCCAGTTTTTCATTACTTACTGGATTGCAAACCATACAAAATGCAAAATTGTGTTAAATCTGAACTTAGGATTGATTTAATGACAAAGATTTTTTCTTTCTTACTTATGTGTCTCAGCGGAAGACAAACCCTTTTTTAAGTAAAGAGTTTTCAATATACATGGCACTACAACTGCAACTATATAGACAGTAATCATACTGGAAATAATAATCTGTATCTACAAATTTTACTCATCCTCTCATCCCATGTTCTTCCCATGATTGAGAGGATCTGAATAGCTTTGATAAACAAGCTGCACCTTTAAGATAAATGAGATGGTTCAAAACCCAGGACTATACTTAACACTGGAAAAAATAAAGACAGTGACCTAAATAACAATCTCACTCTATGGTCAATTAAGGCCATACACAGCAGATCATAAAAAAAGAAAAAAAAAAAAAGACTTGTAAAAAAGCTCCATCTGGTTCAGAAGACAGTGGCCAGTCCCATAAATAACACAAGCTGTCAGGAAAACATCATTCCTATAGTACTCTGTGTATTGGCTTTTTGTCCAACTACAGAACCACTAAAAGGAGCTTGAGCGTCAGAGCTTTGCATAGCCTTGGATCAAACCTATTTCTTCATCTCACCACAAGTGACACATTTATGAGTTATTCCCAAGTCAACAAGGTAGAGAATAAAATGTACAGAAGTAAAGAACATGGACATATAAAATTCTAGAATCCTACTGCACATGTACACATACACAGACTCACACACACACACACACACACAGACACAGACACACACACACACACTAAAAAAGAGAAAAATTCTGAGTTTTCATTTCAACTGAGCTCTTCTGAAACCGGAAAACAAAACTCTTCAGTAACTTTATATTTGGAAAATGTAATTGCAAACTCCATGCCACAATGTGAGGTAAAAGAGGAACAACTAGCTTTACTTT
>VZRE01009481.1:105000-245261 GCA_013396775.1 Cephalopterus ornatus
AATTACAAATTGTGTAGGTTTAAATAGGTTGTTTCACTGAAACAATACTACTGTCTTTCTATGAATATTTGCAACTTCTACTCTATTAACTCAGTTTAAGAATACAATATACAGTACCACTGAAAATAGAAAATAGACTTATTCACAGTTAAGTCACCATAATAATCCAAATCTAGAACATTAAATGTAAAGAGCTTAATACTTTACTTTTATATTAGGGTCACAAGCTTCATCTTTTCTTTCTTATTTTCACCCATTTTCTTTTCATGGTAAGCACTACAAACTTGGAGTATGAGTGAAAAATATAAGTTAACAGTTGAGAAAGGGTGATTTTTAAAAATCCAAAGTTTTAAAGGCAAAATTAACTGGACAAATTCTTTGGTAATAAATTGACATTTAAATTCTAACTATAAAGTTATCCAAATTATCACAACCTCCAGATATTTTTTTTTTTAAAGTGATTGCCTCTACTTACTTTAATCTAAACCGGAAGCAGTGAGTGCAGAGTTAGTTAAGGCTTTTGAACAGTGAGGTGGTCAAGTGGCAAAGGCTCTTGTTCGTCTTACACCAGGCACACAGGTAAGCCTGTGCCTCATTACTTGCTGAGGAACACACAGGACTGACGAACCTGTTATCCTGAAACCAGCTAAATGTCTGCCAATGCCTATTTTCAATGTTTCTGCTTGAGATGGTGATTTCATGAATGATATTTGGCTTTCCTCATTTCCTCTGTAGCCCATAGCTCACTGTGGTGGGTTTGCTGGATTTACTATAAAGGTTCTGTTCGCACCCTGTGGGTTGGGTTAAGAATTAGGATTTATGCATTTACTTCTACTGTTGCTTTGTTTATACAGCTTTGGTTTAGTTTTGATCCCTTTTTTTTTGCCTTTGAGGCTCTTCCACAGTGTCAGCTGCTGACTGATAGTAGGAGAACGGCCTCGTGGTGTGAATGAAAGGGACCTAGCGGTTGGTAAACAGAGATAAGGAATAAATAGAGCACAGGCAAAAGGAGATAGTTCTGTGGGAGCCCAGATTGCCGCCAGTCTGTTCAAGTGAGATGCAGTGCCTGTCCTTTTCCCAGATTAAATTAGTGTGCGAAATCTCCAGTGACCTCCTCCCCTTCTCCCCATACTCTTTAGCCAAGCTGAACAGCCTCTGCTGTAAAGTATTCATTTTATCCAGGGACAAGTTGGACAATAGAACTCTCCTTGTTACTTATGGACAGCTGTCGTGATTCATAGGGCTTTTCAGCATTTCATTTTTCATAAGAGTTAAAAAGGTTTTACCTTGTAACTGACGAGAGGTTAGAAATGCAAAAATGCCAGCCCTGCGGTTGCCTGTAGTAAGGAAGTTAATAAATATCACACACACACACACACACACACACAAACACACAAACACATCCCCTCTCCGATGTGCGAAAGACTGTGGTTTTTTGTTAGTGCTGCTCTTCTTATTTAAAGGGGTTTAATTGTGATAACATGATTACACTGAAGCATGAACTGCATGGAGAAATTAACAAGCAGAGACACAGTGATATGCAGGGCCCCCAAGGTTCCCTAAATTAAAGGTGACCAGTGCAAACCCAGTGAGTGCCCTTTCCTATTCTTTGCCCTTGCTTTTGCCTACAACTCCTATCACTTTATTACCTGCAAATAACTCCCAGGAAAGAGTAAACACTCATGAGATACCTCTGTGGTCCTGTATTTTTTTTTTAGTGATTTACTGCAAATATATTCAGCATTTTGACTGATTAAATAGACCTTCGGCAACCTTGAGGGTCACTGTGTAGAGTATGTACATAGAAAATGCATCAGCCCATTGTACCCTGGCAGCTAATGAGATTGGTCGTTAAGTAAATGACACAAAGCCTACAAAAAAAGCTTAGCAGCTCACTAGAGTATCACAGAGTGTCCCTGCACACCACACAACGACACAAACAGTGGACTAACCTAGCCCACCCCTGCTTTATTCTACATCACTGCTTCCCTGATGTCAGCGTGAGAGGCAGAACAAAGGCTAAAAGGCACACGGTAAGTCAGTCTGACAATTATGCCCTAGGGAAAAAGTAGAGCAAATCTTAGCCTAACCATGGGGTTGAAAGTCCTTTTCTAGACAAGTAGGTCATAATGAAGGGATTTTTTCCCCCCCTATCACTTCATGAAGGGGAGAAAAATGTCTCTGGAATCAAGGTTGGATTTGTTTCTTGTTTGTTTGTTTCCTTTTCTCTCTGTCTGATTTGCCAGCTTTCAAAAGTTTCTGGAATTCCGAAAGTAAGGTGAAACAGTATGTTTTGTGAACTGGATATTTCAATTATAGTCTAGTGAAATAAATATTCTTTGTAGGAACTGCCACACAGTAAGCATTGCCTCAGATGTACATTATGTCTGATGAACTTTACAGACAGAAAGTTTCTTTTTACATCTCTGTAAAAATCTACTGAAAACGTGCTGTACATATGAATACACATTTCAAACCACTAGCCAGCTACTCTACACCCCTAAATGCTTGGTACAGTTTTTACAATGAAGTTGCTACTATAATTTTGGGATATTTTTTAAAACAGATTTTTACATGATGTTTTTCTCAGTATTGTCTTTTACGTGAGATGAAATTCAAGAGTTGAAGATTGCTGTTAAACAGTTGCACAGTCAATACTTACTCTCTTTTCACAGCAGCAAAATATTCAGCTGATATCTTAGAATGGCAGGTGCCTGCCTATGTAACCAATGATAAAATCTTTTCTAGCAGTGTTTCAGTTTAGTACCTCAGGACCCTTTATTTTGCTGAAAAATGGCAACAGGAAGTTACCGGAAAGTCTTGTTTGCATTGCTAAAATGTTTCTGTCTGCTTTGCACTTTGGAGGCTCAGGGGATGTTAGGCTCGAAACAACATGATATTATTGCAAGATGCCTGTGTGAATTAAGTAATGCTTCTCCTCTGCTCCCCACAAAACCGCTGAAAACCATATGTTTTAAGAATGTTTTCTCAAATACAGTCAGTTTTAAAGAAGTAGGGTTTAGATATCAGTCTGCATTACAGTTGATGTCTTATTGGATCTTTTGGTTGTTTTTCTTTTTGGTTTTTTTTTGTTTGTTTTGCTTTGGGACAGTTATTTAATTTAGAAAAAACCCCTTCTTAATATATGTGTATTTAGACATATCAGAATAACCTGTTCACTTAATTAAAACTCTTTCACAGGTTAGAGAAGTCAGTTGATTCCGATATGTCACTTACTCAGGGACATCCTTTTTTACTGCATGGGCAATAGAATTAACACCTCAGCTTACAGAAGGAGAAAATGTGACATTTGAACATACACATTTGATGATTCCTTGCAAAGGGGCAGGCACACATGCATGTATACAAATCCGTGTGTGCATATTTATATAAAAAGTGTACATATGCAAAAAACTGTGTTAGCCTATATAGTATCCCAGTATGCTGAAATTCAGTATGTATTAGGTATATCTGCAGCTATCTCTGCTTCTGCATTTCCCAATAATTCCAACTTAGGGAATGTAATAGGGAAGTAAACAAACTCAAGTAAAATTTAGTATTTTGTTTCATTTTTTCCATATTTTTAAAGTTGTGTGCATCTCAGGAATGTTTTCCCTATGCTACCTCAGCAAATATGAGATATGCAGGCATCAGAAAGACTTCTTTCTAAGTCCTATAATTCTAACCTAAATTTTAGATCAGCAGAGATTTAGTAAGCTACAGCATTATAACACAATTTTGCTTTGAAATTTGCTAATTGATATAAAGTTTTCAGCTTATTTTAACAGAAAAGATTCAAAGATATTTGATGTTCAGGTGCATCTCCACAGCTTTTAAAAATTAACATTTCCCTATCACACAGTTACCATGCTTTTTACATACCTACATGAACAAGACTAAAGGCTATTTGAAATTTCAGCATTCAAATTAGTAAGTTCAGCTATTGTTTATACTATTGAACGTAGAGAGTGATTTCACAGGGGTAATACACATGCAGCAGTTACAAAAAACGCACTGCTACTGTGATCCGACAGGTTGAGCCTTACTAAGTTTTAGCAGTTTTTCACAGCTTAAATTTTTTTTCTCTTCTCTGTCATTTCCTTGACACACCTAAGAGAAAAGACAAAAAACCCTTGATTTCTGACAATTAATGTTATTTATCTGATTTCCCTGATAAGCTGTAACACACCAGATTTCCAGAAACTACTTTTCTGACTTTTTGGACCAATGAGGACTTTGCCCTTATCTTCGTGCACAGTTCCAGTGGACAGCGATATGAGCTGTGCATGCGGATCTGAAAGACTTCATGGCATCACACAGCTAATTTGAATAATTCTAATTCAGTTTTTTTGCATGTTTATAGATTTTCAGGCCAGTAATCCCAAGATATCTGATATTACTGTCAAGCGAGTATCTCCAAAGCCACTGGCAATCCCCACTAAAGCCAGGTTCTGCAGCTCCAAAATAAAATATAGCAGACAAAATGTAGAGTAAACTTTATATTCTACTACATCCATATGTATATAGAGCATCTAGACCAAAATCTCTTGCTGTCCTGATTAATTTTGGAAGCATACATGTATACCTGGGACTGAGTCTCTTCCTTGTAGTTATTGTACGCATAGTTGTGGATTTTTGAAAACCACATAAGCAGGATCAGTGCTTCTAGATTTTAATTATCCTGAACCATTTCAGACCAAAGATTCTGTTTAATTAGAAATAAAAAAGGTTGTCTCCCTCTTAACTTTTTTAGTACTTACATAAAACCTCTTTGTAGGAGAATTGCTCTCTTTCATGTTCTGGAAGACTTGTAATGATATAACAATTTTTGCCTCTCTAAATAACAGGTTTCTGGTTCTAAAAAAAGTGATAACCTAACAGTAAAAGTTACTTTACAATAAAAACAGAGTTTACCTTTTTGGGTAGGTGAACACCGACAAAAACATTTGTTCACTTGAGTGATTCCACTGAGGTGAGGTTGACGGCTGCCTTTAATAGAGCAAAGCAGGTGTGTAAGTGTTTTGAGGATGAGGGTTTATTGATTTGCTTAAGAGATTCAAGTAACATTTGCTAACAGGTTTTTCAGGTTTGGCTCCATATGTGAACTTTTCCCTCCACTAAGGAACTTTGGTTAAAAAGAGCTAGTTTTTCATTTAAACACATGTATTTAAATTCTGCTCCGTGAGGCATTAGATTATTAAAAATGCTTTAGAACTTTTCCAAACCACAAATTCAAGTGAGGACCGGAGATCCCAATTCTTCTTAACAGTATTTCTTCCAAGTAGTAGAGTCACTGGGTCAGTTCCCTAAATCTCACAAGAAAACTTGACACTTTCAGTGCCTTTCCTGCCCCCAAGTCAGAGTACATGTGCAGCATCTGGATTGGCACAACAAAGTAGTAATGGCTCCAAAGGCACCGTTATGGACTATCAGGTCAATAATCCTTATGCTAAGAAGGATTTACATGATACAGAGTAATGGCTCTGTCATCTCTGAAGTAAAAATCCACTTTTTAATGAGCATCAAAATATTGGTTTGCTCTCTTCACATTGGAGATACTAAGGTAGCTAATAATACCAACACATGCAACTTCCTCAAATAAAGGTTCTCATGTAAATGTTTGAATAAAATAAATGTTAAAGTAAATGTAAGTAGGTAACTATAGTGTGTCAAACTGAGACTTTTTTGAAAATGTACTTATTATTGTTCTCAACTCTTTTTTTCCTTGCCATATTAGAAGAGTTATAGGGTATGTACATCCTGTCTTCAAATAGAATTTTTGTGGTGTAGCCCAGAAATAGATTGGGCTTAGGGGCCCTTTTGTTTGTTTTGTTTAATTTTTCTACTGTGTGACTTTCTCCTACTTCAGGCAGAAGTTTGACACAATCTAACACACATGATCTTGTTACAAAAGCAAGTTTGAAAGTAAGATCGGCGGTCATAGAAATCCACTGTTGTGATTTTTTTATTTCCTATAATTTAATTTCATGTGACAAAAAACTCCCCAACAAAGCCTTTCTTCAATTTACCACATTTGGTGAAAAAGTACTTTCTTCCCTAAGAATGTGGTTTATTCAGGCTTCATACAAGGTACGGAAAGTCACCAAATCCTAAAGAGAAAGAATGAGCACTGCAACAAAAATGAAGAGAATAAGTACACATGACATTTTCATTGTACCTCTAACATTTTATAAAACTGAAGACCATTTTGAAGTATGGGTCTGATGGGAATCATCCTATATATAAGCATTCAACATTTAGTGAACAGAGTGCAACTGAACATATAAATCACAATAAATAGCACTAACACTTGGTCAAAAGAAACATATATTTATGGTTCAAGTGTATGTTCAAGCTACTCTATGGAGAACCTTTCCATTATTTTTGTGAGAAACAGCATTGTCTACAAAAAGGGTTAAAGAAAATGCATTCTGTTGCATCTGCTTACTAAATCCCTTACTTTAGTAGAAATTCAAATTTTGTAAAGATTATTCGTTTTATTGATGCATATAATTATAATCACAAGCCATCTGCTGATTTGGCAGGCATGGTTAAAATTCTCTAACTCTCATAACCTTTCAAGTACAGTGCCCTTGGGACTCTATTTCACTTTTATATTTTGGAAAACATGTAGGGACAAACAAGAGAGGTCATCTGCCGAAAGTCAGACCTGTAAAACATTAAAAGAATAAAGATCATGATGACTGCCCTTGTTTTAATAGGAAAAAAAAAGTATTTTCTATTTTATTTCTCACTTCAGGAAGGATTATACAGGTTTTCATCATACACTTTGGGAATTTGAATTTTTTTCAAGGGATTAAAGCTCTCTCCTAGCACCTCTGGGATCTGGGTTCCAAGTCTAAACTAAAAGAACAAATATTGTTCAGTTTGCTTGCCACAGGTGAATTAAACATATTTAACCTTGGTCTTAACTTTTCTTTTTACACAATTCTCATTGCATTTATATTTGAAATGTTTTAACAAACATTATTCCCTCTTTTTTTTTTTTTTAAATTGTTTACTGAGTTTCACTGAGAGACACGAATCACATATTTAGCTTTTTCCCGTGAAGCTCAAAAGAGCATTTTCATGGCTAACATTGTGCACCATAGTCCTTTAGGAACAAATGCCTTTATTTATATTAGCACCCCATTGACTAGTGGTTAGACACATTGCAAAGGTTTGGGCTTTTGGTTCATGAGCAGTTTAGTTCTCAATTTTCTTGTGCCCTTTACTGTGTGTAGCCAAACTATTTTGTACTTGGGAGTTCTTTCTTTTTTAAAAAATCTTTGTTGTTGTTGGCATTGTGTTACATGTGGTGTTGCTCTGCTGCTTCTAGCAGAAAAGAACCACAAGGGAAAAAAAATGAAAAACTTCTAATGTTCTCTCTGTCAATGGCACAAAAATGATCCCATTTCAATGAGTTGTATGATATTATCAATGCTCTGATTTAGGACAAAGGGTGTTTTTGAGCAAAAATGGACGAAGGTAGAAAAACTTGGTGTGGAACGGGATAGTCCAGTGACTTCCTGATATTAGCAGAAGGCAAAGGCAGTTACCCTTCAGCAGAGCTGTCTTGGCTAATGCTATATTGATGTGTATCTTGCAGAAATAAAAGATGCAGCTCTCACTTCTGTTTAATTAGTGTATCTTAAGGCCTGTATGCACCATGCATGCTGCTTTACTCCTTTTGGAGGTTTGATTCTCACCCCACACCCTCATTATGACAAGCAGGAGGGAAATGCACATGTTTGAAAGTGTCTTCACAGCTGAAACTAGGGAAACAGGCCGAGAGTAGCTCTGGTTTATTTCACAACCAATTAAGTATGACATCTGTTGAAACTCAGGAAATAAGTCTCCCTTCCCCCTGTTCATATACTTACTTAAGCTGCCAGTCTTTTGTTTGGATATGATGAATTTTACTTACAAGACTTTTTTTCTTTGGAGTAAATACACAGAATAAAAATAAATAAAAAACACATTAAATCTTTTTGCTGGTTTTTTTGTTTGTTTGTTTTTAAACTGCATTTCATTTAGTGCATTGGACAAAGCTCTGTCTGACACTCGCAAATCAAGCAAAGAATTGTGATAACAATTATTTGCCTAAAGATTCACCTTTACATGCTCAAAAAAGGGCATGTTTGTGGCAGGCAATGTAGACATGCTAAGATTTTCATTTTTGAAAATTTGGCTCTTATTAGCTCCCAAGGGCCAGCAAAAGTTGCTAGAAGGAATTGGGGTTTTAATTTATTTACTTTTATGGTTGAAAATTTGGCACAGAAGAGAAGACACAAAATAAAATAGGGCATGTGGAATTTTGTATGGTTCAAACAAACCAATAAAAGAGAATTAAATGCAGATCCACTGTCACTGATGACATCAGGTTTCTCAAGTATGCAACAGTTCATAGTAAACCAAGCAAGAAACACAGATAAGCTTAAATATCAAACTATTCATATCAAACAACAATAGCCAAAACTGAAACACACTTCCCACTTATCAGATACTAATTCAGTGATCCGTCTACTTATCAGGACAACTTTTATTCCTTCATAAAATATTGTCCAGTGCAAATACTAAAATGATGATATTCCAGTCCATAGCAACTCTTAGAGTTCAGTTTTCCTCTGTTATGCTTAGAACTTGATTGTCTTCTTTCTGCTATATCTAGATAAGAAATATTTGCCCTATCATGCTGACCTTTTTTTCTTTGCCTCTTGGCACTGGGTTCTCCTGTGTCTCTGAGGCCACACTGCTCATGTCAAAGCTATGGCTAACTCCCCTTTTCTGTAAGTTACACCATCCACTAGTGCTCGCTTTTATTTGCTCATCAGTTTTGTTTTGCTTGCCAGTTCTTTCCTATGAGGACTGGCACTGCCTTTGTTCCTGGAGGATGGTTTCCTACTCTATTTCTCTTGCCTTCTCAACCTTATTTTACAATACAGCTCAGAGCCACATAGCATCCATGTTACTTAAGCTATAAGATGCTGCTCAGCGATTGCCACAGGTTCCGTGGTTAGAAATCCTTTGGTGAAACGTCAGTGTGCACAGTGGAAGTGACCAGACCTGAGCCAGTCACCCAGATTCCCTTTGGAGTCAGTGGAAAGAGGCATCTCTTGGGTGTCATTCATCTCATCCTGAAGTAGAGCATGAAAAGTATCACACATATACACAGTATCAGAGATGCCCGCAGGTTGCCCAGAGAGAGTATGGAAATCCAGCACTTACTGACTCAGAAATAAAGATTTCCATTTCAGGCATGTAAAGTTATGAAGATGAATCCTGCCTTTTCCATCCAGCCTACAAACTGGACTTTATTTCATCTTATGTCTTCTCTACAGAAAAACATACTATTCCTCATTTTTTCAAACAAGACAGTGATATGAATAATTTGATAAATCTTAGACCAAAAGTTTCCTCTTGCATATATCTGACATTGATGAAAATCTAGGTCTGTTCAAATATTAATAGAGAGCCAAATAACAAAACTGAATATTGCTGTGCAACTCAGAGGAACAAATTTTGCCCCTGAAATGTGATGTTTACAAAAGGGAAGGTGTCACTTACATGCTTTCTTCTTAGAAGGCATTGTGTTTCCTTTAAGGAAAGTCTTTCTCTTCTCAAAACCCATTCTTAAAAAATAAATTAAAAAGAAAGCTGTAAAGTTTTAACAATATCCATTAAATCAAAATACAGTAAATATTTCTACCTTAAATCAGTTGCCTTTTTTTAAACATTGCTGATAGAAATATTTCCACACATTTTCCTTTTGGTCACTATTCGGAGTCCATAGGCACTTTTAGAGGTGATTTCTCTCTTTCCTCAGGCTTTCAAGACTTTGTTTCTCAAGCTTCAAGGTAATAGAAGGATATATTTGATTATGTTTTTGCACTGTTTCAGTGGATTGTTATAGTGATTCAATATGCCCCATGCTATAATAAAATCTATAAGCAAGGTTTCAGATACAAATTTTGTTTGCTGTGCATACTATTTTCTTTCATTTTTTTAGGAGATTTGATGACAAGAATTCTGAATTTTACAGAATTATTTTTCGTCCCCATGATTTTAGCACATAGGTATGTGGTAAACAAATGTTCATCTTTCAAATCTCTAGGGACAGGTTCTGAAAATTTCTTCAGACCAAGGCAAAGTTCTTAAATTCTATTTCTAAGTGGTCAACTCTAAATTCCTTCAGGGTTCAAAGTGGCATGGAACTCCACAAATCTGTGCTAACCCTTACGTAGTGGACGGTGCCTATGGAACAGCATGTGGAACAGCACTATCCTAGTCCATACCATGGAAGGCACAAGTTGGCCTTGGAAGCAGAGAGCCATGTGTCTGACCGTGCATTTGCCTTTTCAGACTCTTTCCTTGAGGGCAGGATAGCCACAATAGTAGATTCCATGGTAAGATAATGCTCAGCTTGATCTAATTTTGAAACAATGAATTTTACAAAAGGGTTAGTAACTAAGTAACTATGTGTTGTCTTCAGTAACACTTTCACAGGGAAGGCTCAAAGTCACTGAAAATAATGCCCAAAATTGTGCAAAAAATGCAAAGTACATTACGGTATAAATTGACACCAGTTCAATAAACATAACCCTTGATAATGTTGTAACATTTACCCTGAAAAGCTTAACCAGCTCACATATAATCTCTGAGTTTTCTTCTCCAAAATCAACACTTCAGTGACTATCATTAAAAAGAGTCTCCTTATATATTTCTGACTCATTCTAAATAGTGTGAGGGAATAAAGAGCTTTAGCCCTGAATGTTTTGGGCTCAATGTTATTTATAGCAACAATGTTAACATTACCACTTATTTTTATAGTCATTAATGTGAATAATATGTTACCATTTTGTGATCATTGAAGAAGTTCTGCTTTAAACAGCAAGTTCCACATTGCAGACACCCTGCAGGTCACACAGCTTACTTCCCCATTTGTTCTGGGGGTGTTGGAATCTATTTATTATCGCAATTTAGACAAAACTTTAGGAGTAAAGAATTCAAGTTTATAAGTGGGCACAGTGTGGAAGACATAATGATTTTTGGCACCACATTTTTCTCGTCCTTCCTGCTGAATCTCCAATAGAGATCCCCCCCAGTAGTAGGACTATCATCAGCCCAACAGGCTCTTTAGAAAAGCTGCCTTCTAGTACTCCAGTTGCTTCTGTGTACAGCATGAACTCTACTTCTAGTAGAGAGCTAGTAAGTCTGCTTACTGACAGAGCTCAAGTTAACCAGACCAAATCTCAGGAAAGGGTGAAACTCATTCCAAGTAGTTGCCAGTTTCTATTCACTAAGTGGAGAGGGCTTTTTCCCTATTTCTTGCCTGTGGATGAAGAAGGAATAATGTTCTCGAGAACTCAGGAAACCTAAGACAAGCTAGTAACATGTGGAAACCTTCGACTAGGTGAAGAATGGCCATGCTATCCCTGAGAATTTATTTTTTAACATCAACAGCGAGTGAGATCCAGTGTGTTGGAAGAAAGAATAGTCTTCTGATCAGGGGAAGAATCTGAGACAAAATGGGCATTACATAATAGTTTTCCCTGGCCTGACCTGAGTGATCCGGGGTTTCTGTGAATCATTAAGCCCAAATAATGCACCTTCAGGAAATTCATTTTCACTTAAAATTCCAAAACGAAGCAGGAGAATTGATTCTAATAGAGCAATAAATAAATATCTGCCTATTAAAAGAGCATAATCACACAGCTCACATTTTCTCTCTGCTTGGAGTGTTTGAACTGTCAATACAGCTTGCACAACCTCAGGTGCCTGACAGAAAGTGGTGGATCATTACAGTAATGCTTAAAGGAAAGTACACTACTAATTTCCAGATGACCATTCACATGATCCCTTGGAATGCTATAGTGCTTTTGCTTTGGTATTTTCAAAAGGAAATTTATTGTATTTTTGAGCTGCCAGTCCTGCCAGTTTAACCTGGAGCAGGAAGCTTAAGTTTCTTCTTCCATCATCATGTTAAGATGACTGTATTCCTATCTTAAATTTGTCAATTATCATTATCTCATGTGACAGCTAGCAAGGAATTCAGACTCAAATAATATCTTCATGATCAGGCCTGTTGCAGATAAAACTGCCGGTAGCTGAGCTCATTCTCACATGACATGTACTGCGTGTTGTTTCTTTGGTGTCTGGTAAAAGTCTACTTTGTCTGATAACATTTGCAGATCTTACAAGGAAATCTGCTTGGATCAGGGCAACCTCTGTACAGATATTTTCAGCATAAAACCATGCTTTGAAGACAGTGCCAACTTGGAGTCCTACCCTCGGTTATATGAAACCCAAACATTTTCTGGATGTTGACCCAAACTGGACTTGAGCTTTGGAAGAGCTCTCACAATGCCTATCTTTAACCATAGTCTTTGTAGCCTCCCTCAAGTAAGCTGAAATAACCACTTGTGATTAACTGTAGGTTCTCACTAGCTGTGCCCTTACTTTCTTGAAAAAAAAAAAAGGAATTTGGGTGTGAATCCCTTCCCTGTTACCCCCAAAGTTTTATACAGTTCATAAAGAGGACACGCGAAAATGATGTAAGAGCATCACTCTTGATCTTATATGGCTATAAAGAATATATCCTGTTTGCCCCAGCCAGAAAACGATGTGTTCTATTTACTCGCTATTGAATTACCTGCTAGAATTACATAAAAACATTAGCAGGTTACTGAAAGTTTTAAATCATTGCCTTATTAGAGTTTGCCATAAAAAAAAATACAAACTCTTTCCTTAAGTGCATTTATTTTTCTTCTATTATGTTTTATACTGCTTAAAACCATATTTTATAAAGAAGTTTTCTAGGTCCTAGACCAGCAAGCTATAAATAAACATCCTCACTCAACAATCAGGTAAGACAAGCTGGATAGCTGCAGGGATCTAACCTTCCTTGTATAAACTATTATGCAATATTGAAAAAAAAACATTTTCATTAGCTTTCATGTCCTCAGATTTCTATCCTGTTGGCTAATTTAGTAACCTAGAGAACATGGTGATGATCTTAAAAATACTGCTGTTTCCATGAAAAGAGACATGGGAATGGAAGGAGTTTTAAGTACTTTTTTTTTAAACTGCTTTGCAAATTCTTTGCACAACAAACCTCGCCAATATGTAAACAGGGCTCTAGCTACTGTGTTTGTCCACAGCTAGAGCTACAGATGAACACAGTGTAGTTGTGTGATGACAGGAACAGCTGACTCATTAGTAGAGAGCAGTGAAAGGTAATTAACCCTGGGAAAAGTACAGCTGCCATACGAGCTGTTCCTTTCTGTAGGATCTGATTAGAAATTAGTGTTAAACCACTGATTCTTTTAAAAAAATGTCATTGATAATTCACTTTCTCTCTCAGGTGTAGCCCCTGAAGGGGGCCTAGGATGGGACTAGTGTACAAAAGGTCTTCTATCTAAAAAGATCTTTTCTCAGAGAAGTGCCCACCTGTTTGGCTGCTTCTGGACTTTTCTTAAACATGAATATTGTTTCAGTTTTCAATGTTTTGAGGACACCCTCCAAGTCTATGGGTAGTGCAAAGAATGCGCTGTCAAAATGATTTAAGGTAGAACACTGTTGGTTGCCATAATGGAGTCTTTAGTGAGGATGATTATTTAAAAGTTACAACTATTACTTCTTGTATCAGGACACAGTTCTGATGCAAAATGATGCAGGCCTCTTCAAAATAAACCAAAAATCTGTCTCCTGGATAGGTGAGCATAGCATACGAAAAAAAAAAAAAGGATTACACCCTGAGCACAAAAGCCACCCATCACCCCACCCCTTTTCCTGCACACATTTTGGTGTTTGAGGTTCCAACATAAGAGACAGAACCCATGATTTAATGTGACATCCAAACAACAAGCCAGACTATTACATAGATATTCAGACACCTGATAAAGGTCTGTTTATCAAGAATGACATAACTATCACCTGAAATAGTAAAATTTCATTAATGTGCTATTGGAATTTCTAAACTGCTGTTTATTATTTACAGTTGCCACATGCAAAATCATTTTTGCTCGCCTTACTTTGTAAGATGTTCTGACCAGGGCTGTATTTCTGTGTACCTGTGTGACTAACACCAAGTGTATGTAAATGCTTTTACATGCAAATAACATGTATTATTGAGGTCCAGGAGAGTGTTCTGGTTGTTTTGAATGCAGCCAGGCTTACAGTAGGGAGTCTGAAGGGTAACTGTGTTTAAAGTGACAAAGTTTGCAAGACATCTTTCCATAGGATGATTTTTTTCATCTTGCTGTAGTCGCATTTACTGCAATAGGATGATGATTATTATTATATCAATATAAAGTAGTATTTAAAAGATATGTTTCTGTTGTATTATTTTCAACAGAAGTGTTTAGTGGTATCTTGGGCCGTTTTTTTACCACACATCTAAGATGTTAACATTGAAAGAAACCTTCCTCTTTCAATTCCTTTTAAATTAAAGACAGTGCTTACTCTGTGCAATATTTGAACTTAATGTTACCACAAACATACGTCTATATATTTACACACACATAAATACATATATATATATATATACACATACCTTATTGACATTTTCAACACTGGGAGCAAAAACAATTAAAAGAAAAACAGTTAAAGATATTTCCTCAGAGAATGTTTCTCTGCATAGGAAAACAAGTGAAATAGATGTCTAAGACAAAGGTCAGACATGTCCAGAGTATGGTTACCTCCAGATTGCCTACTATATTAGGACAGAAGGGAATGGAAACGTGTTTTACATTGTTTTACCATTCACCATATATTAGTTAGTACCTATTCTTCTCAGTATTGTCCTTTCTTATTTGTTCAAATTTGGTTTCAGTAAAAAAGCTTGCAGAGAAAGAGGAAAGATTTTTTTCTTGGAAATCTCAAGTCATACTCTTGAAGTATCAGGCTGAGTTTCAGAAGCAGTGAAAGCATGCCCAAGCTACTAAACTGATGAATGCATGATAATAAAAATAATATTCACTGCCTTAAAATATAGTTAGAAATGCACAAAAGCACTTTATGTTGTTGTTCTCATTTAGCTGAAAGGTGAACAGACTTGCTGAAGGGCACAGAATAGATTAGTGGCAGAGGCAGGAAGAGAGTTTCAGAATCCCTTTTTTCCAGTCATTTGCTCAATCACAGTGACTTCTACTTATGTCTATGACAGAAGACAAGAATCATTTTAGGAAATAATCTTTGCCCCACTTTAGAATCATAAAAGGCTCTGAAAAGAGTATTTAAACCACCGTTCCTGGTGCTGCTGACCTCTCAACATAACTTTGAATAAACTGAACATGCTTTTCCTTGCTCCACTTACCTGACCCAAACATATGACAAGCAAAAGCTTTCAGGTAAGAAATCTGTCCCAGGGAACACTTTACATGCACATTTTGGTATCTGACAGTTATTAGTCAATTTTTTGGGTAGTCCTTACTACTTTGGTTTTCAAGGTGGTATTTTTGTGCTTGGTTTGTTTTTTTCCTGTGCTCTTCAGTATGTTACTAAGATCTTCAGGGCAGTGCAGTACTGCAAGCAAGCCCCATTATCTCTAGCAGTTAGGGTCATTACAAGTCTTTTAAATGGTGGCAGACTGTACTTCACATGGCACTCTTGAAGTTAATGAACGTATGTGATTTGCATGTCGAGGGAAGGCACGCTTCCCTTTGTGTGACTTTCCCTTTCTTGGGACATGTTTGTCATGCTTAATGACGAGAGCCTTGTTGTTCAGAAAGGGCAAGATGAATGCACAGGATAGCAGAATGGCAGTTATATTTCTTTTAATAAAAAAAAGTTTGGATTTTCAGGTTTATTGTTCTTTTTGACTCCATGTCAGAAAATATTCAATGAGCTAATTAGCCAGGGGTTTTGTCCAGTATAAGTATTGTGATGTCCTAATTCTGACTATTAAATCATTCCCAAAAAATATGTCTGGAACAGTCAGAAATCACAGGGAAGGAATACAGTAAACTAGATACGGCTGTAAGTATTTGAGAAGTGACTACTTTTCGAACCTAATCAGCTTCTATAGAGAGTCAGTGCAACCATAACAGCACCCCCGTAAAATTGCCCTTCAAACCCATCAATTCCTAACTAGCTTGCTGGAAGTCAAGCACAGTACAAAGACTAATAATGGTGGCTAAACAGCAGGTATATAGCAGCATCAGAGCCAGACCAGGATCCTCCTGATAACTGAAGGAGGCTGTAATAGAGTAATTAAAACAACACAATTTCACTGTTCTTAGTTATACTGATCTGTGTGATCAGGCAGTTCCCCCTGGTCTCAATCCTGCAACTACTGAGCATCCCTTCGATGAGCAGAGCATGGTCATCACTTGTTGAGGTCAGTAGTGATCCCCTCCAACAGTACCTCACAACAGAGATGACTCCACACAGGAAAAGTCATCCTGGCTTTCAGAGTAAACATGTTTTAAAAGGAAACAAACCCTGTGTTCCAGAGCCAATGATGCATGCTCTTTGAACTGTCTTTTAAAATTGCTCTGAAATCATAAGGTTGTTATAGTGTGATTTTACTCAAAATAATGCATATCATTGCAACACAAGCCTTGAAGTTAAGTGGCTACTTTAATGAAACATAGTTACCATAGTTACCAGAAGGAGAACAGAGAACAACTTTTAGTTCTTTTGAAGCTATGAATTAGTTTAAAAAGAGGAAAAGGAATAAACAAGCATGCAAAAGTTTATTATTCAGTGTTTCATGCCTGATCAACTCTAAAAAAGGAAAACTCTCCCTAGACCAGGACATTAACATTTTCCAGCTGATATCTATAATTGCCAATCAACAAACACAGAAATTACTTTTCAGCTCCCTACTATGTCTGTTCTCATGTTTTGCCCCCATTTTTTTCCTGAAGAAACATATTTTTCCGAAGTTCTGCTTTCAGCATTTTGTTAATAACTGTCATTTCACATCACCTATGTTGCTATCCAGTAATGTTCTAAAGGCAATAATATATTGCTTAGCACTACTCATGAAATCTGTAGTCTAGCTCTATTATTCATTATAGACACTATCTTAAAACTGATGAGAGGGAAATGAGACTTTATCATAGTGAAGATGTCTTCTAGGACGAGCTTCATTGTTTTTCAGTTTAGCATTGAGATGTACTCTATTCCTGAAGTGTTAATGGAGGTCACTGCTGTTGCTCTACTTTGCTGTGTCAAAGTAAAAGAGTTCCTGCATAGTTGACTATTGAGAAACAAAATGTTCTTTCCAATATATCACCTTCAGCTTGTGAGCCTCTAGAGCAGCAGTGATTAACAGGACTTTTACAAAGTTTCTGTGTAGTTACAAGGACAGCTTCAATCTTCTGTCATTTTTTTGCATTAGCTATGATTATGCTTTTACCACCAAAATGCATTTATTTTAAAGGTAACAATACAGACTCAGAGAATAGCTTATGTTTCATCTATATTTATCAGCACTCACTGTACATTTGTGTCTTCATTACCAGGAAATATTAAGGGACATTGTGCCATCTATTCCTGTTTACAGTTTATTATGCAGAGATAGGAAACACTTAGCATGTAAAATGAATGTAGAAATTATTCCTGGATAGAAACACGGACATTTCCCACTCGTTGGCTCTTTCTCCTCCATCACCGGATCAGAGTGTAATTGTCAGTAATCAGGCCTGCTTGCTGCTGATAAAACCACTCTGAATGCTAGCAGCCTTCTTTGTGTGATGACTCAATTATTCCAGAAGTGCCTCATCAAATCTGCCCCATCAGCTGGGCTAATAAATAAGGAGAAGAAACTGGCCCCCCAAAGCAAATTATAAATCCATTTGCATTAACCATTTCGCTGGTCCATGATCTAGGCAGAAATAAGCATGGCAGATTGCGTTAAGCTTATTTGAATATGTTTATAATGTTTACAGCTTGCAACCTTTTTTCTTTTTTTTCACAAGGTGTTGGAATTATCGGTCATGAATAGCATCTAAATGCAGTTATGTTAATTACAGCAAAGCCTCCGGCTTCTTTGAGGGATAGTTTGTTGCTTAAATCAGGTGAAAGTTAAACTCTTCTGCTGGGTGAAATATGATCTTGTGCATGGCACTGGAATTACTGCTCTGTTTAAAAGAGAGGATGAATGCAACTGAAGTTTTTTTACAGATTCTAGAAGGACAACTGCCTGTGTTACCAGCCTGTCTCGCACTGATAATGTGACCTCCTATTTATTTCAGGGAAGAAGTAAATAAGATAAAGTTTAGCCTTATAGCTGGGAAAGAAGATGCAATAGTTGAAACAGTAATAATTCTGTTTCCTGTGTACTCTGCACTGAATAAAACAACTGCAAAGAAAAGTAACCTGCCCCAAGGAAACTCCTTTCCAAAGCTCAAATTATAAAAAATAAAAAGTATGTTTCCAAGTAGAGTCTTTCAGATTTCCAAGGCTGCCCATGCAGTGAGGCTGTAGGACAAATGAAACTCATCTACTCATGTGTTGAATGTTATACATTCACTTCAAGATCTCACTGAGGTTTGTGCAGAACTTCAGGTGTAAAGTTACGTACTCCACCCTGTGCAGGATAAAGATCTGACTGCAGTCAGGAGCTAAATATATCTTTATATATTGTAATGGTATTTTTGCTTTCACATGTTTTTTTCTCAGTTACTAAATATGTTGCATTACTTTGTCTTGAGAAAGAGAAATCACTGTTACTGTAGAAACACAAGAAATGTTCAGGGATCATAATGGTGAACTCATTGAACTTTGTTTCCTTTGCTATTACTTTTATTGTGAGTTAACAAATCACAAACTGTAGGAATTTTTCATTTCTATATTTGCAATATATCAACCAGTGATGTGGTAAATGAGATAAAATCAAACTAATCTGTTGGAAAATGAATGTATTATGCTCAAAAAAGCTTTTGGGGTCTTTTACAGATGTAGTACAGCTTTGAGTATTGAAATTCTGACAGAGAAAACAACTTCAGACTTCAGTTGAGATAATTTGTGGCTGTACAATATGTCTTTTCTCATAATTAAATTGTCAGGAACTCTAGTAATCTGACCTGAATGAGTAGACTTTTACCCATAGACAATGGGTCAACAAAAAAGGTTGTTTGAAGGGATTTGTCACACACATCTGATGTTGAGGATCAGGACCTAAACTGTGATTCACATCAGTATCCTAGTATGACTCATGGATCTCAGTAGGATGGCACTTCAGAGTCAGTACAAAATCATGTTGCACTGGAAATGGCTATAAACCAAAGAATGAATTGCAAAGGTTCCAGGTGACTTAACTGAACAATTACATCGACAAATTAAGCAACTCATATATTCCATCTTTGTGGTATTATAAAATTTATAATTTTCGTTGAATTGAGATGTTGGTTGAAAAGGGTGAAAGTTTTCTTTGCAGGCAGGCAAGCTTCACCTTCTAGAATAAAAAATATGGTTCAGACACATAGGGAGTTGAAATATAAGAATAATTTGCTGTCTTTAAATCCCTTTGAATTCTTTACTAAAAAAGACAAATGAGTTAATGCAAGCTATGAATAGATTGGGCCAAAGGAAGATACATATGGACTCAAGGGGAGTTACCCACCAAAGAACCTCAACGGACAAATAAGTAAGTTAGCTCTGCCTGATTTCCATCAACAATGATCTTATCATCAAAGTCACCAGTAACCTACTTAGATGTTCTTTGTGGGGTCTTGAGGCTGAGATATTATTTTTTTCCAGTTGGCAATGCACACTTTTATCTGCGCTTGCAATAGCTCAAAATTTGGCCCATGGTCAATATTATAATTCAAAAACTTAATAAAATAAAGAGTTTCTCAATAAATTTTGTGTTAGACCTTGATAATTCTGTGAAATCAGCACTAACCCTTGTTTGCTACCTGAATTATCAGATCCCAACACCTATATTTGAAATATAACTTTCCTTTTGCAGTGTGGACAGGGGTGACACATCGTTTATATTCTATTAGGGGTATGTCACATCCCATGACACAGAATAATCCTACACACACTGTTTATAGCATGACAGATGCATGACATTGTATTAGACTTTTTATGAAACACCATACCTTCAAACGCGGGTACTCACCCACGAATCAGCTGTATGGCAGGCAGCACCCTGTTATGTGAAAGAAATCGAAAATAGCACATTTAAACTTACTAACCAGTAACTTCTGTTGTGATTAAACACAGCAGAGGGGTCCAGATTTTGCACTTCATATCACGTCTTGCTTTTGTCCTACTATAACGCTTTCTTCTTTACAGAGTTATCTGATGGTGTTGCATGCAAGGCAGATGGGAGTAAAATAGCAAATGGCACTGTTGCATGTAGTTTTTCAGTACAGTTTTAAAACCTGCTCTCCAGACCTGACCCAGCCCTAACTCCTTTTCAATGTACTGGCTTATTATGTAAAGTTAAATGGGAGAAGTTTTGTATATTTTTTTCTTGTCCTTTGTGCACTTTTCCAAGTGGATCTCAGCTGTGCTGTCTTAACTCTCGGTCCCTTAGGATGAGAGAGACAGCAGATGGGGTTAGGGCAGAGGGCTGATGCTTCTGACAGCAAACGGCCTGGTTGTTGAGTGGAAGCTGTGAGCGTCAGGAAGCTTCTTTTCCCCAGAGAACCAACTAACCACTGAAGAAAGTTGAAAATGAGCCCTTTGAGAAACGCTATTAAAAGTAGTAAAAAATTGCAATTGTGCAGATGATGTGCTGCTGTGTGGTTATTCGGATGCTAATGAGTTTGACATTAGGGAACTCAAAGGGTTTACAGCTACTCCCTTATGTGATTTAGTTCTTTATTGGCAATCTTAGAGAAAATAAATGAAAAATACATTGTTAATAAATACTTAACATGATAGAATTTTAGACAAAAATCTGGTAAGTTTTAGGCTTTAGAAAGAGCTTTGCTCAACATTGTAGTTTTCTCAGAGATCTTTTGTTTTAGGCTAGTCTCTTTTGAACAAAGAGGAAGAGGCAGGTAGAAGGCTTTGAGACTCCTTTTGTGTTTTGTTTCTTTCATGAATGTTGAAATAGAATAACAGTAAAAGAGGCCTTTGAGGATAAACAGCATCTCTTTCCAGCAATATATTGGCTAGAAAAGTGCTTGAAAAATCTTTACAGTATTGGGATGTTTTGTTCTGGGTTTTCTCCCTTCTTGATCATCTTAAATCTGTTGTCTATTTCACTATTCGATAAAAGCTTATTTATTTTAATTAAAAATTATTGATGGGATGTAACTAATAGCTTATCTACTGGGACATGAGCAGAAATTAGTATTCAATAAACTCTAGCTTCCCTGAGAATCTGTTTAGAATGAGACTTTTCAATTTCAGAAGTGTAACATTACAAAATATCATCAGATATCATTCAATGAATAGTTAAAGTTCCAAAAGTTGATCTGCAAACTTTGTCATAATTGGAATAAGTTCAATGAATAGATCTATTTTACTAAATACACTGGATAATATGTGAAACAGACCTCTGAAATTGCAAGTGATAGCAAAATCTTTATGTTTTGGTCATTGGTGCGAGCAGTTATGCCAAAATGAAGCTTGTCCTTAATAACTGCTCATCATCAGATGCTCACAGGTTGCAAGTGCCTGCAACTTTAAATGTTAGAAGGGTTTGGGTATTCAGTATTTCTGAGTACAAGGATCTCGGTATCGTACGCTCAGATGTAAACTTCTGCAGCTCTACTTCTTTCGCTGGTACTGTTGATTTAGCGTAAGGTCCCTTATAGAAAAGAATAAAAATTGCGCATGGAGAAATGTCAAGAATTTCCTTCAGTTGGCTTATGCTGAGAACACTATCAGCCTGCCAAACTTTTAACTCCAATATTCAAAACCAGAAAAAATAAGACCGAGGGATTCTTCTGTTTTTAAAATATTTCAGGATGCTTCTCATTTATTTTATGTCATGTACTGAACCGTCCTACTTAGTCAAAGAGGTTCTGATGCAATTAAAACATTGGACTAAGGATTTCTACATATAGAAACCACGGATTTTTATCCATGCAAGAAGAAAAACTTTCCTTAGAGCAGAACTATTTCATAAGTTATTGAAATGGGTATTAACAATATAAAGAAAATATCATAAGGAAAGAAAAAATGGTATTTTTTATGCCTTTCAGAATCATCACTTATGCCTCTATACCCCATTTTTCTAAAACCTCAGAAGAAAATATTGCACCTGGATTATTTACTCATTTGATTTAAAGAGTGTCTTGTTTCATCTATATTTTATTTAGTATAGCTGTTCTTGGTTTTCTTTAGTTGTTTTTTTTGTTGTTGTGTTTTTTTTCCAGAGAATGAATTTGAAGATTTTCTGTTAAACAAGGCAAGGCATCTTGGGCTGAGTGACGAATTTGGTCCTTGGGAATCTGTACATATTTTCACCTGGAAACACACAAAGGTGGGATGACTTATTTACAAAAATTAATTTGAATCAAAACATATCTCTATATTAGTACTAGAATACTATGTGGTTTCGTGTGTAGTGTCTCGTGCACTAAGACTACTTTTCTCACATATCATCTGTTGTTTTAAGAACAGCGGTCTTCAACAGTCAAGTATAGCAATATTAAAAAGATGAAAATGTTTGTAAATACATAGAAATTCTAATCTTTAAGTTTGTAAATTACACTCTGTCAGCCTTACATACTGTCAATAACACAACTATCTTTGAATCTATATGACATCAGGAATGAGAATATATATCATAACGCACTGCTTAAATTTAATCTTTGATAGATAGCTTATTTGTGTTTTGGTTTTTTTGTTTTTTGTTTAAATATATGTAATGCTTATTGTTTGATTTTTTTTTAAGCATATTTGAGTTGGGCCGGTTAAAACTTAAGTGTATTTAAAAAGATCCCAAGGCTTCAAATTATTTTTTTTCTGAATATTGACAATTTCTTTCTTCTAAAAAATTATATTTAACATATAAAAGCCTGGGAAATAGTGAAAAGACATTGAACTATATAAAAAATAATAATCCTGGAGAAAAAAAGCCTCCAGTAACCAGCCTGCATTGAGCTGCATTTCAGCATGGTTTACTATATAATTTTTCTCTGAATTTAAAAAAGCTAGCTGTTGCCCCTTGATTTCATAAAGCTATAACTCTGCCCTCTAAAGCCTTGGTAAAGAAGACTAATAGAAATACTTGGCACACGTTGATTACCTAAGGGAATAATAGAACTATTTGCTGTAGTCGTTTGGCAAAAGGACATAAACATATGGCTTTGGTTTATATTCAGCACTGCCAGTTGTGCAAAGTTGCATGGATGAAGTATACAACAGCAGTGACAACTCAGAAATCAGAAGCGAGAATCAAAATAAATCATCCTCATTACAAAGCTATTCAAGCTTGCCTCTGATTTAAGGCTTATTTTATCACTGCATGTTTTCAAGTAGTGACTTCAATATAAAAAAACTACTTCTCAAAAATGTCTACACCATTCAATCACACTATAAAATGCCAAATTGTTGATGATTTATGTGTGTTATAAACATGATTTAAAGTCCGCATTCAATAGATGTACTATTTTAATTCCTGAGAAATTAATACAGCTGAACTAATTATTTTCATGCCATTCAACTTCTTCCTGGAGGAATGAGGCATACCATTGGACAGGTTAAAGTAAAATATTCAAAAATAAAGGTGAAATTACCTCTTGTTTAAGAATAATCAAAATCAGAAAATGAGGCATATTTTTAGTGATATTCTTTAAGAATGCTTTTGTAAATATTTTTTCTTTCTGGCCATGAACATGTTATTTAAAAAAAAAAAAATCACAAAAGAAGAGTAAGAAACTTTAACCACAGTACAAGCAACGTTCCTAAAAATTTTGTCTTTGGATTTTGGGTTATTTTTACTGCCAGTAATCAAAATATACAAGCTTTGTCTAGAAATTGCTATATGTGTTCTTTGCATTGCTTTCTCTTACCATACTTCTCACTGTCAATCTGCCATTAATACTTCATATTAAACAAATTATTGCAGACTCAGAGAAAGATGCAGTCAGCATATATATACACAGACAGCCAAACAGTTTTTCTTTATGACATTATTCTCTTTTTATGTGCTAGAATCTGAAATGACTTCTTGAAAAGAAACATTAAAGTATGAGTACCAAAACCACTGAAAAGCTTGCTCTATTACTTAGGGAGAGTATATTTGTATATATCTGAGCGTATTTATAGGGAGAAGAACACAGGGTGTCATGTCCCCTTTGGGCACAATGCAGTACAGTCACGTTTACAGTGCTAAGCAATGTCTAACTTCAAATTTGAAGTTTGTGGCTTGTATTTGAGACTTGAGAATGGATTTATGTGCTTTAGAAATCATCAGAGTTTGTTTTTTTTTTTCTGGTTGAGTTCACTAGGCTAGTGACAGTGGGCTACAGACTTTTGTCTCTATACAAACTTAAGTAGTTCACAAATTAAGAATAGCAGAGAAAAGCTATTCTTTTTCTAGACCTCTCAAAATCAGGTAAAGTTGGTCTTAGAAAAATTGTTTGCCAAATTCTGTTTTGAAAATCAAGCATAACTTTTAGTTGGAAAATCACAATGCAATGTTAAAGCTTATCCTCTAAACAGTGATTTCTTTTCCTCTAGCTAGCTTTGTGAAAGCAAACAAATTGACACTCCAGTAGTGTGAAACCCACCCCAGGAAAGTCATGTTTTTACATGGGAATTACAAAGTGCATAGTTCTTACATTAGTTCTTTCCAGGAGATGCATTTCTCTTTTACCTATGTCAGCAACACCGGCTTCCCCTTGTCATAGTTTATTTCACTGTAGTGTGCTGTAAAACTATCTTATCAAGACAGTAGTATCAAATTAGTTTCTGAAATTCAAATTAAAAAATGTGCAAATAAACTGAAATAGTTGCTATTATTATTATTATTATTATTATTGTCATTATTATCATTTATTGCACATGCCCTTTTTCAGCTGTTAGTCATTTTCTTGGATCCTATTATAACATCAGTACATGCACATGTGCAGAGATAGACTCCAGGCAGACAAAAAACCAAACTCAGAGCCAAATCCTGATTCACTCACTCAGGGAAGTATTTCCAGGTGCTGCTCTCAAGTCAGTTATCTGCAGTGGGATGGTACAAACAGAAGAAGTAACATTTGGTTTTTGCAGCCACGAACTCTGAAATAGTTTGCTCACAAAATATGATCACTGCTATTCCACCATGAAGTTGATTTGGAGAAACATGAATACTTTGTAGGAGTCAAATAACAAATTGCTACAGTTTCAGCTACCAAAATTTGTGATATTGTCAGTGACTCCAATCAGTTTTCTGTGATCTAGTTATTGACTTCCTCTTAAGTCTCAACCAACATTGAAGGAAAAGTAGAGGGAGGATCAGATTGAAATTCACAGACAGAGAGCACTCATAAACCTAGGGAGATTTGTTGCAACTTGTTTTCAGAAAATAATTCAACAACAACATCCTCAGTAAATTTTGAAATCACAGAAATAGAGTATAACTGAAGTAGCATTTATTTCTTAGCCTACTTCCTTAACTATTTGGAATTGCATGGCTACTACTTCTATGTTATTGTGTTTCTGGCTGAGTATCTCCCACTAATTCCTTTAGAGTCCATTAGCTAGCTTCAAGTAATTTTAAAAGGAAAATGTTTAGATGAGTTTTAAATCCATCAGATCAGAGAATCTAGGTATAAGACACAAAGATTAAGTGGACTTAATTCCACTATTCACTTGCCATTATTTTTGTGGAGCTTGCCCTTAAAAATATGGTACTATAACTCCTAGTAAAATTTTCCTGGTAAATACTTTATTATCCCTGTGGTTCTGATGGCTAAAAAAAATTAGTAGTGAAACACTGTGTGAGGATTTTGTGCAGATATGACCATTTTATTTACCTCTTATGGATTCTTCTCTCAAGACAACAAACATATCTAGTGGGAGGGACAGCTGAGATGCCCTAGCTTTGACAGCAAGAAGCACCTTCCAGTGTCCATCCAACCTTTACTGTAAACAACAGTAATAATATGTGTCTCAACACCTTCATAACAATTACTTCTAAAAATTGGATAGAATTTCTCAGAATTTCATTCTTGTGTTGTTACATGGGTGATTCGAAAGTTTGAATGCTACTTGCTGACCATCCTTGGCTGTAGTTTGAAGTAAAATAATCACTATGTAGTTAAAAAACAGAAATTAAATACTTTGTTCACTTTTTATCAGTATCAGGCAATCTCTGAAAGAGTTACCAAACCCCAAAGACATTGCATTTAAATTTTGAGCAAGAGAGTTCTTTTTGATGACACAATTAAGAGATTTCATTTTTATTCAGTTACTTCTGTGTAGTTTTCAAGTTAATGTATGGAACTTTTTTGTAAGTAAAAGTGGTTTTTATGCAACACAGACATGACGATTATTTTGATGTATGTATGCACCAGAATAAAGTGTCCTATAAATTTTAGGTTTGAGTTGACAAAAACATCTCTCATAGTTTGAAACTTTTACAAGGAGAGAAAATCAATTGAAAAATCACCTGCATTGATTTTATCATTGGTTTTCACTCTTTGTGTGTTTTTTAAATATTCATCACAATGCAACCTGCTGTTTAGACCAACGTAACTGCTGTTCAGTAGAAGCAGTGGACACTTTTTGTTTCATAATTAAAAGAGCAGCAGTGTGATTGGTGTGGTATTTATGATGAAATGATGACAAAGGAGTACCAGTGGTTTTAATAGTTTTAGCTTACCGGAGCTGTTGTTAATTTTGTCTGTAGAGTTGCAGGTGAAATAATGCACAGTGGATAAATAGTCTATATTGGTTTAACTGAACATAATATATAGTGTGTTCTGGAGTTGTTTGTCTCAATAGACTATAGTAATCAAAAGTAATGAACCTATTATGTGCAGGACCTTGGAGAGCATAGAATGGCAGTAAAAGTGTGGCACATAAAAGGTTTATTAAAGGAAATTAAAGTCCATCATTGCCACACCTGCTCCCCTATTATAAGTCTATGGCAGGTCAGTGCCTTCAATCACAACTCAGCATCAGAGAACAGAGCCATGTTTCCCATTACCATTGCAGTCACATTGTGAAAACTCGTTCTCCACGTTTTAAGGATAGTAACAAGTAAAGACTGCCATCAGCCCTACTACATAAACGCAAGCCCCTCATGTTCCTTCCCTGCTAATGATCAATATCAGATGTAAATTTAAACAGAGAAAAGACAGCATTGTCTGGCTTTGATGATTTCCATCAATTTATACTTTCATTTCAGACATCACTAACCTGTGTTCTAGAATTACACTTCTTCGAGTCCATGAATACCCTTTTGAAATGCTTATGTTCTCTCCAGTTAATAGGTATTTTGATTCTAATAGCTGTTTATAATGTTCAAACATATATAAAAACAAACAAACAAAAAGACTGCAGGAAATTAGAAAAAAATACTTTTTATTCCCTAGAAAGACTGACTTTACTCTTTTTGTTTCTCAGGTCAGTTTTGTCATATTCTGCAATGTTCTTTCAAATAAGACCTTCAAAACATCTCAGTTATCTGAGTCATATAAAGCTAAAAATAAAGCATACTCAAATCTCCTAACTCTATAAATGGAAAAAGGCACAAACATCTTCCCTCAGTTCAGTTTAGCTGATTCTCAGAAAGGAAGAGTGAAATAACAGACAGGATCTTCTGCTGACATTGGTATTTATCTTGCAGCCTTTTGCAGGGATGCTAGGAAACTTCTGGTATCCACATCTACTCGTTTCCCAGTACAGATTTGTAAATCAGATACTGGTATCTGCAGAGGCACATGGGAGTTGCTTTGTCTAGAGTATACTTGATCATCATCATTTTACAAACAGGGAAACTGAGATTCAAAGAGAAGACAGATAGTAAGATTCCCTCAGAGACTGAAGAAGAATTCCAGAGTTCCTAATATTTTGCCTAGGCAAACATTCCTGATTTGAGAGTCTTCCTTACATAAAAATTAAGTGTTACTTATAGAAAGGAATTTGCCTCCCTGGACATGGTCAAAATTGCACTGTTGTACAATCTGCTAAATGTCACTGCAGTTCTCCACACCATAACATGAAATCTTAATCCCTTTGAATTTCAGGGGTTTGCAGTAAAATCCGTGGATTGAAAGCCTGCCCCTACAATTATGTGTCTGGGACACATCCAAGACCAGAAGGTGCATATTTCCAGTGCTGGTTTAGATGTAGCCAGAAGTGTTGTGAGAACAGCTGATCTTGAAAGGACTCTCTTATTTCAGTCAGAAATCTTATGACAACAGCTGAGTTTAGGGGGGTGGGGGTGGAGACACTGAGTTCTTAAATATTTTTGGGTTTTGGTTTTTAGAATTTTTTGTTTTGTTTTTGTTTTTTTTTTAAATGGGAAATACAAGCCTGGGCACTACATTCTCACAAAAACTCATATAAATCCATAACTCACTGTCTCTAAGCAAAACTTAAAGAAGTAGTTGATTAAGTGGTGAGCTATTGCAAAGCTGTACGTGTGTAATTATGCGCTGTCAAGCAAGAAGCTTTCACATTTTAAGGATGGAGTTCTCAGAAATGCGTGTTCCAACACCGCTATATAGCTATGCCTCAGTTACAACAAAAACGTAGAGTTCCTGTAGGCACTGCTGCTTTCTGGGACCTTTTCTTCCAGGAGGTGGATGCTGAGAGCAGCACTCATGAAGCATTACTCTTTTTAACCTTATGCCTTCAGCTAGCACCTGTAGACCTTGTCATTAAACCTTACAGAGTCACTCATAACCATCACTTTATTAAACAAATCTGTATCATTAAAGGTATCTCCTAGGTATTTACTAGATATTCACAGATGGCTTTTTATCTCTTTGACAAGATTAATAAGGCATGATTATTCTTTTTTCTATTACTGTCTAGCCTTTGGAAATTTAAAAAAAAAAATTGGAGTATTTTTTTTCTCAATGGCAAAAGGTATGAATTAAAGACCTTGTGTTAATATTACAGATGGATGCAGATGGGGAAAATAAAAAGCTACGCACACGCTCAAAAGGAACCAAGGGTGAGTTAGCAAGCACGCTCCATGACCCTGTGCCCAGAACACCATGAAATATGATAGTTCCTCTGCACAATCCCTAATGTGCAGTAAGAGAGTGTGTAGCTTCCTTAAGGCTGGTTTTTTAATCAAGGCAGGACACAGACTACTGGTGTTAAGAGGCACGATGTTATTACCTATGGTTTAAAGAAAAGCCAAAAAAACCTTCTGTATGCTATTTTTTTTGAGTTATTTTTTTAAGAAAATAAAGGCTATGCTTTTTGTTATGTAAAATAAAGATTCTCCATCGGGAATAGAACTGGACAATGTTGAATGGATGCTTCCAAAATAATGTACCAAAACTTTGTCTCAGCCACCTGAATGTTTTTCTGTCTATTGCCATTAATTATCTGTAAATTACCTACACAGATGTGCAGGTGTATGTGACAGAGGAGAACTTTATGCTTTTTTTTTTTAAGTACTCGTGCTCATGTTTCATTTGCAAAGTTATGACATAGTGTTATTTCCCAGAAATTCCTCTCTTTTTGTAAGGAACAGATGGAATTGCAGTACTGAGAGATAAACAGGCCCTTAATGATCTCAACATCTGCAAAACATGATTGACTAGCAATACAGCCCTTCCAGGAAAATAACTTTTTATTTTAATTCATACCACTTTTTGTGACTCCTGATAACAAGTGAAAAATGCATAAAGATGAAG
Source organism: Cephalopterus ornatus (assembly GCA_013396775.1). Taxonomy (NCBI): domain Eukaryota; kingdom Metazoa; phylum Chordata; class Aves; order Passeriformes; family Cotingidae; genus Cephalopterus; species Cephalopterus ornatus. Next base: position 134,733 of record VZRE01009481.1, read on the forward strand.
GTCCAAATTTTGCCTGCCCTGTGAAAATTTTTGCTTATGACTGTTTTCAGAGGTGCAAAGCACTCACCCTTCATTCTGATTTTAGTGAGAATTCTGTGCTCTCAGCATTTTGCAAAACAGACTACTTTAATGCATTGTCACAACTCAGTAGTTCTGGATTTTTATTTTTTTGTGCCTTTAGTTTAAGTTATGGTCAGAATGGAAAATTAAAGTCTAGTTTGGCTTGCTTCTCTATTTTCAAAGGATCAAAGGCATGAAAAGTGCTAGACTTCACTTAGGAAGAGACAGAGGGCTGAATACCACAGACTGACTTCAGACAAGAGGATAAATACAGAAAAACCTTTCTAAAAAACATAATCATTGTCATATCAAAACTTTGATGCAAACCTCTGTAATATTCTCTGAAGTTAATATAAAATTCACATATATTTCAAAAGTACTAAAACAGAGGACTTGGCAAGTCACTGAATAGGGAAGTTATTCACACCTCAGCATTAGCGTATGTCTTCTCAGTTGATCAGGATCGTGAGTTAAAACGGTTTGGCTGGCTTAATAAACATTAATTTTATTTATTAAGGGTTTCATACCCTTTCATTCAAAAAGCTAATAACACAATTTTAAAACTCATGGATTTGCTTTCTGTGTATTTTATACACATGCCCATGCATGTTTAGCAAATAATATATAAGAATATTTTCCCAGAAACAGAAACAACAGAAGTTGCCTCTGCAATATGAGTAATTCTTAGAGACACCTGTTGGCCTTGTCAATATGCCTTCGGCATTCCAAAATTGAATTTAAATTTTGAAAAAGCAGAGATTTGTCATTTTATTTTCAATAAAAACAAGTGTCTCCTCTTTTACTTTTTTTTTTTTAAATTATTATTATTTTCCTTATTGTTCCACTGAACACCATACTCCAGGTTTTATGCATTCTAAAATAACTGTGGGAATTATATGTTCAGTTAACATTTCTCACTAGTAGCTACAATCCTGTGGTTAGCATGAAATAACCACCTGTGTTTTGATAGCCACTCCTCTGTCATTACAGATAGGCAGGTGCAAGGTTACAGAAAGCACAAGTCTGGAAGTGTAAACTAATTAATTCTTTCCTGCTTTTATTAACAGTTCAAGTGGACTCTATAGCTCAAGAGCTCAGGTAAGAACTCATGTTTATTTATTCAGTTTTATTTTCTGATTATATTGATAAATTCATACCACTGGTATTGCTATAAAATAAAGAACCCAGCAAATGATGTATTATGTAAAGATTTAGCACATATATGAAAAAGGATACTTGATGCAGATACTCTTTTTAGATAAACCAAAAATTAAAGCAAAATGTTAGCAATGATTATAAAAACATAATCAAAAGTAACTCGAAGTGGGCAGGATTCAGATATGCTGTATTTAACTTCAGCCTCTGTCAGGGATAAAATAAAAGAGTTTCTGGTCAACCTTCAGATCTTTAGTCTTCTTTTTCCTGTAATATGTATTATAGCATCTCAATATCTGAATATTCTAAGAGATGCTAACATATTTTGCTAGATGGCTTTTATAAAACTGATCTGTAAACTACTGTAAATTCTACATGCACTAATGGTTCATTCTTCCTTAAGTATTTGTTGAGGTTTCATAGTGTATGGAAGTAGTAGGGAGTACTTTGCAAATTTGCATAATGCATTGTAGTCCATTTCAAACCATAAACTACACAAGGGTATTCCAGATCACAAATATTCTAATAAAATTTCAACATTACTACTTTAATCTACCAATGTGTGCCTCAACTCCTAACAACTGATCCAAGAACTTAGAACAAACTCGGGAAAGACCAACAGATTACTCAGTAACAAATCTCCAAGAAATAAAATATTTACAGGTACCTCCAAGTTCCTAGAGTTATTAATCAAAATTACAGTTCACTACAGCTGCAATATAAGTACTGAAAACATTTTTGCAGAAAGCTCTTTAGAGTTTTTTTTTTTAAATTATCTTATTTTCCCTACACTCACTTTTCATCACATGCTACTGAGCTGCTTGTTTAATCACAGCAGGCATCCAAAATATGTGCTTGTGGGTTCATCCATCTAGGGAACAGAAACATCATCATGTGATTTATTTGATCTACCAAAATGCCACTACCTCTTAAGACAGGACATGAAATATTTACAGGAAGTTATTTTGCAGTGAAGACACACAATATTTTAAGGTTTTGTTTTATAATAAAACTGAGGAAATTATAAGCTTCTTATAGATATTCCATGAACAGAAGTGTAGGCTAACTTTTTGGATAAATTATTCATGGTGAGTCACTCATTCAGCTCTACTCTGAATCTCATTTTTGTGTACGGCTTCAGTTTCCTGAGATTTAGTGCTTCTCCTTTTTCCTCTGTGCATCCCTAATTTATACACCAGAAGGATGCATTAATCCGAAGAGGCAGTCATCCAAAAATGAGGATGGTCCATGTGTTCCTAAGAGAAAAATGTTTGAAAAATAGAGGATGTACAAGTTTCTGCAACATCAGGGAAGCTGTAATTTATGTATTATCAATTGCTATAGCTTTTCCCAAGCAACTTTGTTTTTTTCCTGTGAAATACATGCTGTCTTGGCAATTACTGTGTAAGAGATCACTCTGTCAGAGGTGTGGACTACCTCCATAAGGAAACATACACTGGTTTAAAATAATGAACTAAACAGCATATAAGGGCATTGTCCAGTCCTTAACTTGGTATTTCTAATTTCTACAGTACCAAATTCCTCATGGGGTATCTCTGCAGTCAAGTGACTTTACTGGCATGCCAGTCAGGTGATTAACTTTTACGAATCTATTTGTCTATGAAAAAGTAGAGGGAGAGACGCAGGGGCTGCCTTTTGGAAACATAGCCAACGGACTGCATTCCTATTACTCATATCCATATTATTGTGGAAAAACTATTGAACATTCCTCAAGAATTAAAGACTGAAATAGACTGTTATGTTCCCTGGATACAGATATTGAAACTACTGTCTTTTCTGACCAAGGTTCTAAATGCTGTGTTGGCTGAGAAATTTAAATCCATGCTTAATTAATTTCCCCTTTTGCCTTGGCTTATCCTATCTGACAAAGCACTTTTGCACTCCTTATTGAGTTTCTGTTACGAAGTGCCTTGGGATACTTCTACATGAAAGGCACTACATAAGCTTACATGCTCATATTGTATTATTATTAATTTCATAACATTGATTGGTTCTAGAGCATTTGTTAGCCTTTTCTTATTCTGTAACTTATGTTTCACAAAAGTAGAGAATGAAATAAATAAAAAGCAAAACAAAGAGTTTCCATCACTGATTAGATTCAATAATGCATGAAAATTTCTCTCTTCTAAATTTCAGGCATTGAAATCTTGCTTAATAGAATTAAATGTCAAAAAAGTCTCTTGATTTCAAGAAAGCCAAGATTTCACCAAGAAAACTGGCTAATGTTGTTGTTATCATCCATCTTCTCCTGAGAAACCACCTTTCTGCATTAAAAATATATTTTTAGAAAAGCATTACCTTAAGGGACAATCTAGGGTTTGGGGTTTTTTTGTTTGGTTGTTTTTCGATGCTTAATAAAATAACTAAGAAATTATCAGAGGACAGTACTTTTCTTCTAGATACTGACCACCTATACACAACTATTTATGTGTCATACTTGCACTGATTTAATGTAATTATACGTCTTAAGGAATCCCAAGTTTCAATATCATATAAATAATTTTTTTATACATGAATACTGCTAACACTGCCGTGTTATTAGTTCATATTTATCAGGGTTATTTTATTGCATCCACTGCACACCCTGTAATGTTGAAGCATAATATGCTCAACTTAATAAGTCCTTCAAAACAGAACTGTTTCTTCTTGAAGTCTTAGTTATTTACTTATTATAAACATGGTTCGATTTTTTATTTAGGAATGAATTGCTGTGGTGATTTCATTGGTAGTTAAATTACCTTAAGCAAAGACGAGCCTTTTTATCCCAAGCTAAACATAGCAAACAACAATATGTGGTAGAAGAGAGTGCTGGAGCCAGGAGATCTCTGTCCCATACATTCAAGTTTGAATCTGACACCTTTTGGGCATAGAAGCTCCACTGTATCCATCTTCTGCAAGAAGCAGAATGAAGAGGTCTTCTCTTAGAGGATTTAGTCATGGACCACTGAAAGGACCAGGACCTTCAGCTGTGTTCAGGATTAGAATGGAAACCAAGGGAAAGTGAAGAATATTGGAGTGATGTATTCTCATTACTGTGTTTTATTTAACAGATGGGATACAGTACAATGAGCCATCTGTAGGTTGTGAAGTGGCATCTGGGTCAGACCAAGGAAGAGCAAACTGGATTGATCCAAGTGCAGGATTGCAAAAGCATAGATCAGTTTGGCTAAGTCCGTATCTGAATAGAAAGGGTATTGTTTCTGAGTTAGATACAGGCAAAAACAAGTGTTTCTGGCTTCTGTCACTAATGATTAATGAAGACTCCACACAGGTATTGGTGTCTCAAGTTATGAAGAGTAGCCCTGCTCTTTGGTGGGAATAGTTACACATCCCCTTACTCTCCGCAGTGTTTCATCATTTCTTCAAAAGTAAGGGAAGTTGCTTCTTTTATCTGGAACTCTTGTTCTAGGTGTTGTGAGAGATTTTAGATATTCAGAGACGAACTGTTCAGTGTGAGTGTATAGAGTTATAAGTATCTTTAATGTTTTAGCAGAGAGGGAAGTAATAGAGCAGAGCTGTCTGGATGTCTCCTTGTTAGAAGGAGTAACTGGATACTTCATGCTTTTCTTCCTATTGATTGATTATGAGGGTGAGAGACCAGCAAAGCAACCCTGCAAGCAAAGGTACTGAAGCATTTCAGAAGATCTGTGTTACTAAAATGTATTCCTTAACTTCATCCATAATGTTTTAAGAGGTATGTCGATATAAGAGACAGTATACAAGTATGACAGCATAATAAAAGCATTTTTCTAAGTGAAGTAGTTATTCCTTACTCTACGGTGTTGAATGTTTTCCTGGTTTTCTTTAAGAATTAGTAAATTATACGTATGCAATTATATCTGAATTCTGTTTCAGACAGAAGCAGAATGGACATAGAGAGTTTGGGATAGAAGACGATTTGGCCACTGAGGAAAAGTTCACGGCATGAAAGAATGTGCATGCCTAGCTGCATTTAGAAAGGGATGATTCATTGTTAACTTTTTTTCTGAGTTTCATAGAGTAAGCAGACTTTTAAGAAGTACTTAGGAAAAGAAAGCAGTAGCATGGAAGATGACTGGAGAAGGAGGTGAAAGTGATACTTAGATGATAGGAGAAGTGGGCACATGAAACAAAATCACACAAAAAGACTCAAAGATATTCCTCAGTAAGAGCTGAGATTATGGTTGATTTGTGTAGCTATCACCTTCATATTACTCTTCATAGAACTGCCTAGAAGAGGGACAGAGACTGAAAAAGCTGTTCCTAGCCTGCATCTGGAAAAACTGTCAGGTTTGTCCTTGGTCTTGGCTTCTGTTTCCACAGGAGCTGGTCATAGACTCCGATTTTCTGGAAACTGCTGTGGTAAAGCACATTTTTCATAATCCTAAATATGCACATTTGGAATAGAAACTGAGGTGGACTCTTGCATTTCTTGGTGTCTCATCTATCTACGACTGGCAGAGAACATTGGACCCTCACAGTTCTTAATGTGCTTTGCTAAAACAAATTGTGTCTCTGAATTCAAATAGACTTAGTAGTAAATGTTAAATGGAGATGGTCAATATTTTTAGCTACTGTCAGGCATGTCTGAGCTTCACAAAAAATATTTTTTTTTTTTGCAATTGAAGATTTAGTGTTGCCAGCACACACTCCCATCCCTCCTCCCCAGTGTTCCCCATGATGGTAACTGGCTGGGGCAGAGTTGTGCCACCTTGGCACTTAAACACTTCTCCATGACACATTAAATTAGGCATTTCACCTAAGTCAAAGATCTGTATCATGCTGTTTCTATTGAAAACTGATCTTCAATCAAACAATGGGCATTAATCTTAAGAGTACCTATCTCAAAGTAGGTTAACAGGATGAGTTAAGAGTATCTACTGCTTGCTCTTTAGCTTAGAAAAGGAACTTCCTCCCTATCCTAGCCATTGTGGAAATGGAAATGGTTATGGGGTTTTGAAAATATTAACCTCTGCCTCTTACTCCATGATTTCTGGTGTAAGCAAGTCTGTCATATTGTCATGAATCACGCTTTCTTAAATACCCATTAAATCTTGTTCATTCACTATTCTTTTCCGACAATGTTGTCAAATTTCTGAGAAAGTTTTCCTGATGTACTAGCCATTATTACTTTCTTCAAAGAATCTGTTAAAATCTATGTTTTTTGGTAAGGAAAAATGATTTTGTAGTTGATGTTCAATAAAAAACGTTGAACATTCAAGGGTAAATAAACACTGAACAATCACTATGTCTTTCTCTGAATGCTAGGTAACAAGAACCTCCACACTGTTTCAAGAAATGACAACATATAGTTTGAATGCCCACAAATGACGACACTGAACATTTTTCAGGTTACCCTGAGGTTGACAGGGTATTTTTCAATGTTATAAAGTAAAACAAGCCACAGTATTATTTGACTTAAGTATTTAGTGAACTGAATAACCACTAAGTTATTTAAGTTCTGAATAACCACTAAGATGTTTGAAATAAGAACTGTATCTCATAATCCTTCTGAGACAACTGAGGTTGGAGCTGTTAATTATGATGCATAATTTGCTTATTTCCTGTATATGTTCAGACCTTTTGATCTATGTACTGTGACCTGTACCTTTTTTTCCTGGATTTATTAGAACATTTAAAGGTTGTGTTTCATGTACAGATTTCCATTTTAGTTTAGCTTTAGTTGATACTTTATATACATTTGCTTTTATAGCTCTGTTCAACAAGTGAATTAGATATGTTTCTAGCATATTGTAGGCCTCTTTTGATGCCTCCTATGTTCATTTCTAGCAAATACCAGCGGTCTCAGTGTCTCTTTTCTCTTTGCTATTATATTTGATTGTGGTTTTACAATTTTTCTACTTAAAGACTCCATTTAATATTAAAAAATTATTATTATTATTTAGTTTCAATATATGTTTTTCTGTAAGAGTTGTATACTATATGTCAAATCACTTTATTGTAGCTGCTAGACTGACAGATATTTATTTTCAGTTTCTTTCTACCTGAGAGCTTGTTGCATCCTAGAATATTCCCTGCCTTGAACTAAAATGTTTATGTTATCTCATATACTACAGGAGTCATTGTCTTCCCCATCACAACTTCTGCGCTTATCAGCACTCAGTAAATATTATCCTCCCAACCCTACACAGAAATTTAGAGTTGCATATGCCCTCATGCCTTCTGCTGCATGGCAGAATGCATCAGAACATTATAGCCCCAAATGTTTGTTTCCTCTTACGGCAGACCTTTTCTCTGTAGATGACCGCAAGCCATATAGAGATGGAAGCGCCAACCGGTAACTTCTGCCTCATATATATCAATCGTGAGTTAAATATTCTGGCTGCCTGAATTGCTGCATCTGACTGATGTTAAGGGTGGATTCAGCCAAGTAAAAGCAAGCTGAAACAGACTGTGTACAGCCTGGAGATAGCAAAGGAAGGAAAAGAATGTAGCCATGGGACCCCCTGCTACATTAAAGGGAGGTACTGCCTCCTGACAATGGACTGCTTACAGTTCTATTGTCTGTTGTCAAAAGAGCCCCACAAAGCTTATCTTCTTTATGTATTCTTTAACCAGACTGTAGTTACCAATATGCTTTTTATTTAAGCAGTTACTGGCGTTAGCAGGCTGACTACTCATGTGCAAGGCTTTCTGGATGCAAAGGTTGTGTGGATGATCTGTAGATTTGCCTAGAAACTTAATCCATTCTAAGCCAAATTCTTGGCTTGGGTCCCACTGGAATTTATTGACCTACTGAACCTGGACAGATGAGTGAGTAAATGAAAAAGAGGCTAGGGAGGCTGGATTTGGCTCAGATCTTAAGCAGTCATTCATATTAGTGAGTTTAAGAACTTCTTGAGCTCCACATAATAAAAGGTAAGTTTCCTCTAAACTGACTCTTGTTAAAAGTAACTTACCTTATAGAAAAGGGTCCAAATATACAACTTTAACCATGTAGAGTTCTTAATTTATGAGCTATAGAATGACAATAGGAAGAAGTCGTCCACTTCATTGACATAGTATTTCAATTTGAAGGTTTATATGCATTACTTTTTATATGATCTGGATATCCATATGATCCTACAAGTCTGTAAACTGAAAACAAGAAAACCAAAGAAGTAGAATCTCTGCTGTCCTCCTCTGAGTTGTCTTTCCTTTGTGGATAATCCTGTTAAAAATAGTAACCTAAAGTTTAAAAAAAAAATAATAAAAGTATGCTTAAAAAAAAAAAAAAGGCCATTTCATGACCCTATTGCAGCCTGAAATTATTGTCCTGGACCCTCAGGCATCACAGAGGTATGAGCTTGAGGCATGGTATATTTCACCATAACTGCATGCCTTTTCCTATATTATTGCTGACTTAGCATTGCTCCACTCTTTTTACATGCTTCTTTGCATTTGCTCAATCATTTCACAGTCCAGTTGTTCTTTTTGGTCAGGTGGTCTATATCATTTAGTTTAGTGTCTGAAATACCTCCAAGCTCAGTACATAATGATTCAACATCATTACCCATTTCTCTCCAGTCTCTTTTTATGGGGTCTAATTAATTCTCTTTCAACAACAAGGTTATGACAGATCCTTTCTTATATGTCTTTTTCAAATAAAATATATCTTTTAATGTCTTGTTCCAGCCAGTTTTCAGGTATAACATCATATTTTCTCCACATTGTTATCTGTCCAGTTCTGTTTCCTTTTTCCTAGTTCTTTTCAAAACTTTTCATTTTTGGAAATAGAAGACAATTTAATATCCCCAAGTTATTGATCTTATTTTGTTCTATATTATTGTCCATAAATATGAATTTCCCTTTTATATTTTTCCCATCTATACTTCATGTGCATTCCTTTCATCTTGGTCCAGCACTGGCCTGAACTTCTCAAAACTCTGGCATTTTAGAAAACAGAGCATTGCCTGTGTACAGCAGTAAACTTCTTTAGCTGGAGAAGGTCCTTGAACCCTGGAATGGTTGCCACAGTGCACAGGAAAAGCCTCTGTCCCTTTCACAGATACATCTTGGAAGCCAAGTGTATGAGTTTGTTGGAAAGGGATGACATGAATTTTTTGTGTTGTGTGTGATGTTTAAAAATGAGAATCAGTCAGATTTTTTTTAATTATCATTGAAGTAAGTCCTGATAGTTCCAAGCTTCATTACAGTTAATTTTCTGTGTCTAACTGAAGAGTAATTTTTTTTCAACACATTTATATTTCTTTAAGGTCTTACCATTTTAATGCTTCAAAATGCTGATGGAAGGAAACTATTTTTACCTGATGAATTCTTTCACAAATGTATTTTTCAGGAATTCCCAACTGAAGTTCTTTTCCAGACTATTTTTCACCTCCTAGTCTGAATCTGTGAACTACAACACACTCAGTCATGGAGTCCAAATGTTATAAATTATCTAAAAGTACTGTGGCTTGGTTTACTTTATAACATAGAAAAAATCATTAATGTCAATAACTCTGGCTCCAGATTAGCAATCAGGGCAAATACATCTTGAACTTCTTGTAAGGGAAAAGAATGCAGTGGTCCTTTCCAGGACTAGCTTCCAAAATGTAATCTGTAAAAACTCATATCAGAGTTCTATTAACAAACACCCTTCTTTAATATTTTCACATAAAGCCATATGTTTTAATTTGCATAATTTTGAATATATTTTAATAATTACAATAATTATTTAAAATAATTAGTGAGAAAACTTTTTTCTGATTTAACTCAGACTGACAACAAATTGTAGCTAAACCCTTGACTGTAATTTTCTCAGTTGCAGTCTTAGTCCTTGAAGTTCTTCAGCTAGTGTATGTTGCTACCTATAACTTGCAAAGCAAGCAGTTGTTTCTGGACGTGTAATTTTCCCACACCTGACAATTCACGTCTTACTTTTACTTTTCCTAAGTAGGTAAAATGGTGATTTCTTTTATCCCAGCATGTTCTACTATTCAGGGATAAATTCATGGACTTGTAAAACATCTGTAAGCATAGTTTCATATCCCACTGAGTAGAAAAATGTTTGGAAATGGTGAGTACATTGCAGGATGGGACATCAAAATACAGTCCTGTAGAAATCCTAATGTATTAATTAACATATTAATCCATACTGCAGGCAAGATAGAAGGTTTGTAAAGGATCCTTCTGAGATTGAGGGTTGCAGGGTACAGAAGTGTGTTGAAGTCATTACAGCCTTTTCTTGAACTGCCATTCTCATTGATGAAAAGCATCTCATTGAGTATCTTTCTTAAAAAAAAAAAAGGGATTGATCAAGAAGTCCTTCTTTAATACACAAGTAATTTTCTTTATGTGCTTCGTGACAACCTGTTTAGTTCTGCATTCAGACCCTGTATGGATTTTAGAATGGAATAAACACAATTACAGTTTAGCTGTCATTTTTTCAAGGATATAAACCTCGTAAATTTTATATTCTAGTATCCATGATCTTAAGTGATGCCATTTACTTTCTTCCTTGTAGAAAAAATAAAATCTGTGACTAATTCGTGTGTCTTAAAGTCACTTCCATCTAGTTTTGTGAATCTAAGATTTGGTTTTGTATATAGTTAGATTTTGTGAATTCTTTCATATTCAGTAAATAATTTCATGACATTGTAAAAACCATCTTAGTCCCTGGCAGCTGAAATGTCCTTGCAGACCTGACTAACGTTGTGGATTTTCAGTCTTTCTGTGGAGAGTTCAACTTCTGGCTATGATGTTAAGACCAACTCTTTGGCTGTTACCCGTTTTAGAACAACCTGACTGAGACCATGATCAGTCTCACTTTCATTGAGCTACAAAATTAACATACACTCTTCACAAACAATGAGAGTTCATTAAGAAAAGGGAACATAAATCTGGCTGTCTTAACCTGAAGACAAATCACAGTCATAGTTACACTCCACCTTCCTCCCCAGCCTCTGTTGTCCACCTGAAGGTACTGTAATTGTCAACATCCATTTGGGTTTCAATTGCAGTGATGAGACTACCAACACTCTTTCTTCAGATTCTGTGATATTTGGTGATCAGACATTTTCACAGCTATAGACTAAACCTTTGGAAGCCATTGTGCCAGAGAGTTAGATAGAATTTAGCTCATCTGTTTCTTAGAGGACAAACTGCCATAAAACAGGACTAAGATGGGGCAATGTTCAGAATTTCTGTTCCTCTTTGGTACCTCTGATTCAATACAGTCTTAAAATTCTTAGAATAAAGCCTAACCATGGCAGACGTATATAAGTTACTGGTTCATCTTAGTATGGCAAATGCCCCTGAATTTTCAAATGCCAACTCTTCCCTCCTGTAAGACTTCTACAGTGTCCTAGGGCATCTGAAAGTTTGTGAAAAAAACCTAGTCAAGGTGAAAAGTGTCTGGCAATATCTTTAATCACAATATGATTAAGGAGTAGTTACACCAACCTTCTCCTTGTAACTCCTAGTGTGAAGTTAAATGCTTCTACACATCAGAAGATGATGTCTCCTTCAATTGCAGTTCAATTCAGGTTAAGAATTTAAAATTATTTTCTCTACAGCTAAAATGTGTCACTAATTATTCTTGTACAAACTCACATGAGGAGTGGGATTCTCAAATAGCATTAGACAATAAATGTAAGTGCCTTGATATTCAAAGGCATTAATTTTGTCTCTTGAATCTACGGAGTGTACATGAGCTGCAGCGTGTTCTGGTCTTATTATTTTACATGGCATCTATTGCAAGCATTCGTAAACACCAGTTTTCAGGCTGAATGTACCCCTGGTTTTACCCGCTATGGCAATTCTTTGCTCTGTTATCATGCTTTACCAACATGCAGGCTGCTATGAATAGGAGAAAAATCCCCAGAGGTCTAGAGGTCTTGCCAGCAGATTGACTGCAACAAATCCTTGCTGGATTTTAACCACTACAAAGTGGTTAAAGGTCAGGTTGAAGGCTTGACAGACATATCACTTAAATGAACCAATTACAAAAAAAAAAAAAAAAAAGGCAATTTTTAAAGAAAATCTGTATGTAGTTGGGACTGCTTAAAACCTATCTCTTATTTCTGAGACATTGCTTTGTGGTGGAGAGCCAATGCACAGTACTGCCTGCATAATACCAGTGCCTACAAGATATGATCTGAGAAGAAATAAAGGAAAGAGAAAGAAGCAGTAAATTCCCCCCCAAAGAAGGATTTAGGTGTGAAATACATACAAAAGGTTTGTCATGGGTGTTTTTTTCTGCATAATGCATTGGGTCCTAAGTGTCTTAGATTGTAACTTATTGACTCACACCATGGTAACTGACACAAGATTGGTTTTGGTAGCTGAATCATTGAGTGAAAGAAATAATTATAAAAATTTTGCTCATTGTAGATAGTATAAAAATGATTTGTTATTCATGAAATATAAGAACAGTTAAATTGGGAAAGAACCCACAAAACATGTATTGGCTTTGGGCTCATAACAAAAAGAGCTTCTCCTGTTTTATGAGCCTCAGATTACCAAATAACCTTGGACAGCTGAATCAGTGTTCCATGACAATAAGCAGGCCATTGATAAATAGCAACAAAACTATTAGACATTGAATTTAAGAGAAGAGTAATAGAGAAGCTAAATTATAGGTTTACCATTTGACAGACTACAGCTTGACAAATCTGTGATAACCAACATGTGTGTCTCTATGTATGAATGCACATAAGAAAAAGAGAGAAATAGAAACTTTTAAAGGCAAAGGTGAAATTGGCATGACATAAATGTAACAGAGGCATAAATATATTCTTTTCATAGTACATAAATTCCCATTGTCCATTATCAAATCCTTAACAAATCTTGTGTAAGTACTTGAAAAAACTACCACTTGAGAAGATTTTTTTTTCTGGTTTTAATTTTTAATTTTAAGCACTGTAGGAAGGTAGAAAAGAAGAGGAATTGCTGACATATTATTGATCTTTAAACTTTGCTTTTGCAAACTAATAGATTCCAGTTAAAGCTCAAAACCAGCTGTTTAGAAAGCCACAAGCAAAAGCAAGACCTGAAAAATCTCTTCCTGGAATAAGGAGAGCAATTTGAACTTCCTAGGAAATAAGTGACAACTGTATTTTGTCGTCTTCCTGTAACTGGAGTGGAAAGTGTCAGGAATGATTTTACTAGAAATTAAACCTCATGTGTTCACTTCTTTTAAAATGATGGAAACTATGGAGGAAATCTGGATGAGAGGCCACTCATGTACAGAAAAAGATACAATAAGGACAAGCTTATGCATCAGTCTCTCATAGAGGAGAAACTTTCTAACAAGAACAGTGTGCTTTCAGGAAGATTTTTGGGCCTTCTGTCCTGCCTTTGATGCAGCAGCTCTTGCTTTACTGCTGTAAACTGTGGTGGTTACAGCCCGGTGGGATTCCTGTGCTCACATTTACCAGAGCAGATCTGCAGGTGGCAGGTGGCAGCAGTACTCCCACACCGGTCTTGATCGTGGTCTGCTGACATCTGAGTTTGATTATCTCTTCCAGCTGTGGTGAAAAAACAACGTGTTTAATAACCGTCATGCCAGTCCACAGGACACGGCTTGTAACAGTACGTTGCTAGAAAAAGATTGCGCTCAGTGAGAAAGAATACTACAACGAATTTATCAGATTACCATGTTTTCCCTTAACTTGACTGGGTTAGTCAAGTCTTGACAATTCGGCAGACAAATTGCAGGATAAAGGCTGAAGAACTGTATGAAGTTCTGTGACCTATGTTTCACAGGAGGGTATACTACATGATCTAATTGGATCTTCTTTTCCAAAAATCTAATAATTATGCTTGTGTAAGAAACAGCCGTAGCTTTGTCAAAGTGGAATTAAACACTGAAAATTCATCATGTCCTAAACATGCTCGCAGTATCTACTGGAGGCAAACTTGGAGCTTTAAATAAGGGCAAATAAATAAGGGCAAATAAAAAAGGGCGAATAAATAAGAAAGATCAAAAGCAAACCTAGGGAAGGTTTTGGTTGATAAAAACAATTGCGCATGAAGGGTTTTCAAACTTTCGCCATTATTCAATTTTCCTGGAACAACGTGGCTGGTTTAGAAAAAAAATATGCATGTTTTTCCACACTACGTTCGTCTCTGATATCTCTTATATGGGCATTATTTCCAGTGAGATACTGATACCACTGTGATTCTGGTTTTTAATACGATATTCATGTTAACGTCTATTCATAAACAGAAAAATAACATAGAAGTCATATTATATTCAACTACAGCATGTGTTTAGTATCCAATATTCCTGATGCCCACAGCATTTTAACTTTCAGAAGATCAAGAATATCTAGTGTTTGAGATGTGTATGGTGGAATTTTAGCAGTCCCCCTAAAACGCAGATCTTTGTATTTCCATATCCTTTATGTTTGCAATAATGAATTGCCAAAAAAGTGCTTAGCCAAATTTTTTTTTTTTATAAAAAGCTCAAGTTAGTCATATGCTTTCATCCAAAACAATCAGAACCTGAGCCAATTTAGTGCACATAAGATACCTTGGAAGGATTAATTTATGCTGCTGAGCTTGTAATATGTGTAACCAATAGGAGTCCTCTTCATACATGGCTTTTTTTTTTTTGCAAATCTTGCAGCTAAGTCAGTAAGCCAAATGCAAAATCCAACACCTAAGGGCATTGTGTAGATTTGTAATGCACCCTGGAGGTACATAAGGTCGAGAAACCATTGAGTGGATTACACAGATCCATATATGTAGTTTTTTCATCTCTGACAGATATGAGCACTGTTATTCATACTACATAAATTTCTCAGTATACTGTGTGTGAGAGAAAAATTAAATCATGCCAAATCACTTCCATGAAAAATTGTCAAGAAAAGAGAGTTGAAGTTTCAGGCCTCTTTAGTGATGTGTCATATGTTGTAACATCTATATGCCATTCAGATCAACTGCATGATGACAAAGTCTTGGCTAAATATCTGTAGAAACAAATTAACATGCAGATCAATATGTGGGTCTATTAGGAGATTAAAGAAGTATACTAAACCTATGTTAAAGGTCTTCCTCTTTAAAATCCTGCCATTTCTTCTCATGTCAGTCATCTGAAAATTAGGCACCTGGACTGAGTAAGACCTTTTCCAGGCAATAGCTCCCCCTTTTTATCATATAGATCTAATTTTAAATGAGATGAGTAGCCTTTTGTAGGAACTTTTTTCGAGAGCCTATACAGAGTAGAACTGAGTAGAGCTTAAACCAGGCATTTATGGCTGGAATTAATTAAATGAAACCAATGCTTGGGACTAGAATTGAGAGAGGGACCTGTATTGCAAAATGTTATCAAGGTACAGTGTGTTTCACACAGGTTTTATGCTGTCGAACTCTAAGTGTGTGATTGGATATCCATAGTGATATGAAGGTAATGAACCCAAAGGCTCAAGATGTTGTAGTACAACTGCTGGTATAATTTTCCCCTTAGTTGTTTTTCAGGATTATCGACCCAGACTGCAATTTTGTTCATCTTTTCCTTAAGGCTGTTGGGTTATGATTTCCTTTCATTTTGTCTTCTGCCTCATTCCCCCACCTCCAAACAGACTTTGGTAGCAGTGAGAAGAAATGGGACTTGCCTATGACCTCAACTTTCAGTACATGAGCTAAAATTAAATATATACTAGATAAAACTTGCTGCAACTGCAAGTGAATTAGTATTTTCTCAGTTCTCGCTTTTATACTTAGAATTAAACTAAAGGGTGGTGTTATTTTTTAAACAATTTACCCCTCACTTCTCCCACTTTTTTCTCTATCATTGGCAATTGATAATTGCAGTGCCTACAAATGCTCCATGGCTAAGAAGAGAAAAGCTGAAGACCAGATATCAGGCGTTCCCGTCAACAAAAGGAAGTCCCTGCTAATGAAACCCCGCCACTACAGCCCCAGCTTGGATTGCAAAGAAGAAAATGAAGACAGGACAGAGTTACAGGAAGAGATCAGTGTCGTCAAAAGCAGCTCAACTCCAGGTAGTTGCTTGAACTCCACTTGAACCTGAATTCCACAAGGAAGGGATTAAGAAACAGTATTTTCAGACAGGAGGCAGGACATGTTTGACTTCTAAGAGAGTTGGAATGGTGCCTTTCTGTCTAGGTTTAACCATCATACTTCCATTTATTTTGTACAATAACTCCTCCTGGGGTCTAGTGAATGCTCTGTAGGTCACACAGAGAGACAACTACTGCACCAGGTCAGATATGGAGCAGCATTTGCTTCTCCACTATCTCTGTCAAAGAATAAGCTTAAGCCCATGACTGAGAAAAACACATTTATGAAGAGCAGATTTTCACTGGAATATATAGAACTCTTAGGAAGAAAAAAAAAAATAAAAAATGCTTAGCAAAACATTGTTGACTTTAACATTTAGCAAAGCAATTTCATCCATGTGACTACTGTGTGTGTTCTGTTTAACACGATTATTAGACTCAGCACTTTTATACTTGTTATTCCAACTCTGCTAAGCCAAACACATCCAACAATTTATAGAAACTTCTACAATGTGCACGCTAGAAAATATGGATGAGGAAGGGAAGACAGATATAGCTACAGTATGCTTTTATTACTCTTCCTTTCTAACATATTTTTTTATATATTCGAGTTGAACAAAAAATTTTAAAAAATCAAAATATCAAAAAATATCAAAAATTGTTTTTCACATATTTGTTTAAGAATATTCTGACAAAATAGTTAATCAGACCAGTGAGAAGATATCAGTGGAAGATATCAGGATAGGACCTCATTTGTAGATGGCAAATGTCAAGATAAAAGCAATGTGATCTGGTACTGGGAAATAAGTAATCATAGATAATATGTAAACATATGAAGAATAAACTTAAATGCTACTCAGTTGTTGCTTGCTATGCGAGTTTAAAGGTATTTTATTTTCCACTCAGATTCTTCTTATCAGATATTTTTGAAGGACAGGGTGGTAGATAATATCATCTAGGGTCTCTTTCCCACAAAATTTGGACCAGATGGTTTTTCAAGGTCCCTTTCAGCCTGGGCTGTTCTATGATTCTGTGATAAACTGAGATTAGTAGTTTATGTATTTATCCACTCTAAACTGAATTTCCTTAAAACAAAACACACCCCTCCAAATTTTCTACGCATGAATACTATAAAACACATAAAGGAGGAAGAAGAATGTCTTTCAGATTAGAGTCAAATCCTGATTCTACCAAAATCACTGGAAGTCTTTGTGGCATTTCTATACAGCAAAGTTTTCAGTCAGCTGTCACTTGCAAATCTTCTAGGAGTTTCTTACAAAAATCACTGTGAAAGCCCATCACTGTGAAGCCCATCTTCAAAGAGAACATTAATTAGCAAGGTGATACACAACGTCTCTTTCTGTTGGGTGACATTGCAAGGCAAAATTCATCCAGAAAAAAGTTTCAAGGCTCTCAGTGCCAGTTCAGCCTGCAAGGAGTATTTCTATCTCTTGACACCAGAAGGGAATCTGTTGGAGTAAGAGAATTTTTGAATTTTCTTTTTTAGATATATGGATTTTAGCAAATCCTTATTGTATTGATTCAGCCTGGTTCCTGACTATCCAGAGTTGCCCTCAGTAGTATGTTTTTCTTTCCCTTTGTCTGTCCTCTGCACAGCTTCAAGAACTCCATGAAGCAAAAGTACTATGATGGGTGTAAAGGTAGACTCTGTGCCACATACAGATGAACCTCAGTTATTTAACTGATTCTTTTCAAAAAAAGGGCAAGTGTTAGGCCAGATCCATTGATGTAAGTGCAGGGGAACCCTATTTGCACCATGCCCTTAAGACAAAACAAAAAAATCTATTTTATTTCAAAAAGATTTATTTGATACCAATATGATATCTCCCAACCGTTTGTGTAAGTGATAATACAACCTACCCCCTTTTGCATTAATTTTGCCAACTACAAAACAAATTTCAGCTAAAGCATACAGTTGGTCTGGCCATGTAGGCTAATTTGTAATCTCTTAGTGTAATATTGCTCATTTTATTGCGAACTCATGATTCTTGTCCGTTGATTAGTTAATGCTTCAGTTCATGGATTGATGCAACTGTAAACTAAACTGAGTTTTGATTATTTTTAAAGTAAATTTACAGCCTGTAGATGTAAAAAGCAAAGCTGGGACAGCTGAACCATTAAGACTGATTCAACAACAAATTTTTAAACATAGCTTTTAAAAATTGCTGATTATTTAAGGAACAAAAATCTATCATTACTATTTTTCATCTTTCACACAGAAAAATAACTGAAAAGACCTGTTACCATTAAAATGTTTTGTTTGTTTTGTTTTGAAGGGTGGGAGATTTCTATTAAACTGGATCTTGTTACTTTTTGAAATAACTCATTGATGGGATTCTGTTCTTTTCCAAATAGCAGAAGAGCAAATAATAAAAACTCATTTGACTAAAGTTGGTTATAGAGCCATATCATCATTCTTACTTGCTGAGATGTGAAAAGACAACAGACTTTGCTCAGAATACTGCAATGTGTGTGGTACTAGACCAGCTGCTAAAAAGTTACAATGAGGTTTACAGACATTTTTTTAAATACAACTTTATGCACACAGTGCACAAGGCCACCTCTCCCTGCACGAGTCCAATTTTCTGAAGAAGAATAAGAATTAATCAATATTTTCTTTTAACATATAACAAACAGTTGAACCAAACAATTATGTAAACTGGAAATGACCCAAAATGCTAACAGTTTGGCAGCAGTAAAGTGAAATGCATTGTGGTGCACATGTGCATTTTTGTCCCCCTTTTCCCCTCCACAATAATCTGCACTTAATAGGAATATTTTAAACTATGTAGCTAAGCAACAGAGGTAATTGTTGCTTTCTAGAGCTTTTGTTAGGCACTCTAACACAGCCCAAATATGCATAATTAGGTATAATGTCTATAAATCATTATTGTACACATGTGGGTAGTTAAGTGGATTGAGAGAATAGTTCAATGAATTGGACATATTCACTGAAAATGCTTTTTATTTGTTTTCTGTAGTTCATAATACTTTAAAATTATCATAACCCTTTACACTTTCTCTTAATAGCTCACTGTGTTATTGAGAGAAACTTCATTTGCATTTTAGACTATGCTTAATTTATTATTTAAACCTGGAGTTCTTCTGATTCAGGAAAGGACAGACACATCTTATAAAATAGTCTGTGCTTGTTTATTCATCCTTCCTTTCTAGGAAGTAAAATGTTAAATTTTTCAGTTTATGTCGAATAGATCCCAACAAAAGAATGTACCCTATAATCAGCATTATTGAAGGGGCTAGTGTTGTGACTAAATTCTTCCCTTCATCCAAAAATGCTTTTAGTTACTATGGCAATATTTACTTGATCCTGGCAAAACCAGTGTTGATTTTAGAGAGATAATTATCAGAAAGGAAGATGATGGAGATGTATTTTTGAGTGTCCTTGTCAGAGGAAATGTTTATAAAAAATCAAATGAGATACAAAAGGCATATTGTCTTCCACACCGACGACCTCTCCTGCATGCAGCCTTTATTACCTGCTGGCTGCTGCTTTTCTTCTGAAGAAAGATGTTTATAAAGACAGGATGCACTTCAGTGGTGTCTTTAACAAGTCCTTTATGAGTCTGTACATAACAACCATTTCTGTTTGCCTGTGCATGACCTGATCTATCATTTAACATGACAATTTCAGTGGTGACCAGGAGCTTGCCCTTTGTGAAGTATTGAGGATTTTTCCATCAAGGTCTTTCGTGGGATCTGGGGTGACTGGAAAAGTAATTAGGGTCTATTTTGAGAAAATATTTGGGAATCTTAGATGAAGGAAAAGTGAAAATAGATCAGAAGAATTTTAAAATGTATGTGCTTATATATACATATACAAGCACATATAGATTATGTGTATATATGTAGTATCTATGTGTGGAACAACATATTTACGTGAATGTGTATGAGTGTGTGTGTGTTCACCATCAGTGAGAAATGATATACAGGATATTTATTTCCCATATAGTGTTGGAGCTGTAATATAAAGTAGATACAATCTTAGAAGGGCTTTTCCTGGTGCTACACAGTCATTTCAAACACAACTTTGGTGTGAGTTTAATAATTTCAGAGTACCTTTGAGTAATGAAATGACAATTGTTATGTAAATATCTTCATATCGCTCCTACAAGACACAAAAAGCAGCTATTCTTAACATATTTCTCTTGCTTTTTTCTCATGCAGAGGAGAGCACTCCAAAATCATCTGAAGAAACCCCTCATTTGGGTGGGCAAGAAAATTCCAGTCAAAGACAAGACAACTACTCCAGCTATCACGATGCCATGGCCAAATCTTTGATGAACATGGGAAAATTAGCAAAAGATGCACCCAGTCAAACAGCGGCAGAAAATCTAAATGATAGTGGCATTCAATCCTTAAAACCAGAAAGTGATGACACTGATGAATGTTACCTGATTAACTCATCTGAAGGAAAGGAAAAGACTGTTATTTCTGACCCAAAATACTGTTCATCTGAGGAAAATGAAAGTAACTCTGAAATTATGGACAATGAGTGGGATAGCTCCTCGAATTTTTCAGAAGAAACTAGTGTAAAGCCCCATGTAACTCAGAAGTTTTTTGTAGAGTGTAATCAATCCAGCATCCTGGAAGTCCCAGAAATCAAGAAGGAAGAAGTTGAATATGGTGCTTGTGAAACACTTTGTGACTCAGAAACAGAGCTGAAAGCGCCCCAGGAGTCTCACCCAGATCCTTTTGAGAAGACAATTCAGAATCCCTTCCCTGAAAGTGAAGAAGATGACAACGAGTGCCTGTCAGAAACCACAGACGTGTCGGTTGAGCTGGACAAAACAAAAGGGAACTTGAGTTTGCTGGAGCAAGCAATCGCTCTGCAGGCAGAGCAAGGGCATGTGTTTCACAGCACCTACAAGGAACTGGATAGGTTTCTTCTGGAGCATCTAGCAGGGGAAAGGAGACAAACCAAAGTTACTGACATTGGTGGGAGACAGATATTTAGCAACAAACGTAAGGAAGTATTTTTGGCTGTTCTTACTGGCTTAAGCATTTATCCTGTGACTGATAGAGTATTGTGAGCTGGGTTTTATAGCAGCAGTAAAGAATCTGGAATTTAGCTGGTAATTTTGTTAATTATGTACCTTCACACTAGTGCCTTACGTCTAACCAGGTTAAACGCTAGGTACTTGGCTTCCTGCCAAACTGCTATGTGAAATGATCAGTAATGGGTACTAAAAGGGCTGTGTAGCTGGCACTGACAGTTCTTCTCCTCCTTTTCCTCCTCCTCTGCTTCCTCCTCCATAGGGCACTAATACATATCTCCAAAATTTCAGCAGCCAAAAGAGAAGGCATTAAAATGGCGTGCAAGGGAAAGGTTAGGGTGAAAAATTGGGCTCTTCCAAAGATGCCACCTAATTCCTAAACCATGTGTTTTCTGAGTTCTATCTGCTTCACATATCAGCATTACATTTTGCTACAGCCAGCACTTCTGAGCCAGGAAAGCACAAGCCATGCTCTTCTGCCCCATTTGCCATCAGCAAAAATACCATTAAATTTCAAAATCCTTGTTGTTTTTGATGGTTTGAGGCATTCTACAAACCTGTAGGAACATCACTGCATTTTCAGCACTTGATCAGGCTTCCAGAAGTGGAGATTTAAAAGATTTGGGTTTGATTTATAAACTGGGCTGTCTTGTATGCAACTCCTCAATTAAGGATAATTACAGAACATCAAGAGATGTCATTTTATAAGCACACTTCCTGCTGTAGTAAGTAACAATACATTCATCTGTCCTTTGACTTTTCCTTTCGGCTTTCCGAACACACTGAGGTCACCCCAGAATTGATGCAATTTCTGATTTTGATAAATGATTTACTTTGATATTTCTAATGTTACTTTAGAGTAGTCCCTGTGGACATTGCAAATATTATAGTAATTTAGTTATCTAAAGCATTTAGAGTGAAAGATAACTGACAGGGGTTTTTTTAGGAGTTGCAACTGTAAAATATTTCCAGTTGTACTTGGGAAGAAAATGCATGCATCTCAGTTTTGTGTCTCAAGCAGTCTTTTCATTATCATGCCTTAAGCTGTGCATGCATGGTATTAGTCTACCTTCTTGCTAAACTATGTGAACCTTTATTTACTCAGATGACAATAGCATATGCAGGAACTTTGCAGATATCTCTTCTTATCCTGAGAACATCTGCGTTCACCAGGTTCACATTGGTGTCAGTGCGACTTTCTCACAGTACACGTAGGAAGGAGCAGTGATTAAGAATGGCAGAATCTGTCCCTTCCTGATTTGTCTCATATTATAATTAGCTGTAGTTTCCAGGTGAGTTCAGAGGTAACACTCATGGAGAAACACTCTAGGCTTTGTTCAGGTTGCATAAACACCATATGATTGTAGTCAAAGTTGTATTGGGCACATAATTTTTTCACTTTATATAATTAACTGGTTTTTATTTCTAAACAATCCACCATCAAATCCATCAGCTCTTAATTTTAATTCTTGGATACTAGATTAGAAAAAATGGCTTAAGTTTGTATTTATCTATCTATTTAGTGATAAACCTTTTCAATTACTGATAGAAATGCTAAATCATATTTCAGGGTCCCTCTTTATTTCCTGTTCACTATCGCAGCACTTTCCATTTGCAGTGATTGTAAAAAGCTTGTGGTCTCCTGATGATGTTCAGTCTATTTTCTTTCCTCCCTATTTATTTGTTTTATTTTTTAACCTAAACACTTGCCAGGAAGTTTAACCCTCAACCGTCTCTGGTGATTCTATCCCTAAGCACGTCCTACCTCACAGTCCAAAAAAATGAGCTTGAAGGAGACTGTGCTGGCTGCAGCTGTTTTCTCCCCCAGCACCAAATGCTGTTGGCAGCCAATCACAGATGCAGCTAAAACCATCCTCAGCAATTTATGCTGCCACTTCCTCCAGATTTCTCACAAGAGAATTTCTGGACCAGAAATCATTCCTTTCTCGCCCAGACTTTTGATCCTGCATTGGAAATCAAATAAAGGCTTTCTGACCAGTGCTTCTTGCATAATTCTAGGTGCTTGAAACAAAAATGGGGAATGCACTGTGGCCATTACAGAGTGGTAGCTGTGGGTCTGGGCTGAGACCTCACCTTTGAAAGGGTATCAGCTGCTCCATGTTTTCTCTTTGTGGGCTGCTCCACAAAGCGGCATTGCCATGTGTACCAGAGGGAGCTGCTTGCCTTGCCTCTCAAATGTAAAGTGGCATGTATTCAGTTTCCTAACAAAGAACCTACAGCCTAGAGATCTGTGATATTTAAGGAATGGCTTCTGTTTGAAATGCTTTTTGTTTGTTTGTTTGTTTGTTTCACACCTCAGCTTTTATTTGGTTGTCCCAGCTTCCTGGAGTCTGACATTAACAGAGCAAAAGATGGTTTCTGCTTTTTTTAACTTATTCCTTTATAGATCTTGCTGTTGGCTGATGCTGCCAGTTTTCTGGCTTATTGGATTGTGGCTTCTGTCCTGTGTTAGGATCTGAATGGAATAAATGACACTGCAATCCTAAAGCTATATAGTTTAGTGGCATATTGGGAGGGGGGAGTCATCGTTTAAAGGACACAGTGTGAAAACCTAAAGTGATGTTTTAGTTGCATATGTCTCTGTTAAAACTTTACATCGGAATTAAGTCTGAAGTATGAAATAGAGAATATCACACTGCTAGGATCACTCAGCTGAGTATAGACAGGGGCTAAAACCAAACAAAATCCTTGTCTGATTTCTCTACAGATTCACCCAGGCCTGAAAAGAGAGAAACCAAATGTCCCATCCCAGGATGTGATGGCACAGGGCATGTGACTGGGCTGTACCCTCACCACCGCAGTCTCTCAGGCTGTCCCCATAAAGTTAGAGTGCCATTAGAAAGTGAGTATCATCACCCTGCAGACCAGAATAACAGTCGGATCTGGCTCAGTATTGTGGGTAGTGTTTATTTATGCTGGAGAAGAACCCCTTTTTTCTGGGTGAGATTGCAGAATGAGACTGAGAGAGAAGCCACCACACCTTCTTTGCCCTCCAGCTCATAGCTGTAGTTCTACTTCCCACACTTATGCAGCTCAAGTACTCAGCAGTAGCATTGGAAACAGCAGCAAGGCTCCTCAGGAGGCCCGGGAAAAAAAAGATCAGAGGTCAGCTATCCCCACCCTGCCAGCAGACCTGGACACTGTAATCTCACGAATTTTCAAGATCTTGCTTGCTCACACCTTTGCTAAGGCATGCATCACACAGACAGCACACGCTTGTTTCAGAGCTGTGGCCTCATTTGCCGCAATCACACACTGGGGCTGCTGGTTTTCACTGCCAACAGCTGAGAGGCCTGGGCACGCTTATGCAGAGATGTTTCCAGTGTCCTCCCTACCACTGAGCTCAAAAAGGTTACTTCCATCAGTACATCCCAGAGCTGGTCCACAGCAGGTCCCTCTCTTATGACAGTATCACACTAATCCTTTTATGTCCAGTCTAGCCTGAATTTCCCTGCTTATTTCTAACTGTGCTGCTCTGATTACATTGGTTTGTATGTGTGTGTGTAATCCTGCAATATGATGCAATGAAACGTTTAATAATAAGCCAAAACTTAATGTGAAATTATCCACTTAAACCACCTAGTTAGTCAGGTTGTTCATTGTGGTGATATGCATGACAAATTAAAAGCATATTTGCACTTTACCAACATCCTCTTCCTAACTGTACCTCTACATTTTTAAAACCTGGTACTAAACTATATTTATGGAAACATCTGCTGAGTTAAGCAGGGTGTTGCATTTGGAAGGCCTTCACAACACCACCATTCTAAAAAGTTAAAATTAACAAGCCCTTGTTAATTATCACACTTCCAATCAGATGTGTTCTGTCCTGCTGGAAAAAAAAATAAAATAAAAAAGTTATAATTTTGTTCCTGACAGAACAAACCAGTTGAGGAACAGCCAGCTTTTGTGAAACACTGTGCCCCAAAGACGTATACTGTTTAACATGGACATATGTCAGTCTTAGTAAAGACGATCAACATCAAGGGCATAAGAAATGTACATGCAATTGCAGTCACCACTAGGAGTATCAGCTGCTGCTTGGAAGCATGACAATTGGTCTCCCAGGTAGTTTCAGCACAGCTCAGATGATCAGAAGGTGAAAGGGTTCAAAGGGGGACATGCTCAGATCCTCTGATAAAATGCATAAACGGCCTTCCTGTGCTTGAGGGTTTGGCCTCCCTGAGACAGAAAGGGGGTGCAACTATATGTAGCACGACCATGTGACCCAGGGCTCCTCTATCACCCTCCTTTTCTAGTTGATTGTGTTAGTAGTGTATGAATCAAAGGAAAAAGGGTGTCATGATGTAACATCTTTGCTAACATCTGTTTGCTAACATCTGTTTTCTTTAAAATCTGTAGAAACAATGATGTGCATGTGAGAAGACAAATTACAGTAACATAAACTGTTATATGCTAGAGGCACCACACTCACTGTCTTGTAGGTCCTTTTCTTCTCCTCTTCTTCTATGGTCAGAATGTGACAGAATTGAGAATCTGGGTCCAAAGAGGAAATGTTAATATTTTTTTAATATATGTATTTTTATTTGATGCATGTTATTATCAACTTTTTTTTTTTTTAAATTCCTGTTTAGTTCTTGCCATGCATGAAAATGTTTTAAAGTGCCCCACCCCAGGATGTACTGGAAGAGGACATGTCAACAGCAATCGCAACACGCACCGAAGGTAGATCAGAAAAATTGCTGTCCACTTAAAATCTAACATGTACTTGGGATGAAATTGATGGGCACATCTTGGAATTAGATGATATGTACTACTCTGCACACTACGAACTGCAAGGGTAGCCTGTATTATTCATAACCAAAAAATTGTGTTTAATTCCATTACCTAAAAAATGGCTGCAGCACTGAGGATGGCAAATTCCACTAGTATTTTTTGGAGATGTGATTTAAAGCTATAATTTCTTCACAATCTTCATAACAAGAAGTCATCATGTACAAGGGGTAGGAATGAACAAATATATTATTATTGCTACAACTAGGAAACCCAGTGGAAACCAAAACCTGTGTGTTTTGTACCACATACATGGTAGTCATTGGCAGGAACTTCTGATCAAGGCACATTACCTTTTAGCAAAACAGAAAATTTTAAGCGGAATATTTTAGAATCCATTTA
The DNA here is from genome assembly GCA_013396775.1 of Cephalopterus ornatus. Lineage (NCBI taxonomy): Eukaryota > Metazoa > Chordata > Aves > Passeriformes > Cotingidae > Cephalopterus > Cephalopterus ornatus. The sequence continues at coordinate 161,110 of VZRE01009481.1, forward strand.
GAAGCTCCATTTATCACCTTCAGAAATGCCATATTCCTGCTTGGAACATTCCTGTCTGTTTAACCTGCTGCCTGCAGGGAGAGAGTAAAATTGAGAAAAGCCTTCCAGATAGGCAGCTGGGGAATCACAGCTGGACTGCAGGTGAGGCAGAGAGTCAATGCACTCTGTCCCCAGCAAGCCACTGCTGTCAGCACAGCTCTTGTCAGTAATGCTTTCTGCTGGAAGCCAGCAAGCCAAAATATTCCATATACTGCTTCTGGAAAAATACAAGTCTGTCTTACAAACAAATTCGGGACATAAAAAATTTCAAAGCCAACTTTCTTTGTTGAACTGAATTCTTGGAGGATTTGGTTCTTTTTGCTTATTGATTGATTGGTTATTGTATGAAGTCACAAAAATTGAGGATTATCATACTATATTACTAATCTTTAGTAAAAGAAGTCAGGTTTTTTTTCCAGAGATATGATAAGCTTGTCTACAAGAATATATAAGGAACATCAAATATTTTGTCTCTGTGTTTCCTGTTTTAAATCCCCAGTCATCTTTGAAGCACATCATCTGTATCATGAGCAACCCATGAATAGGATAAGAAAACATGTTCTAATCTAATAAAGCAAACAGAAAAAAATAAGCTAGCACAACTTGAAATGACAAAATGTGTTCTTTGGTAACAGTCACTCACATATCCCTATGTTTTTCCAAAATTCACTTTCATTTTAATCAGTAGGAGGCTTATATGCATGGTTTAACTGATAAAGTAAATGTCATTTGTCAAAAAATTTACTAGTGACTTGCCAGACACAAAACATCAAAGCTGAACTGTGGAAAACTCCTACATGATTCAGTTTCCAGATACATCACCTAAAATACAGAGATTTCACAGTTTTGCATTAAGGATTGAAAATTAGATAAATCTAGTCTATAGCAGCAGCAGCTCCCATAGATGCGCAGAACATCAGAGAAGTTTAAAGTCACTGGGTTCCACAGCACACATTTCTTTTACTTAAGAATTAATTTTAACGTTGGGGTTTTTTCTTGTTTTTTCTTTTCTTCACCTTTGCTTTTCAACAGCCTTTCTGGTTGTCCAATTGCTGCAGCCGAAAAGTTGGCAATGTCCCAGGAAAAGAACCATATTGAATCCCCAAAAGCTGGGCAGTGCCCTGATCAGGCTCACAGGTAGGATTGCTCGCAAACCAGTCTCTCCAAAGTATTTATGCACAAACTCTATTGATTGGTTCACAGGTCTTACTCTTATTTCAGAATAACTTGGTTTTCCAAGATGAACCTCTGCAAAGCTAAATAACTTGACTGTGTCTCAAAATAAATAGCCGTCTTTCTGCTGGTTCTTTTGCATGTGGCTGACATTAAAGACAATAGACCTATCTTTTGACAAGCAATCAAATATATTCTACTAAATCTTACTTTCACACAAGTAACCTGATCAGAACAATTCACAGAGTTTCTTAATTTTAAGTTTATGGCTTTAATTATTTGAATTTATTTTTTATACAATGGCATCAAAAAGGAGAAACACTTTTTATTGCAATTGTATTTTGTTTGAGCTATATGGACCCTACAGACACGCATAATTTGCACATCATTGGCACCACGACCATTACAACCTATTATATTCAGGTCTATTTGGGGACACTTTAATTTGTGGATTATTGACATGATCAGCTCTAATGGTTCCTTCAGAGCCATTATAGAATATTATGTCCATGTGTCTGCCAACTGCACATGCCTTAACTCTACATATGAAAAGTCCTTAGGAAATTGCTAAAGACAAGTAGTTACTGAACATTAACTAAACAGAATAACATACCATAAATCATTCATTCCTCCCAAATAGCACAAGCAATTATTTCAGATCATCTTATATTATCTTTATACCACACTCATTCACAGTAAAGTGGGAACAACGGTGACTCAAAAAACCTGAAAGTCCTTTAACTAGAAAAAATCCAGACAATGTTTATGAATAAAAGAAGCCCCATATTACAGAGGTAATCTAGCAGTAAGTTGGTAGCTGTCCTGTAAATATCCCAAACTGTTACTAAAGAATACTAAATTTTTTTATGTCCTCGTCTTTGAAATGTGAAGTGGTCAAAGCACCCTTTGACTACTAGCTCAGCCACCGTATTTATGTCATTTATTTATTGTATACACCTACCAGTACATTTTTTTAATTGAGATGCAAACACATGCTTTATCATGTATTTTTTGTCAAAAGGTTATTTAAAGATATTCCTGTCTTTTTCCTTCATTCTCTTCCTCCTTTCTGTAGGACAAATTTAACAAAGCAGCCTGAGGTATCTCAGTACAGTTACAGAACTTCACAGCCAGTCACCTCCTCCAGAGGCACCTTGGTGAAGGAACAGGAAAAGTTTGGGAAAGTACCATTTGATTATGCCAGTTTTGATGCACAAGTCTTTGGCAAACGCACAACAGCACCTGTGGCACAAGGACGAAAACCACCTCATTTTCTTGAATGTAAGCTTGAAATTCAGTTATCTCTTGGAAAAGGGGCAAAAGGTCAGACTTCTTTTTTTTCATTTTGCTTGTTCTACTTTCAAGCTTTGGAATTCTAAAAAGCTCTGTAGGAAGTATTTTTAATCACTGGTGGCCAGAATGCTAAATCGAATCACTACTTGGCTACATAGAGAATGCTAGAACACTAAGCATCATCACTACAAGGTTTACTTCTTTGATGCTTCTTTTAAAGGCAATTATCAGTGGAAAAGAAGAGTAAAAAGGAATACTTTATGTTTTATCTGTTCTGTTCTTCTTTGGCTAAATTGTGATATCTTTATTTGAAAGGATGCTGTCATGAGAAGTCTCATGGAATGTGTCTGCATAAGACACAGTGAATTGTAGTACAAAGAAATCCAAGTTAGATTTCAAAGGCACTTTTAGTACCTTTTGGATGCATCCATACAGGTATTACTCCTCCTAGATGAGCATGTGCCTCAGCTGCTTTACTTCCAGGCCTGGACTGAATTTATTTTGGTATCTTATATTACTTTACAACATCATATTTGTAGTGCAGACATATCTAATGCATCAGATTGTTATCAAGACTCCTCTGCTTACATTCACTTACAGATTTGCTGAGGTACTGCTCTGTAAAAATGCGATACCGCAGTGTGGACACTGATTATTTACTGTAGATGCTCTTCACAATCTGCACTTTAGCAGGATTCTGTCATTGTGTTGACCATTATAAAATATTGTTTAGTTCAAAGAAACAAATAATACTGTTGCCATGAGGGAAATGGAAAAGAAAGGTTTCATTGCACCATAATTGGGCTCATAAGAAAATAGATCCAGAACAATGCGACAAAAGACTCTTTAGTTGGCTTTTGTTTTGTTAATGGCAAAAAAAATAGTAAAGTAAAATAAAATAGGAAAAAAAATTATCCCAAATATCCTAACAAAGGAAAACATTCATAGTAAGGTGAACAGAAAAGCAAAAATATTTACATATTCATAAATACATAGATAAGATAATTAAATATAACTCTAATACTATAAAATACTATACGTTTTATATATTTATAAAATTTGTATTCAATTATGTTTATCTATGTATGTGTCTGAGTACACACAAACACACACATATATGTTTGTATGTATCTGTGTTTCACATATATATATATATATATAAATACTCTATTTAAAATTGCAAATGAAAAGTAGATATTTATCTGCCCTGGAAAATAGGCTTGTTCAAATGAAAGCAAATATGTGCATTGCCAGCTTCTTGGGTGGCAGATTTTCCAATTTTGTTTGCAAAATTGAATATTCCCTATTAGCTGTCTCTTTGCACAGATGTATGTCTATTTCACAGGTTCATTTCAGAGAAAAAATGATTGAAATGTTTTTATACAAATGCAAATACATACATATGCAATTTATGTATGAAGTATATCAGGGCTGAAGTTTACAGCCTGTTGTTCTTGCAAAGATTGCTGTGTGCAGCTATTATTTTAATGGAAAGGTGAAAGTAAAAGAGCTGGTGAGTGCTTTAACTATGCAGGTATAGGGAAGTTGGCAATAAGAAGCTGATGATGTAGTGATTGGTTCAGAGTCCTATGTAAATACATAGCCAGCCAAAAGCCCATCATTAGGCCTTTGTGGATTCTGCACTTGTAAACTTGTTTTGTTAACAAAACATTCACCCTTTATAGCCTGAGGGGTTTTTGGTTGGTTGGTTGGTTGGTTGATTTTTTTATCTTTTAAGGTGGGTAATGGAAAATGCACTTTTCTGCTCTTTAAATACAATTTGAATTTCATTGTAGTAACTGCTAAAAAATGTAGACTCTCTTGCTTGTACTACAGTATTAAAACAGGGTAGATAAATCCTTTTTAATTTGCACTGGAGAAAGGGCGAACTGAATCCTGAGGCTTTCATGTATTGCTCTACTGAGATGCCTCCACTACTTAGAAAAATGAAATATGGCATTCAGCTACAGTCAAAGCACATAAACAAGCATTTCTTTTAGAGCGTCCCAAGTTTGAGGAAAGATGAGTCCTTCAATGCCTTGTGTAGCTCTTAGCATTAAAATGCACTCAGCCAAAGCTCTACATCCAAAGGGATCCAGAGCCTTGGGGCTCAGATCTTCAGGGAGTGAGCAGATGGCCATATGCAGAAATGTTCTTGGTGTATTTGGGTGTAGGCTGAGAAATTGGATTTTGCTTAGTTTATCTTTGTAGGGCACTGTGAGAGCTACAGACAAAAGAAGCGATTATTGCTTCCTTAGAGCTGAGAGCATGGTGCTGTGTTTTCCCTGCAATAGTTTATGACTTCTCAAGCTCCAAAATCCAGAACAGAGAGCAAAGTTCTCTCTACCTGTTTTAGAGTAAGTGCTGCTGATGGAGAAGAAAACAAAGAATGACACACACCACTTTTGCCTGTGAAAGTGCTTTTCTGTTCACCTGTTAGTATTTCATTCTCAGCTGACCTCTTTGTGCCTAATAAATCTGCGTATTATTCCAAATATAGCCAACAAAAGACTGTAAATCAAGATCATTTGGATGTTCATTGCCATTATTTTTTAATTGATTAAGGAATAGACTTAAATTTCTAAAAATTTCCACAAAATTCGTACTGAATATTCCTTACAGGTACTGATTTTATCTGATTGCTCTGGTTCATTCAAGAGCCAAGTCTTGTTCTCCTAAGCTATTTCAGACTTATTCATCTAAGTAGTGTAACCAGTGTTGTTTTAGCTAAGACTGGACAAGTCACTGTTGCTTTTTTTGTACGACAGAGCTCTAAGAGGAAGCCTCTATAAGAATACACTTACAATTGCATTTACCCACCGGTGTGATCAAATCATGATGGATAACACACTAATGCTTGTTCAGTCTTTCCTTGGACATCATTACTTTTAATGCCTGAGTTAAGGATAAGTAAAATATGAGTTAAAAACTCAGATGATTGTTAAAAGATGTGTATTTCTTCAAGTAAAAATTAAATTATTGTGGTTTCGAAGACATTTTTACTGCAAACCCTTACTGACAATAGGAAAAGGATTGTTTTAAATGTAATCTTTGAATATTTTTATGTATGAAATTGTAGTCTGAGAAACAAAACTATTTAATAGGAAAAATTTCATACATGCAATTGCTAATCAAATCTCTCTTCAACAGCAAAGCATTTTTCAAACCCAGTGAAATTTTCTAATCGACTGCCTAGTGCTAGCGCCCACACACAGAGCCCTTGCCATGCCAACTCTTATAGCTACGGTCAATGTAGTGAAGACACCCACATAGCAGCAGCTGCTGCTATCCTGAACCTTTCCACCCGCTGCAGGGAAGCAGCAGAGATCCTCTCCAACAAACCACAGAGTCTGTCTGCCAAGGTAGGGTAGTCCAAGAACCTGGAGGGTGTGCTAGCTACTGAACTGTGTGAATAAACTGTCTTTCATGTTAGTGACTGCATTAAATCCCCCAAAAGGAGGCTTCTGTTTGCATGCTCTTTTGAAGAGAGACAGAGAAAAAAATCAGTAATGCAGTGACCAGTTCTGATAAAACTAAATAAATAGCAGGAATTATGTTGTTAATTCTTTTCATAATTGAGCCCTAATTACAAGGGGGGAGTTTTCTGAGAGGAAAAAAATAAAAAGGTTATTTGAAATGCAGCAACAATCTGTGGTAGATAATGAGTTAGATATGTTTTAAGATGGAATTCTTCTCCCTCTGAAAGCTGCCATTAGTGATCATTTTAGAGACTGATTTTAAAAAAAAAATAAAAATCAGATGATTAATCAGGGTGATATTTTGCTAGCAATGGAACAGAACTACACCTATGGAGTCTGTTGTGTTTGGAGCTCCTAGCAGTTTGGCAAGGCAGAGAGGGGGGAATAACAACTGACTTTGGTAAAATTCCCCTTTCTACTGGCAAGAGTGGAGAATCAGGCCCACTGTGCTTGGAGATAGATAATTTGGGCAAGTCTGTCATAATGGAAAGCTGCCTAATTTTGTAGATGTTTGTGTGGCTTTTGTGTTTTGGTTTCTGCTCTGCGCTTCCTCACAGATCTTTACGATATACAAATGGTACTGTGTGAACTATGAGCCTTATTTTCTGTGCCATGACATAGTATTATAATGCTGATGAAAATAGACAAGATTTTCTTCTGATGACAGTGGTGTGGGAGCACAGTTGTTTATTATTTGTATTAAAATCACACATGTTCCACTGCAAAGAAACTTTTGAAAGCTCTGTGTAGATGAGAGGGTGTCATTACAAGATCTTGAGGAGAAATCATTTGGAAATAAAAAGAGGTACATTTGTCAAAATAGAGCATAGCAGATTTGCTTCTGCTGTGGGATTGAGTCGTGATGTGTGCTCCAAAAGAGAGATGAACTATTTCTCTACAAGTCAGTGTCACTCTACCTTACCTATTTCAGCACCAGGCTCAGTCTGGCTAGAGGTGTCTCCCACAGCTGTTGATCTACAATTAGGTTGAGTGTTCATCCACCATTGCTAAGAGGTTAGATGTTATTTTTTGAGTGGAGCCATTAATTTTACCACCCGCATAACACCTTGTTAGGTATTCTGAGTCTTGTGGCTTTGCAGAGTGATATCCCCTACCTTGCTGCTTTTGATTTCTGCGTGTGAAGTTTTGGACCTCGAAATCAATGTTGAGAGATGCCACAGGGTAGACTGGAATATGTCCACGTGCATTCCCTGTAACTCAGACATTATCTGCCCCAAAGACTGCTCACAGAACATTTCACTATGACAGATCCATCCCTGATATCTGCTGTAAAACACTCCTTCCACCAGTCTTCAATAGAGACTTCTTCTAGTGGGGAAATGGAAACTGGTGCCAATGGTTGGATTAAATTGCTGCAGCAGCCTTTGGCTGACCTCAGCAATAGACCTTTGTTGCCAGAGACGAGCAGTAAAGGGACCAGGCATAACCCAAAGATTTTCTCCGATGTACCTGCTTCACAGTTGCCAAATCACGGGAAAGGATTGAATGGAAGTGAACATCATAGTAACGATATGGAGGGACACTTGGGGCACATAGCTTACTCCTTTTTCACAGCCAGGAATCCAGCCTAAAAGAAAATCACCTGCATACCTTGCTATCTGCCTGCCTCCACTTTTGCCAGACATTCTGGAGGGCATACTGCTACAAAACATCTGACAGAAGAATCAGAATTAGCTTCTGGCCAAAACACAGACAAGTAAGCCCCGAATAGATATGGTGTCCAAAACCACACAAAACCTATTTGGTTTTGAATATTTATTACTTTGATCATATAGGATTCAAACAAAAAAAAAATTGTGGGATTAGGTTGCCAGACTCTCTTCAATGAAGATGCTTTCTAATTTTAAAATATGAAGGAATAAAATAAGTCTACTTTTAAAGACAGTGTTTCTGAATTGTTTTGTGGCTGGTAGTGGCCAAAAATGTGAATGTTTAGTTGCTGGAATACCTTACAAATTTTTATATTATTAAAAAAAATCTCTTTAAAGACTTTGTGTTGCAGCTCAAATAATGCAACACATTACTACAGAGTTAATTATTTCCTTCTTCTACTCCATAGAGCACACATTCACCAGGTTTGAAAATACCTGTGTGAGGTGGCTGTGTTCAGAGCCCCCCACGGTATTAGACCTCTCAGCCCTGTTCCTCGCCTCATTCTTTTGTTCCCTTGTCTAAGAAAACCTCATTAGCATCGCCCATACTTTAGCAGATCAAAGCTCCTGACTTGTAAAGGTGTATTTGTTGTTCTCTGAACACCAGGCAGCCTCCCAGCAATCCAAGACATAATACTTTGCAGATAGGAAGCTGAGTGGTGGAAGACCAAGGACTTGTGAGACTGCAGAGGACTTCTTAGGCTTGCTGGAAATCCTTTGCAAGTTGCACAATCGTCAGAGATGTAAAAATATTGTGCTTCTGTTTTTTAAAAGCAGAACTTAAACTTCAAACATTTCAAGCAAGTGGCATTTTCTTGTATTTGCTCAAGGTGTGCATATGTTGTCTTGCTTAAACAAGTGGGGAAAACACCAAAACACTTTTTAGCACAAGTGTGTTTCCAAAGTAACTTTTTTTTCTTTCTGTCTCTTAAATTTTATTTCTTGACCTCCAGAGTGATGTCTCTCTCTTAGAAAGAGTTGTATGGTTTACCCTGAATGTTCACTCCTCTCCTGTATAAATAGCTAACACTTATATGATAAAATAAATATTTTTTACAACACAGTTTTCAAATATGTATCTCTCCTTCTCTACATATCAGTTCAAAAGGGAGAGCCTAAGATAACAAAAGCGAAAGAGAAGGGTAGCAAGGATAGAGAAGTCAGACTATATAATAACAGTAACACTAGTAATCAAAACTTCCAAAGAGACCTAATGTACAAGGTGATCTGCCAAATATCCCAAGTTTAAAAATATTAATTTAAAACTTAAGCAATTTAAAGCACAAATTTATTCTGAAATGAGCAGTAAAACGGATCCTAAAGCTTCTTTATTAATTATCTATCAGCTGCATAAAAAATACTAAGATCACCAGATACGTTGATGATTTTTTTTTCCAAAATAATTAATAGCACATTAATGTTACACTGTCTGAGCCATTCAACCTCCACCTGGGGATGCAGCAAACTGTTCCCCTGAATATAATCCTGATCTGCCAATTCTCATGCAGTCAGTACCCCAAGCCAGTCTTCTGGTTGCACTTGATTTGCAGTTTATGTAGGTTCCTTCAGGTTCTTTTGAAGTCAACAGAAGGGCTCCCCTAGAAGGCTTAGCCTGCAGCTTCCAGCACTGCGCAAGAGTCTACACCATCATAACTTCCAGGGATGTCCCCTCTTTACAACCCTCACCACACGTATCTCTCAGAGGTAGCTGCAAGCAGTTCAGCTTATCTGTATCCTCATCACTACTGCTTGCCAAATATTTTGTTGACTGTTTTGGTGTTTTTCCCACCTGTTCAGACAAAATGGCATATGCACACTATGCTTTGAAAGAAAACAAAAAAATGACACTTGCTAAAAACGTTTAAAGTTCAAAGTCTGTTTCTGAACAAAATTATGTCATCTCTCAACTCTTGGATATTGATGATGGTGATAATTACCTCAATTATTTTAAAAATGTAGTCAGTACTCGGCACGTTTGTCAGGCAGTACTTTAATCCAAATACCTTAAAGCCTAAATACAGGATGAAAAATCATCCAAGGTAATACTGCCGTGCATATTGCTCTCTGAGTACCTCCTTGGCTAGCTTTTTTCAATTTATGAACTGCTCTGGACTGAAACTGAGACTCCATTTTTGTATCAGATGCTGCTGGGCTGTTAGAAGTTTTCTTGTTTTGACTCAAATCAATATTTTAATTTGCTGCAGAATGACTAAATTGCTTAAATTAAAGTGTGAAGAGTTGAGGACCAGATGGACATGTTTTTGTTTGCTGGGAATAGAAAAGTTTGTACTCTTTTGGATGGACTTGCATTAAGAATAGTATTCATACACATGGCAAGATACAAGTCTCAAAGTTACTCCCAATACCAGAACTTAAGAGTTTTTTTGAGCTTTCCAAACCAGAGTGAACTGCTGGGGGAATGTAAAATCATTGATCATGTTGATTCTTTGTACTTACTTAGTATTAAATTGTATGGCTGATGCCAACCAAAGAACACATAAAATCCCTTATATGTCATGAAACAATATCCCCAATATCACAGGTTTGAAATAAAATCCATGCAGACACAATAATTTACTCTTTCTGATCCAGCTACGAGATAAAGCTTAACTTGTAATCATTACTGGAGACACACTGGAGAATATTAAATGTTGTGAGTGATCAGATGGACCAAAAGCATACAGAAAAATTCAGGAGAAATTTAACACAAAAACCCCACAATCCTTTATTGTCCTAGCTGTGTAGTACAGTTCTAAGGACAAAACTTAATGAAGTACTAGGAAATATTCTGCAATATTTATTTTATAAAATAAAGGAGTCTGAGAAAGATTGACTTTAAAGAACAAAGCACTGGGAGAGGATAGAGACCATCTTTAATTTACTACTAAAGTACTATTTGTACCTTATTTTTTTCACTGAATAGATTCTGGAATAAAGAAAATGTGCTCTGATAATTTTTCTCTCATTTTTTATTCTGGAATTCTTTTACCAGCTTCTTGTAAAACTTGTGGTGGTGATTACACTGTCTCTGATGTGGTAGTAGATAAGAAGTAACCTGAATTTAGTTACCATGTGTATCTTCTCACATTCATTGATTTTTCTTCATTGCTTCTGCGAATATTTTCCTGGTACATTTACACCAGTGTAAATGTAAAAAAAGATCAAAATTAGGGTCCAAAGATTTACACAGCTGCAAACTAATATTAGTTAGGAAACAACAAGATATATTTGTATCTTTGTTTTTCTTGCATTTCTAAGGAAGACTCAGAACAGTTTACATTGTTTTGGTAGCTATATTTTAAATATGTCATGATAAATGGATAAATATAGGCCTGTTCACACGTGCACAAGAGTCAACAGTAATAAGATCTTGCCTCCACTGAGAACACAGCCTTTACAAGCCTGAGCTAAGCATAGTAAGTGCCATTTTCTGTCAGCATGTCATAGCACTGCTCTAGCATTTTTTGCCATTTGCCATTTTTGTCTTTTTAGTTCCATTTTAAAATTAATATAAAAATAAATGTGGTAAAACAAGCAAAGGAGACATATTGAGAGGAGGGTAGGATGAGAGTAGGAATACAAACTGGAGCAGTAACTCTGACTTCCTTCTTTTTGCTCTGCCATTTGGGGTTTGCTATGAAGGCAGCAAAGCAATAGCTCTTTTATATCATTCTGAATAAAAAGCCATGCTGTAAACGTGTGATCCATCCTGCAATGGGCAAAGGGGGATATTTTTCCCATGACTTTATTTAATTGTTGTGTGCATCTGTGAGCTCACTTAAACCCCATCTGCACGCTACTTCACGAACACACAACCCAGCTTTCCCTGATCAGAATTAGGTACGTGTTGGACAACCCAACTTCTACATGAATTTCAGGAAAGTGTTGAGAAAGCTTAAAATATCCATGTTAGGAAATGTGCTGCTTATCAGCCAGAGCTTCTTGTGGAGGCTAATGGTATCTGTTTCTCAGAGACAGTGATTTTCTGACATTTTTCTATGATAAGTTGCATTGAGGAGGGGACCTTGATTGGTTTTTGTCCTTTTTGTTGTTGCTGTTGCCTTCTGAGTAGTTGATATTTTGTCAGTGGCAGAGAATCTGCACTATTTATGGGTTTTGCACTATAAAACTACCACAGCCCAGTCACATGGCTTCCTTTCCTAAGCCATCTGTCACAGAGGTCTGGAATTTTATGTGAATGTTGGTTGTGCAGACTTAACCCAAGTTTTTTTATTATGAAAAATGTCAGCAACTACAATATTTAGCATTTTACTTTACATTGGTCATTAAACTTGATTACTGTAGCTCTGTTTCATTGCTATAGTTACATATCAGCTATGAAGCCAAAAAACACTGGGGTGATCATGGCAGAGCTATATTGTCAGGTCCTGGAGTGCGCGCTTGGCACTGATATAGTTAATATCTTGGATTTTTGTAACTAAGGTTTATTAATGCTGGTATAAAAATGTATTTGATATTATACAGATGGCATAAGATGTTGTGGTTAGTAAGTTATTATCCAGGATAAGCTGCACTGTCAAATTCAGGGCTTAAAACTATCACAGGAGATTAAACTATTTACTAAAAAGGGGCAGAAAGATATAACCAAAGCGTCTTAGTATGAACATATTAGAAGTGTATTTACTTCCCATAAATATAATAAAACATCTCTCTTTTTAAGCTGTATGATTGAAAATGTGAACTTTGCTATGTGGGAGAAGCAAACCTAAGAGGTGCCCGATTTTCTGAACCAGGGGCAAGCAGATGGCTTGGTAGTGCTTCAGTCTAGGTGGGCATCTGTGTTAGGCTCATGGATACAAAACGGAGTCAGGCTGCCTGAGTGAGGAGACACTGTTGGGCCCTAAATTGTCATCTTCTACCAGAATTTTCCTTCTGATTAAAAAGATTTACCTTTAAATGAGTCCTCACTGGTAGTGGTAGGAGACAGGGCTGCATGAAGGAAGCTGACACCCTTAGTTCAACCACAGTGGCCATGTCACACTTTCAGCACAGGGGGAGAATTCCCTGTTTCACCACAACTGTTTTTAAGGTCCTTGAGTAAGGATAAGTTTCACTGCCCTATCTTTAACCACTAAATGATTAAATAATCATTAAGCCCCAGCAATATTTATTGGGAAGAAAGAGAAACTGACTCTTTCTGCCAGTGTCTTCCTGAGGAAGAGGTCTAAGAAAGATGGAAAAAATTGCCCCCTGAACATACCTATCTCTTTTCTGTTCACAACACAACTTCTAGGTGGTTCACTTATGCTATTAGTTTACTTTCAAATTTCTTAAGGTAGGAAATCTTGGTTTATATGTCTCCTACAGTTATACAGCACCTACCATATCTAGCCCCAAATTTCCAACTGCTATCTAAGCTTTGTGGTGATACAAATAAAAGATAGTAGTGATGGCAATAACAGGAAGGCAAAGAGCAGTGTTAATTAAAGCACTCTATGTGTAGATCTAGAACACTGCTATTTATCTTCATAGTCTTCGAATGTTTTCCACCTTATTCAGGGCAACACACGGAACTAGACTACCGAATACTCCTCCAGAAGCCACCTTTCATCTCTTCCGCTACTTAACTTCAATAAGTGTTGGCAACAGCAAGGACTAGTCTTGTATTCATCCCTATATAAAAAAATATGTCAATATCCAGCATATCATATTGAGCATGAAGGGAAATTTTTTGTTGCTTCCATTAGTAAGCTGCACTTTCAGCAGCTTTTTATCATTCCAAGAACAGGAATTTGTCGTTGTTTTCTGGGATCAGACAGGGTGAGGCAGGACAGTGAGGTTTCCTTTTCTTCTTCTCCTTGTACAGCCAAGCAGCACTTGCCCCTTGTTGTGAGCAGGAGCTGCTCTGAGAGCTGATATGAGACCTTCTGACAGACTGGGAAGAGAAGTTGTGTCTCTCCCCAAACTGCACACACCTCTGCAATTAGAGGCTGCTCTTTGCTGTACTTTCCAGGTAGCAAAGGCTTTGTTAACTCATGCAGAAGGTCTCCATCAGGGAGAACCTCCTCAAGATCCTTCTGTACCTCTCAGTCTAGTGGTCTCAGTGCATACCTGTGCCGTAGTGCCCTAGACAAATTACGATTAAGGCAATATGTTATTTTAAGTGATTTAGAAAACCCTAGTGAAAATTTCTCCTATTGTGTTACTTTTAGACATATTTCTTCCCCCCTCCTTTTCCCCCCGTGATGCAGATGTTGTAATGTTTCCAGGGTGTGGGGGGAAGGGAGGATATATAATAGTAATGCTGTTGATGACCTAAACAATGCATTAATGCTTTTAACTGTGAATTGGGGTCATAGTTCTCTGTAAGAGTGAAAAGATCAAGAAGATTTAAAGCTAAACTTTTTTTAAATAAAACTAGATTTAGGGTGTATAGGTTATGGTTTAAGGCATCTTATTTAAATTCTACTTACTATGTTTAAGCTGAGATGCAGGACAGCTACCCTTAAGTCTGCCTAAGAGTTGGACATTAACTGACATAAATCGAAAAGCTGGGTTTAGATTCAGATAAATTTAAATAAAAGCGTGCATTTATATTTATCCTTTAAAAGCACCACATGGTTATTTTACAGCCTTACCATGTCCATATCTAAACATGTCTCTATTTCCTGTTGCATGTCAGGGAGCTGAGATAGAAGTGGATGAAAATGGCACTCTGGATTTGAGCATGAAAAAGAATCGCAGCCAAGACAAAGTTATGCCTCTCACTTCTTCCAGCACAGCACTTCCCACTCCTTCCTCTTCTCCTTTCAAAGCAAGCAGCATCCTGGTAAATGCAGCCTTCTACCAGGCTCTTTGTGAACAGGAAGGCTGGGATACACCAATCAACTACAGCAAGACCCATGGCAGGAAAGAAGAAGAAAAAGAGGTATTTTTTTCAGTTTCTGAGTGACTTTTTCCCTTGAATGAGGGAACATATGATGGTCTCAGGGACCATCTAGTGTAGTTTAAAGGGAATCCATTTCCACAGGTAGAGGCTTGTGGACATTGAGCTGGTTTAGTGGTCTTTTGGATATGGTACAAAATATCATTACTCACTTTGAAAAATCTTGCTCTCAGAACCTACTTGTTAAGGTCTATAAGTCTCTAAGATAAGGGAATCAAAGGTATCCATCATTAGAGATTGCTTTTTAAATTTTGTTTCTAATGGTTCAGTCCTGCATCACATACACCCAAATGGACTAGCGATCACTTGGTAAAAAAGAAAAACAAACCAAAAATAACCCCAACAAACAAAATCAAACCAAGGCAGTTCTTTCATGCTGAAACAAAAAGCAATTTTTCCACACCAACTCTTCATAATTCTAGATAACTCATTATCTAAGCATTTAAACACATGCTTAGAACCTTGCCTGCAATATTCTTTCAGTGGAAAACTTTTTATTTTACATTTAACATACTTCAAGAAATCTCTGCCAGTAAGCTTTAGATCTCCAACTTGAAACTTCCATGACTAATCTTCTACAGTGCCACTTTCAGCTCAATAACTGTCCTGATTTTGGTTTTGTTTCCGTTTTGCTCTTACATATCTGTTTACCCTGCATTGACAACAAAACAGCATAGTCTACTTCGGTCTTTCCTTCTTATTCCTCTATCTTGATGGTAAGTTTGGATTTATTAATTTCTTTTGAGTTTGACCATTAGGATATGGACCGCTTGCATTTTTCTTAAATCAGGAAGGGACCACCAGATCTTTAAAAGGCTAATAAGATAAAATCCTGCTAATTAACATGGACAAGCCTACGTTATAGCTTTCTGAAACAGACTAAAAGATGTCTAATTAGGAGGTTTTATACAGCCTCAAATACTTTACTCCCCATTTGGTTTTATATACAAAATAATAGCATTTGAACATTACATTTATTATGAAATTACCTTTCGTTGAAATATCAGAACTGACACTAGTTTTTAGTGTTTATGGCTGAGATTAGGGGATCCAGGCCTTAATTCCAAAACCACCTGAAATGAGAAGATAATTCAGTTGTGTGAAGAAAAAAATCAATCAACACTGGGTAGTCTGTTACAATGTGACTGCTGAAAAAGCTTACATTTCTTGGAGGCTGGGCTGTCTTGAAGAGCCCTTTGCAGTCTCTTCTTTGGGGCTAATGATGGTTCTTAGCTCACCAAGGAGAGCACAATCCCTGTATCAGGGTTTTGGAATGGGTTTGACATGAAACAGGAGGCTGGGGACTCAGGCTCTTCCCCATTCATTCTGCAAAACGAGCAAGCATATCCAGCTTTGAGAGGACCAACTGCCTTGCTGCAGGGGATCAATAGGTGTCACAGACTTGGTAGGGGGCCTGTCGTGACACTCCTTCTCCCTGCTGCCACCACGGTTCAGCAGAAGAGCCAAAGCAGGAGCACCTCCACATGCCCCCCACCCATGCTTGCCTTTTGGAAGGCTGTGATGGGTGTCTGGCTGTTTCCCTGCCCAGCACAGGGAGCTGGAGGCAACTAAAATACACAATGGGACATAATGGTCTGATGCACTCAGGCACTGCTGCCCCTGGTGCTCAGTGCTTTGACACTGTGCAGTTTGTTCCTAATTGAAGATCTGGCTCCAGATCTCTTCTGTGAGCTTTTGCCATCCCAGGGAGCCTTGATACGTCCAGAGATGTCAGGGCCAGAGGCTCTGTTTTCAAAATCAAGACTGGCAGTTATCCTCATGCAAAGAAAATGACTGATTATATCTATTTCTAATTCATTGTTATCTGGTTCATATGCACAACAGTTGCTTAATTTTGGTGGTAATTTCCAGAAAATATTGTCTCTCTCTTTCTCAGCAAAATAGCCTGTCCAGATGCCCCCTTAAAAAAAAAAATTCTGAATTTGGAAAAAGCTCAAAATCTCTCCAAAAGGAAAGCGCTGAGAAATAACTAGAGCTGTCAGTTAGTTCAACTGTCAGTTCTCCAAAGATTTCAGGGCTTAAAAATGTTAAAAGTGCCAGATGCTATTATCTGTTATTCATGTTTCCATTATGTTCTGGTCTTTGCTGAAATCAATATAAACTTCCATCTGTACATTAATGGAGTATCATTGCTTGCTTTCTTCCTGTAGTGTGCATGCATGAATATACACATGCTCTTTGCAGGAAATAGTGGTGTTTGGACTAATGGGGCTGGGCCTGCTTTTTCTTTAGTCTGGAATTCGTTAGATTTTTGATAGCATTTGACTATAGATCCATTCAAATGGGAAAAGAAAAAATTATGCATACACTTGGACTTGACTAGCTGTGACAACCGTCACCTAACACAGCAGAAAGTGGGAAGCGCTAAAGGTGTTCTCCCAAACGATTATCTCTTCCTCTAAAGCTAAGTAGCTGGAGAAGCACACAAGCCAAGACATGATGTTCTACTCAGTCTTAAGTGCAGAGTATCAAGAAGTATTTGATCGTTATTTCTGATCTGTGTTTCAGACAGATGCAACCCCTTTTGGGCCACAGATAGTGACATAAGGTCTTAGAAAGGCAGAATTTTGGGGGTTTTTTTGCCTACATTTCCTTTGCACTGTGGTACTTTCGCAACTTCTTCACATCTGAAGATTTCACGCTGCTTTGAGTAATACCAAGTGGTCCTCAAGATGCTAAAACTGTGCTGAAGAAGTTGCCTGTTTAAATGTTTATATACCTCTCATTCTGGGAAAAATACTAAGGGTTGTTAACTAGGAAAAAACTGTATTCACACTTAGTTTCTTATTAGATTTTTTATTTTTCAAAAGAGGACTTACCATAAAATTGTTGATGTTTCTGTATATATATGTGTGTATAGCTATTTGTTTAAAAAAATTACAAATTTTAATAACTCAATTCAGGAAATTTAAAATTAAGATTTGGAAAAAAATTAAATATAGAAAATGAAAATACTTCAATTCTAAACCCTCTTGTATCAGTTACACTCGTGGCTGTAGGACTCATGCCAGTGAAATCTTGTGAAATCTTGTTTTTGTTAAATGACTCAGCAAAACATCATTAAATGAAACTGTGCACTGCCATAATGTAGCATTTTCTCAAGCCTTGATATGCATAATTCTCCATCAGTCTAGTCTGTGCAACAGGTATCAGACAGTGACATGATGAAAATCTTAAACAAACACAAGTTCCTGGTCCATCACCAGCAAAAGATCAAGAGATATCTTTTGTGTGAGATAAAGAATACGAGTTACATATATGAAAATATTAATATATCCTGCAGCCCAAACAGTTGTGGCTACTCTGGTGTGCTGCAGGTCCCTCCTAAGGTCCATCACACAGCTCACGATCGCAGTGGAGTGTCAGAGGGGTCTTTCCACCACCTTCTACTCCAGACTTCTCTCAGTTCTACGTCTGAGTAGTGGAAGAGGCTGATGTGGGCCCCAGTTTTGATACACAGTTAGGATCCAGCCAAGGCATGCATTGAATTTTTAGAAACACAGCATTGGTCCTCAGTTCAGTGATACAGATGTAGCCTGTCAGTTAGTTGTTAGACAGGAAACTGATAAGGTGGCCTTCTTCAACCTCCATTAAATTAAGAGGAAACTATTTTACCTGTGTTTTTTGGAGTTATTTTGACATCTGATCCCTTTCAGCTGGTAACAGAGGGTTACCATTTTGTTGTTTCTTTGGTGAGCTTTCGATTTTACAGTAACTTATACTGGTGATGATCCTTGCTTGCATTTGTGTGTATGTAAGAAAGGTAGGTCAGAACTTGTGGACAGCAGTAGTCAGGAGTTCAAATCCACATTCTGCAGCTTGCAGGGGCAAAAACGCCACCATACGTCTCTGGAACCAAAATGTAACTCAACTTTGGAAAAGTGTCTCTGACATTTCTCAAATCTTGAACAAAGCTGACATCCATTTTTCCAGTTTTGTATTTTAGCATTTTAGTTTCCATGTTTGGAGGGCTTTCAACCATTTATTATTTCTGTACTAACATTTTGTCAAGATTTTTCATGGTTTTTTTCTCTAATGCTCCTCATATGAAGTTTTCCTTTGGAAATAAAATTCTAAAAGCCTGAAACATATGAGGGCTTTTCTATTTATTTAAAATAATTACTAGATAATTACTGTGAAAGAGTGTTTAGCAAAGCTGAACATATCTATTTTTGCTTTCTATATTTGTAGCAGATTAGATTATTCCCAAACAAACTAACCCCACAAACTTGGTTGCAAAAATCAGTAGTAATCGATGTAGCAATAATATGGCATCGTTTCTATACGTATGGGTAGTGTGAGTTTCAGTAGACTGTAGGTAGCCAGTAGCAGAAAGCAGAAGGAAGTCATTTTGAGGATCCAGCCTCCAAACAGGCAAAGATGAGCTGCCAGAATTGAGGACCATATGGAAGCTTTATCAGAAGAAACACCCCTGCCGAGCTTACAAGTCCCATTAGGCAGAGTCTCCATTTTCAGTCCAGATTCTATTCAGCCCTCCGCTCAGTGTTAACAGCTCTGCAGACATCCCTGTCCCTCTGTCCTGGCACGTTTGTCAGCTGCACAAGCCCAGAACATCTACAGCACCAGCCCCATGAGTTTAGCAGGAGCTGGGACCTTCTCCTTTCAACCACAGGCAGCAGTTTCTGCTCCCACAGATGGTAATCTCTGGGCAATACCTATCTGAGTATTGGAACGGAACCACAAAACCAGCATGAAGTCCCAGAAGGGATTAATAGATGTTTGATAACTGATGCTATAGGCTTTAGAGAATTCTTGAATAATAAAATAGCCACACAGCATCCCTCCAGAAAGGAAATACTTATCTTTCATAAGAATGATGATAATTGAAGGCATTAAGTCTCAAAACAGTACAAACCAAGCTATTTTGAAGTGATCAAAGAGATTTTTCAGAAAACAAAAATGTAATTTCCTTTCAGGACTCCAAATTTCCAAAATGCCTTCCCAAGGGAGTGAATGCTCATGGTTCATACCATTCACCAAACAGCCCAGCAGCAGTGATGATTTTGATATAGAACTACTAGAAATCAAGAACTACCCTTAGCAGCCTCCTACTAAGAAAACTTCAAAGTGGTTTTGTTATCATGATTTTTATTTTAACAAGAATCTGCTCTTTGAATAAGATAACAAGCCATTCCATTCTACAGATCTAAAAAGCTTTGCATTTACATATGCTTATGTAAAATAGTAATTTTTTTAAAATTTATGGTTGCAATTTTATAATTCACAGTACAATGGTCCTCATATCAACTGTATACAAAATTCAGTGATGTTCTTACACATAAAAAAACCAAGAACATACTTGCAAAAGTCTTGTTTGCCTCTACATATTCAACAACCACTTTTATTTTCTCTATGTACTTTTCTTTGGCCTTTATCACCATTTTATAAATTGAAACTCAATTTTCCCTATGTACAGCTTAAACCAGCACATGCCTTCAGAAATGCTTTCACAACATTTTTAGAAGTCAACGTATTAGAACTTGAAACTATGATGTACTAAGCTTTCTTAATTTCTCTCCATCACTTCTTTTTCATTTCTCTTTAATTTTTTTATTTTTTTTTAAGTTTTACAAGAGATTTTCTTCTAGCCATGGCAAATTATTTCTCGAATGTAGGACTTGGAAGAGAGAAACCTTTTGTCACATTCTCATCTAATATTTCAGAAAGATCCAGTGAACTCTCCAGAAAACATGGAGGAAAAGAAGTATCCAGGAGATGTCTCCATACCCAGTCCTAAACCCAAGCTCCATTCAAGAGATCTCAAAAAGGAACTCATCACGTGAGTCACAAAAAGTGCCCCATTTTCCTTTGCCTCGGTAAAGACTGACTACACTGTTGTTCTGACTTCTGCTTTGGAGTAGATTCGTAGGAGCTGAGCAGGGAGACCTGCACAGTTCACTGCAGGTACTTAGTTCCACATTGTGGGTATGCATCTGGATAGACATGAGGTTTGGAGCTGAGGCAAGCCAGGGTACGCCTGGGGGTCTGAACAGATTAATGACTGACATTATACTGGGTGCCACTCCTTACCCTTCAGACAGATAGGTAACAAGTGGGCTCCTTCTACAAAACACAGTTTTATAGCATGCTACAGATTGGCTCTGTTTATGCTAACATAATTAAATAAACTGTAATTGAACAATTGTCACTACAGATCCGCTGTTGAGAGCTTGCATCGAAGTGGTCAGGATTTCTCAGACAGGAAACATGCAGAGTTCATGAAAAGACAAAGTACAAGATAGAAACTGCCCCAGGGTTTTTTCTAATCTGTAGGAAATCTATGTTTATGTCCTTCATGTGTTTCCTTCAAAGAAGAGTTAGTTATTCTGTCCTACTGAAAATCCAGTGGATGTCCAAATTCACACACCAGGAGAATAGGCTAATACTCTCTTTTCCCAAGTACTGAGAGGCACTTGTTCTGTCTTAAGTACCAAAATTTTCCTATCTAAAACTGCAAATAAATTCTATCAAATCTTCCTGCTTGCAACAGCTTGTTTCAGTTTAAATTGTTCCAAGCTAAATTGTTTACAAAATTGACCCATAACACTGGTCACTTTTTAAAATCTCATCTAGGCTCTTCACAAAACTCCTTTGGGTTCATGTCAACATCGTTTTGATATCGAGAGTTTTCACTGTACTAGTCAATTAGGACTCAACAATCAGTTTTAGTATTTTTTGTCCCAAACCAGAATAGGTGTCTCTAGACAACTGTGGTCTGCATCACTTAGTGATGACAGTCTATAACGTATCACTGCAGGCTCACTCATAAATAAATGAGCCACATCCCAGCAACTTCTGTCCTGCTCTCCAGACTTAGTGGCACTGAAACAGTTAGATCTGCCTCTGTCTCTAGAATTTACATTTCCCTGGGGCAAGCTGCTGTGAAGACCAATTCTTTCCCCTCATGTCATGCAGTCTGCATGTTGTCTACTCACCACATTATATCTGCAGTTGTAGTTCACGACCTAAATTGCTACAGGTCAGGTTTGTTTTGCCTCTTCTTCTAGAACAAATGCATACAAATATCACTGAGAGTTTATTTGCTGGAGACTAATGGCTTTTCTTTTGGAATATTTATTCCTTTGTGATATTGACCCATTTTGAGATGTCTGTAAAATACTTTTCTACTCTCCTCAATAATAACATACTAGGGCAATGATCAGCTTACAGTAGTTTTACTATATCATTTTCAAACAGTGAGTAGAAATAGGTATCGAAAATGTAGTTGTGCAGCAAATTAAACAAGAAGTAGTTTTAATTTATCAGAAGAATCCATAGGTAATATAGGGATCAGACAGTGTTACTATGACCCCATTGAGCTCAGAAATTGTACAGAACAATTCAGTACAGTTGGCTCCATCATGAGGAAGTTTTTAAAATGACATAAGCACTTGCAGAGAAAAATTCTCTAACATGGTTAGCTCAGTTGCAGTGAACTGTTGCTCGATATCTCTTCTAGCATTGATTTCTATTTTTCCACGTTAATTCTGTTGCCCATAACTGCATTACTCAGGTTGAAATGGGCTGTGAAAATGAGGCTGATGTCTTCCTAAGGTTTTTTTCCAGATTTGAAAAACTTCCTAGCATTCCGCCACTCAGAGAAAATAGCCAGCTGAGCTTCTCAGGCACCCCTTGTTCATTAGCATGGAGCACTAGCTAACATTTTTTGTACCACACTTACTTGCCCTTTTTATCCATGTGCCCAGTGAAAGAAAAACAGTTCTTTATAAGGATTGGTGTTAGGGTGTTTTAAAGTACTGTGCAAAGGTATATTTAATCCACCTCCCCCTCCATGTACAAGTTGCATTTCTTGATATCTTTGCCCTTTTGCAGAGGACTGTATCCCAATTTGATAAATGAATTCAGTGTTATGACTGAAGAAGGGCTGAGGAAAAACAGCATCTTCTCCAAGTCAAGCATACCTCCACCTCTTGGTATCTGTTCTGCTAAATATACATCACCGTCCTGGTTTCAGCCTGGACAGGGTTAATTTTGGCAGTATCCAGGAGAAGACATGGCTAGGACCTGGAGGTTATTCTATACCACCTCACATCATTGCCAGGGGCAGGGGAAAGAAAGACTCTCCTGAGGAGAAAGGATTCCTTCTGGTAGAGTGTGGTGGAGGCAACATGGGAGTAATGCCAGTTCTGAGCAATCATGTGACTTGTTGCCCTATCTTGTACACTTTGTTATTAATATTGTTCTTGTTACTGTTAATTTTCTTATCTTATTGCTGTTTCTGGTAAATTTTTCTTTTCTCAACCTGTGATTTGCACCCTTTTTGCCTCCAATTCTCCTCTCCAGCTCACTGTACAGGGAGGGGAAAAGGAGGGAGGGGCAAGCGAGCAGCACATGCTTTGGAGAGTCTCAGTGGGAGCACTGAATTGGGGAGTATTATTCCTAAACCACAACAAACACCTTTGTATCGCTTCTCAGTTCAGCCGACAAACATTTTGAAAAACTTCTGTGCTCATTCTGAACTTCACCTGTGTCACCTTGAGGTGCTTTCTGTTCTGCAAGCAACTGTAACACCAAATTTCTCACTTGTATCAGCAAATATTGGATGTGTTTCTAAAGAGCATCTCTTATTTTAATCAGAAGTCAAGGAATTATGTTGAATATTACCGTCCTCTGGCCTGTGTTATACAGGAGGTTGGATCAGAAACGTCAGCACTAACGTTTATGAGTTGCTGTCAAAATTTCTTAACAATAACGAAATTGTCTTTTTAATAACCCACATTGTAACCAAAATATCTATGCCAAGCATGGTGGTTTATCACGGCATTGATAAAAAATAAGGTTTTGACTTATTTGCATTGTGGAAATAGAAAAAATTCTTTTCATCTGTGCTGCAAGCAATAGTTAAAAAATAGAAGTCAAGTTTTGCTAGTTTTCTGCAGCGTCATGATAGTGCTGAAATGTGTAATGTTGAACGTGATTGCCCTAAGGATCGTCACATAATTCACTGCTGTGTGTGGTGAGCTATGTGGTGTATTATACATACTCTAATTTCTCATTGTTTCTTTTTTGCATAGCTGTCCAACTCCAGGATGTGACGGTAGCGGTCATGTAACAGGAAACTACGCCTCACACCGCAGGTAAGAAACAACAGGAAGCCTGGAACAGGAAATAGAGCTGCTTTTAGCTAATGTGTCTTTGAACATTTTTATACTAACCCTGGATCAGCATTCAAAAGTAATTTGCAGAAAATAATCCATACAGAAATGTGGCTGTTTTTCCTGGGTTTGTTATATTTGTGAACATGCGGACTCAAAACACCGATGCAGAGTTAAGCAGCATATGCTTATTAGTGTACCTGCATTTCTTAGCTGAGACCTGCAGATAAGTCTTTTAGTAGTAAAGTTTCAATTTCCCGAAGTGTACAAGCAGTCCCTACACAGATGCTGTTGCATGTGATTATAAATGAGGTTTATGCATCTCTCTCTATGAATGGCTTTGAAATTCATAGATCTGCTATTATAACCTGAGGATGTTAAATATTTTCCTTAGAATAGCCTACTGTCAACCTAGGGGTTGCAAAAATAATTTCCTTCTTTTCCTTTGGGAGCAGAATGGAAGCATTTTCTGTCTTTATTAATCACTTGGACCAGATCCTCTACCTGTCCTTCATGTAGGAAACATAAAAGATGGACTCTGTCTACCATTGCCTCTTCATGCTAAGTTTTACAGGGGTTAGAAACCTTTGTCCCTAACTAGATAATTTTTTTCCAGTTATTTAAGAACCACAGACTTATATTGCCTGCTCCTCCTTTGCCAGGAGCAGATATTAGAGGGTATTCTTTTACACATTTTAAGTCATAGATTGTCTGGAGGTTGCTGTTTTAGGAAAAAATAAATGTTTTGGTTTAGTAAAATATTACACATAGAATTTTCTTTTCAGTGTTTCTGGGTGCCCATTAGCTGACAAGACATTAAAATCCCTTATGGCTGCTAATTCTCAGGAGCTCAAGTAAGTATTGAAAATTGCACGAATGTTATTGTTTTTTACCTTCAATCAATATGTTCCCTATATTATTTGAAAAGCTCTGAGAGCAATGTCAAATATTTGAAATATTTGAAGTGAATTGGTTTGAAAGCTTTTGAGTGAAATAAAGTTTACTCTTCTGCATGTGTTGTTCTTCATTCTTGTACCCCTTCATTTTCATGAATTAACCAGGACCTGGGGGAAAAAACTGTAAACACTAGGAGAGATGCAGCTCTCCCAGTATTTCTGAATCAGAGAGAAATAGAAAATATCTAACATGTAAGAGTGATCTGGCAAATAACTCAGCCTGATCCAGATAGAATTAATTGGAATTATTTAGTTAGAAATAAATCTACTTAGAATAAATCTAAAAATGAGACCAGAATTACTGCAAATAATTTTTTTTGTTATTCACTACCCTATACTATGAGTTTAATGTCACTGAAGCAGACATCAAGTCATATGATTTTGTGCTGGCATAATTCTCACCATGAAATGTCACTTACAAAAGGACTGTGCGGGCTCTGCTATATAGACAGATGTATAGGGACATATGAATATTTCAAAAATCTGTAGTCAAGAGAGGCACTGGCAACCAGTCATCTAGTTATTGAATTGGCTTCGTCAATAAGGATGTGGGGAAAAGGAAAGGGTAATTAGAGTTCTTTCATAGCTTTCCCTCTGCAACTTGTAAATTGGATCCCATAATAGATGGCTTGGAAAAACTCATGAATGCACAAAAAAAGGGGAGAATCCCATGACCGTCCTTTCTGTCCTTTAGGTTCATCCCTAGTCCAGATAGAAGAACATAAAGTCTGATCATGGCACTATTATGCTCTTTAACGGTGTTAATAGCAGGAGTAACTACATTTAGGTTTGAATCAGTGTTTATCTTCCCCAGATCGAATGTTAGTGGTCTTATTCCTTAGTCTGACAACTTGAATTACAAATGAAATGCTGAAATGATGGTATCTATGGAGTTGGACATACAGGAGAAGCAGCAAAATGGCAAAGAAAGGCCATTTATACAGAAAGCTGTCCAAAGCAGTTCCCAAAGCCAGTAGGTAAACTGGCAGACTGGCACAATGCTTCATTTTTTGACATCACTGATTCAAAAGGTATAAAATTTAGGTTCAGTTTGTTTTAAAAGAGCAGAACAAGAAGCAAAGAACTTACTCGTGAAAATGCTGACAAATTTGAAATAATTTGCTGAGTCATATATATTTGTCCCTGCTTTTGTTGGCTTCCTGCCATACAGAGACACTCACACAAATATTTTGAATAGTTGCTCCTCATGCACCACCACCCCCCCTCCATTCATGTGTGAATAAGTAAATTTGCATACCAATATGGTTATTTTTCCACTAAAGCTTCTAGAGTTTTGGTCATGCCATAAGGAAAGAGGAGCAACAGCATATGACTTAAATGACAAACTGCACACTGTACGCCATGTATAATAAGTGAGTTGTGAAAGACAAAGTCAAAGTTCATGGACATTTCACAGACAGAAATATGTTGCATAACACACTTAGCATTTAATTTCAATTAACTAGAAAAAGAGCAAAAATCAAAATCTGTTCACAGACAATTCGCAAAAGGAAAAAGAGCTAAATAAAATCATTTTCCACAAATGTACCACCTTATTTTAGCTTCTTGCAAACATAGTTCAGGTGAAATTTTGAACAAAACTCTGCTTTTGGCTAACAGAAATCTTATGCCAAAACCTGCAATCAAGCTTGCACTGTATAGAATACTGCAGTGATATCAATAGTTAATTTCAGTATTGCTATGTGAGCAGAGGGCATAAATGCTCATAGAATCAGGCCAGGAAAGTACCCTCATGTAGTTAGGCATGAATATGAAAAAGCTGTGTATTTTTTTCCAAATGTTATTCATGTTTAATTTGCCAGAATCAAGATATGATTTTGGCTTTAATTATGAATCTCTATGCCAGCAAAGATACAAGGCTTGCATGTGATCCACAGTTTGGAAATAAGGAAGATCTGCTCAGAAAGTGGGCCTTTGAGTCAGATTCAAGAAAATTTTTATCTGAGGATTCTAGCTGCTCAGAGCAATCTGAGGTGGTCAATTTAAAACATACTGAAATAGATGATGACTCAGATTTTAAAGCTATAAGGGATAATTGTGGCTGATATCCGATTTCACTAAAGGCGTATCAAGCCTTGAAGAATATTAAATGTGTACTTTAGAGAGATATTTACTTACAGTTCAGAAACTTTCAGAAATAGGTGGTCTATTCCTATCTTACTATCCTTAGACAAGTTTTTACAGTGGTTAAATGCCAATTTTTAGGAGAGATTCTAGCAGTTCTTCTAGAAAGGTTTCACACAAAACATTGATACTGATACATATTCCATAGGCAGCATTTCAGTTAATGGTTTTCTTAGCTGATCTCAATGGGTTTGCCTTAACTACGGTTCACATCCAACACTCCCTCTGAGCTTTGGAGGGACCAAAAGAATCAGAAATGCTCCTAGATCTGCAGCATAGTGTTTAAATTTTACACACAGTTGTAGTTCATCTTCTTAAAGATAAAACAGTCCTCTGGGAGAAGGACTGGGAGAAGGGGACAAAAGAGTAGGTACTCAGTGAACATTTGCAAGTATTTATATATGAAATCACTGAGATATTCATTTTTGAAGAATTTGGAAGAATTGTTAAAGAATTTGTAACCTACACCCACTTGAGAGTTGACATCTTTTATTTTGACCTCCTGAGGCCTCTGGCCCTTCAACATAAATCTGATTTTCTTGGCTTTGCACAGGAATTCATTACAGAGATA
Organism: Cephalopterus ornatus; assembly: GCA_013396775.1. Taxonomy (NCBI): domain Eukaryota; kingdom Metazoa; phylum Chordata; class Aves; order Passeriformes; family Cotingidae; genus Cephalopterus; species Cephalopterus ornatus. The sequence goes on from VZRE01009481.1 coordinate 188,504, forward strand.
CAACTCCCTAAGCTGGGGAACCAGTTCAAACTCATCAGCCAGTTAAAGGCTGATGAAGATCAAGAGTATTACTGACTGGAAGGCAATACATTGTTGATATATCTTATGTTGTGGAATTTCACGAGCAATATAAAGATATAACCAATATTTGGAAAACCCAAGCCAGTCGTCAAGCTTAAGAGTCTTGCTAATGAAGCTTTTTACTTATTTGTAATAGTCCACCTGAAATATCACCTTATAATTCCATCAGTATTTGTAATATCTCAGTCTCATATCTTTAATGACCTCAAGAATAGCTTGTATTCCAATCTGATTGTGAAATTTGTCTGCTGCCAGAAGTGGTAAATACAGATGGGGTGATTTAAAATTTAGTTCAGTGTCTTTTTCTAAGTCCACAACTCTCAGACTCTCAGATCTGAATGTCTCACACAAAGAGCTTTTACCGAATTAAAGTCCCCCTCCAGTGTATGCAAACAGCTCTTCTATCTGTGATCATCTGATAAAACAAGTAGCCAAAATTAATATCCCTGGTATTTGGCAGGTGTTCTGGATTTACTTATGAGCATTCACACTCTCCAGACATCTGCCCTTGCTGCCTGCTCCATATGACATTGTGCCCAGTCCTTGTCCCACACTCAGACGGGTCAACATTTAGTGCTATACAGTCGACCATATCTGGCACTCTGCAACCCACACCTCTGCCTTTGCTGTCAGTGTGAGGCATGTCATTCTGCCAAAATATTTTGTTCACAAAATGTCATCATGAAATGTTTTGACATTATCTTTTAAAAAAAAGTCACCCCTTTCTTCATTTGAAATTATTGCTGAATTCTACTTGAATCAATGCATAAATTTGTTCATGTCCAAAAGAAATCAGATTTTTGACAAATTAATTGTTCGCAGAAAACTTGTTTTAAATATTCTGTGAAGAGATGCACCTGCATACTCAGATGTGCTATTACAATTATATTTGTAGGTGTTTTCCATGGCAGCCTACCAATGACTAGATGAAATCACTCATCTCTTCAACTCAGGAAAGATTCAGTAACAGCTGAGACCCTTAAGAGCGTATTGAAAAATGAAAGTTTCCTTAATAGTTCAGTACAATAGTATTTGGCACAACTCCTTCTGTAACTCTGATACTCTCTGAAAATCACAGCATTTCAAACTCCCTTAGGGGTGCTTAGTATAGGAACATTGTGCTGTGTAATACAGCAGCATAGAAAAGGCTGGCATAATTTATAAGGTAAATATTTTTGGTGCTGCTTTGTATGCTGAGGTGTGTTTCTCTTCTCGGAAAAAAACTCAAACCAAACCACCCCACAAACATACAATAGCCTTAAATGAAAAAAAAAAAAAAAGGAAAAAGAAAAAAAAATAAAATAAAAAAAAAAATAAAAAAAAATAAAAAAGAAAAAATTCTCTGAACTTCTGAGGTAGAAAGGGGTACCAGTAAGGTCCTGCTCCAAACATCACAGAAGTCAGTGGAAAGACTTACTGACTCCAGCTGGCTTTTAGAGCACATTCTTCACACATGAACAGCAAGCAAGAAGCCTACCCTGCCAGATCACTGGCAAAAACACAGTAACAGGCGGGTTTGCTTCTTTTTATTGTGTGGATGTTTCACTATTAAACACTCATACTTGGAAAGACTTTTTTGTTTTGTCCCTGAACTATGAGATATAAGCATAATCCAATTGCCCAGAATGAATACTCAATTGAATCTTGTGCAAGAAAGAGATGGTCCCGTGGTATGCTTACAGTGCTAGAACATACAAATTATTAAATTCAAATTCTGCCTATCATCTACAGATGTTTAAAAGTAAAACTGCTTCTCTGCTTCCATTTCTCTTTCTGTAAATAGTGGCAAAGTGCCTATTTATATCTGTACCTGAAAACATCATAAAAATAGCAAACAAACTCATAGCAGTAAATTTACAAACTGATCAATATCAAGCTGCATTTTTTTTCTTTTTGTAACTTTGATTCTGTAAAAGCAAAAATGTTTGATGCATATAGTGTTATAAACTAATTAAATTTACACATTATATGCAATATATTTCACATTCCTTACTAAAGCTGTTATTAAAAAAAAAAAAAAAGAGAATAAAAAAAGAAATCCCCTCCAAATAGAAGTCTGCTCATTTTTTAAAAAAAAATCTTTGAGGCCATATTTTGTAAGGTTCCTGTATTGTTCCATAGGTGCCCAACACCTGGCTGTGATGGTTCTGGCCACGTAACAGGGAACTATGCATCCCACAGAAGGTAAAACCCATCCCATCGCATGGGGCTGCAGTGCTCAGGGTTCTCAGCTAGCAGCAGGTGGCTTTTATTCTGTGTGCTTCTTTCAGCTTATCTGGTTGTCCTCGTGCCAGGAAAGGAGGTATCAAAGTGACTCCTACCAAGGAAGAAAAAGAAGATCCTGAACTTAAGTGAGTACAGAAACAGTGATCTACCACCAGTGGAGGGGGGTAAATAGCCTGTAAAAGTTCAGGACTTGAGGGATCATAGGGAGATGTCCCAGTTAATGTCCCATGTGAGAACAGTGCCTAGAGCTGGAACTAACCCAAGTGTTCCTGCTTCTAGTGAAGCAGGTGGAGTCCATCACTGAGGAGACTGATCAGTGAGAAAGGATTGCTATATCTGTTTGCATTGGTCCAATTATTTTAAAGAGTGCTATGAAAGTTCCACCTAGTTGAAAAACTTGGCAAAATGAAAGAAAATTATTACTGCCTTAGGTGAAACAGGTCAGCTAATTAAATCAGAGGGACACCTTCAAAATATGTTCCAGACAACTTAAGTATATGCAAGTCTTATGTCTTTATGTATAAATTAGAATTCCACTTAGAGTGGAAACAGAGATTCACTACATCCCTGGCTTGAACGCACATTCCTTTAAAATCTGTAAATGATAACTAACAGAATATAAATGTGAAGACTAAGTTGCTTGAAATGTTGCCCTTAATACTTGCTAATGAAATATGAGAAACTGCATAATGCTGACAGAGCAGCACAAAAAATCTCTATCCTTTCTTTGCAAATATTTGCATGGGTTTGCATAAAAGTTTTCCAGAACTCACCCTTTGCTTCATACCAGAAACCTAGAGAGAAGAGAATGTTGACCTTCCATAGACTTGGAGAAGTGTGATTTATTGTCTGTAATAGAACTTTGATTTTCTTTTCTGGTAAAAAACTATCTAAATGAATGTTTTATTTTCTTAGTCTCTACAACTGTATTTTAAATTGCCCTATCTTAAGATCAGCTGAACCTCCATAACTCAGCTTGTCAGGAATCCGATGCTCAGGTACAGTGTGCCACCAGGGACTAAGTCTTAATCCATTAATGCAAAGTAGCAAAGCCAGCCGGAATCATTTTCTCAGACTTTCTTGAGATTGTCTTTGTCTGCTCTCTCCAGCTAAAACAGGGATTCTTTTGCTGTGTTTCTGTAGATGTCCAGTGATAGGCTGTGATGGCCAAGGTCACATATCAGGTAAATACACTTCTCATCGCACTGCTTCTGGTTGTCCTTTGGCTGCCAAGAGACAGAAGGAGAGTCCCGTCAATGGGTCTTCACTATCCTGGAAACTGAACAAACAAGAGCTGCCACACTGTCCTTTGCCAGGCTGCAACGGGCTGGGTCATGTTAATAATGTTTTTGTCACCCACAGAAGGTATAACTTTGTGTTTTCTCTTCTCGTTTTTCCTTAAAAACTGTTGAATTGGCAACGTGTGAGGTTAGAGTCAGAATAAACTGTGTTGAAGTCTTTTGAGTAGCAACATGGTTTACATTGCAGCTAAAGTGATGCAAAAGAGAATTAGTTCGAGAGACTTAAACTTTTATGTCTTTTTCTATGTTCCCATTGCAGCATGACTTTCCAAGGTCTTCAGATTAGCACAGTGCCTACACAGTTTAAAATTAAATAGAGTTCTTTCCTAGGGAAATATGGATTTGTATCTGCATATCTGTAAAAGAAAATGGAAATATCATTTAAATGTCACCAGAAAAGTTTTAGCCTAAAGGCAGTCATTTCATCTTTCTACCAGTGGACAAGTCGTTTTCATAAACTTTGTATTTAAACAGCTAGAGCCACACATAAAAAAAATAAGCATGCAGAACTCATACGGATTAAAAAAGTTTGAAGTTATGACAATCTTACAAAGAAAATTATCCTTACAAAGAAGGAGTCACACATATAACCAATAACAGCAAACACCATCTATCACTTTGAAAATGTTAGTATAACCTGACTGTATTCAATCAATATTACTCAAAGAATCTGGCTATAATATCTGAATTAATATCTGCCAACTTTAGTTTTCTATCTTTAACAGGAATTAAGCCTACATTCTCTATCTCCTTTGCTTTCTTCTTAAAACTCTGAACCAACTTCTCCAATACAAGAATGTCCAAGGTGACTTGAATAAATTCAGTCAGAGTCCAATGCTATCCTAATTTTCTGATTTACATCCCATATTAAAGTCTTTACATTAAAACACTACTGTAATTTATAGCTAATTAAGCAAGTAGCATAAATAGTATTTTAGCTGGTTGCAACTCAGAGTACAGATGACTTGTGTCCTATACAAGGCTGAATAACACTCAAGATGTTACAAGCAAATATAGCTTTGTGATATGATATCCCTTCCCAGGACATTTGAAACCTAACAAGTAACTCATGGTTTTGAGACAATCTTCCAGTTAGTTGTCTGCTCTGGGCAGAGATAATAAACAGTAATTTTGAGCTGAAGAACTAGCATCTTTCCCTGTATAGCTTTTAGCTAAGCCAACAAAAGCTTGCTTGCTTTTAAATTACTTTTTTTTTTTTTCGTGTGGAAATGCCATGTCTGTTAGGATTTTTGTTTTCAATTTTTACACACACACACACAAATCAACCATTTTCCTGTAGAACAAAATTTTCCTTCACTCCTTACTTGGCTACATCTGAATACAAATCCTTCTGCCAGTTCTTCAGCATATGGGTATTTCTTCCTTGTTATTTATAAAGAGAGTATTAAGGCAGTGCAATTCATCTTAGCCCTTTAGTGGGCTATAAAAATTGCCTGAGATAATTACCAGCTGATGAAATTGTAAGCTTTGAAATAGCAAAATGTAATTTAATGTGAACAGTGGTTAAAAAGCAAACTGACTATATAATAGAACCATTCCAAAAATCTATTACAGGCTATAGGGTATATCCAGAGTTATTATTGTATTGATCATTATTATGTATCAACAAAATGATCCAATAATTGTGCACCATGGAAATCATCCTATTAACTAAATTTTTTTTAAGATAGTAAACTTGCCATTTTAAAGGACCATACTGCCCCTCTCCTCTGGAGCACAATCCCTCAATAAAAACAATTCATAAGCATTGCAACTTTGCAACTTCAAGAATTCTGTAAATGCATCTTCACATAACTTAACTATAGCTGCCATTGCTATTTTGATTGTTTTGAAATTTGCTTAAGAGTTGTTTACTTATAGGTTGAGATTTCTGTACCAATTTTCAAGCTGGAATATACAGTTAAAAGGCTCTTTATGAGTTATGTCATTCCCCAAAGCTATACTATAATGGAGATACTGATGTGACCTTAGGTACAGAGGTCTGTCCAAGTGCATGATAATATTGCCTGAAAGGATTGTTGCCATTTCAAGTGGGTGCTAATGTTTTTTTTCCTATCCGTTTCAGCCTGTCTGGTTGTCCTCTGAATGCACAAACCATAAAAAAGGGCAAAATTTCAGAAGAATTAATGACTATCAAGCTTAAAGCAAGTGGCGGTAAGGAGATTTGTAAAAGATGATGACATTTATTTAGATAGAAGGGCCCTGACTCCCATTTATACTTATGCCCCTTTCTGCCATTCTGCCATTAATTCTCACTACTTTCAGTTGTCTCTAGTAATAAAAAATCTTTAATAACAAAAATCTTTTCATGAGAGATTAAAAAATTATTCTCGTTTACATCATGATAAACCAACATTGAGGGTATTCTCTTGTCTGAGAGGATTATTTTTTTATTTGGATATGCTTTCAATACTGTTGTTATTAATAAATTATTAGTTACAGATCAGGAGGACTTAGCTAGCTAATGACCAAGGTGAGAAAGAAGAAATGTTGTGGTCAGAAAGTGACTCATCTTCCTAACTTGAATACTACATGGTTTAGTATCTATGCAGAGCTTAGGCAATTTTGCTAACCCAAGTGCAAAGCAACAATTACCAAACAGTTACAGGGGGAAATGCGCAGGAGTCTCCTTTCTTATACAATGTGCTTTAGAAAGTTGAGCATTGAGTCAGGATTCAGGAAACTTAGTCTTTAGCCTGCAACTGCTGAGCAAAACGGTTGTGTTACCTCTTACACATTCCCCAAGCTGGCTCCCCAGCAGATTCAGGTCACGGCTCTAGGTTTTAACAACTGTGGCACGAATCTCCAGGCAGAGTTGGTCTCAGAGTGAGGCTAAGCAGAAAGAGCGGCATGTATTGCCAGCAGCTGTAACTGCTCTGTATTTTTCAGAGACTTCCATTAAAGAGCTGATTTTTTTTTCCTTCTAACTGGTTGGAATGTAAAAATCTACTGTCTTTTTTATTTTCTTTTTTTTTTTTCTGTAATGCTTGTTAGCTTTCCGATAATTCCCTTTTGCTGTTACTTAAACTTATCAGATATAACTAAGGCTCTGCTTATTGAAGTTATTCTGCACAGAGGTTTGCCCCCACAGAAATTCTTACAAGATCAGAAGCAAGTACAGATTAGCTTATTAAAGTCAGCAATTATACCAGTGAAGATGTTACCCTGGGGTGTTTCCTGAAAGAGAAGGGTTGCTGTTATGCTTAATTTTTTAAAAAACAAAACAAAAAACCAACCAAACAAACAAAAAAACCCCCAAAGCCCATACCCAAACACTGCAAAAAATGCCTTTATATTTTATGATAAACTTCCCTCTTTCTGGGTAATTTTTCCTTTCTGCACCCTCCAGCTTGTAGTTGCATGTTGCAATGGGAAAAAAAAGGAATTGTGAAACACAAGTACTAAAATAAGCTCTTCTATGTTTCAGCTCATATAGATGTTTTACAGGTAGGAAATAATTTTGACAGTAAAAGCAAAGTAAAGACAACTTAAGGAACAAACATTTGATGAAATACTTGTTATCTTCCCCTTGTTCAGTAACAGGTAACGTAGCTTGTTACTCATACACCATTTACATGTGAACGCTTTAAATCTGATATTGTTATTTTCAACTATTTACAGGTATTGAGAGTGATGAAGAAATAAGACACTTGGATGAGGAAATAAAAGAACTGAATGAATCCAATCTTAAAATTGAAGCTGATATGATGAAACTTCAAACTCAGGTATGATATTACTGTGAAAGTTTTACCTTTTCTTATGCTTAATAAGAAGCATACTATGTTTAAGCATGATAAATAAATTAAATACTGTGTAAATGCTATGTTTAAACACAGTCTCCTGTGCACTAGTTTTCCCATCGCTCTGTGGCACTTAAAAGTACCAAAAATCCTACATGCTTTTTCGTCAAGCTCTTGTTTGCTTGTTTTCTGTAAATAAGCAGCAGGTTCCTGGGTATTGTCTTAAAGATCTGGTGAATGACAAATTCAGGGCAGTTGAGAGCTAATCTTGGCAAGCAGAAAAAAAACATATTTACCAAACAAAAGATTCATTTTCCTTTGTTGACCAAATGTTTGTTGACCAAACCATGCAGATCTTATGACTTGAGTTTTTAGGAAGGATATTGCCTCTTACTAGCACACTCCAACTCGCATTAAGAGTTGACGTTGTTCTTATGTGTACCTAGGAAAATCTCCCTAGTTCATCCACTGTCAGTTATCCAGTTTGAATTTTACCTCCAGGCAACACCTGGTAAAGAATGTGTGTCTTTTGCTAATTTGTGTAGCAGAAGAGTTTGATGGGAGTTAGAGGAAAGAGTCATTCTCTTTCATTATTTTGTACACTGCAGAGGTTAAATTGCCTTTAAGATGCTGATAGTGGCTCTATGGAGCGAGCTGCATAGGTTCATCCCTACAGAGACTCCTACAGGCACCTGGAAGCTCACCTGAGTGACCCAGTAAAAGCAAGAGCAGAAGCTTGCTCAATATTTTTGGAATAGGAGTTTAAGGAAAACATTCCTAAGTGAGATCTGGGAACTGAATATAAGTCTAAACTGATCTAAACCAAACTGAGTGTAACCACACCCCACCGTATTTGTACCACATTGGAATGCGTAGTGTTGATTTGTGCTGGTTTTGTAATAACCGCTACATGTATGGTCTAAAAAAAGAAGTCTACACCACCTTTGCTGGATCTAAACTGAAACGGCTGTGGGGATATCCATCCCAAATTGCACTGCAGGGGGGCTGTGCTCAGTGCCTCAGGACACTTAGTTCTCTCTGGTGATCACTGTGCTATTTGTGCCGAGATTGCCCAATTTATGCAGTCAGATTTCTTCTCCCCAGACTTGCTCCCTGGTGAAGGCAGTCTGACCAGCAAAGCCTGAACTGGACTACAACAGAAGCAACAACTCCCCTACCTCCTTTTAATCCATCCCAACCAGGTGCTGGGCTGCTACGAACACCCTCCAGAGGAGAGGTTGTGGTGGATGGCAGGCAGGCAAAAAGGGGTTTCTCACACTGGAGAGTTTTGCTCTGTGTGAGGAAAGTAAAGTAGCCGCTGCAGGAGGCAATTAAGTAGTGCAAAGAGGTGCATACTAATAAGGATAGGGTGGGCATAACAATCATGGATGTTACTTGCACCCTTATGTGCCTTGCAGAGCTGTGGCAGGGCACATGGATGCCAGCCCTTGGTTCGGCCCTGCCTCACTGCCTGTTCCCAGGGAAAGGAGAAGGGGAGGAGGAAAACAGGCCCTGTAGTTGCTGGTTTTGTTTTTTTTTCAGCACTGCTTTGACATATGAGCTTTCAGAGCTGAGTATATTCCAGAGCTCTCACCTTAAAAAGATACCATTTTTCTACCTTGGCTGCTTTTTCCTGCTCTTTCCAAAACTCTCTTTTTGGTTCTGTTGGTCAGAGATCATCTTTGTGATGATCACTGTGCACTCAACCTCTCGTATCAGTTTCCTTTCCACTCTATTTTTCTCTTATTGTTTCCAATGCCAGTCCTGCTGCTAATCCCAGCCAGCCCACAGCTCACCCAGGAGCAGGGCGGGAAAGCAGCACAACAGCTAATACCCGTGCCCTTGCTATTGTGGTCGATCAGCAGGGATGCTGTAAGAGCAGGACAGCAATGTAAACATCAACCTCCTTTCTCCTTCCCTCTGCCAGCCCTGAGGCCACACTCTCCATCCCAGCTCCACAATGACCTTCCCCCATGAGCTCAATTCCCTCCTCCCGCTGTGGGCCACCCTCAGTGTCTTCCTGCCACAAGGTTTCCCCATGAACAAGCAGTGAAGTCCACGGGTTCAGAGCAAATATAACCTCTTCTTTGCTCTGACTATTCGGTGGAGAAGTTATGTCTCTCCTAAAAAAACATAGCTGAGTTTCAGGTCCGTTGTAGCCCCTCTCAGAATCACCCAACTTACATTTTGGGTTCAAACTGCAGTTACAATGCTGCCAAGGGTCTGTCTGTCTGTGTGTTTGTGCGTGCCTATCTTTTAGATTACATCTATGGAGAGCAATTTGAAAACAATAGAAGAAGAGAACAAACTCATAGAGCAGAACAACGAGAGCCTGTTGAAGGAGTTAGCTGGCTTAAGCCAAGCCCTTATCTCCAGTCTCGCTGACATTCAGCTCCCACAGATGGTAAGACCACAGCCAGCAGCTTTGCACCTTCTTTGAGACTGTCTTGCCAGCACTTGAAGCAGATGAGCAAGCTCAGGGACCAGCAGGAGCACTGGAGCTACAGTACCAGAGAGCTCTTTTAGCCTGATTTACTTTGCAGAGATGCCGGATCATGAAATCTGTGTGGTGGCAGGCGCAGTTGCTTCCAGGACTGAGCCTGCCCTGGTATCTTTGCCCTGTACCACACTGTGCAAGGCAGGCTTTTTCCTTGTCCCTCCCTATCTGAACATCCACCCTGCACAAAGGGTGCAAATTTCACACTGAGAGTCCTTATTTACTCTGCTCCCAGATCAAAACTTTAACCTGTTTCATACAGATGATTTTTCTGGAGCCAACAAAGCTCTACCTTCTCAAAAATTTCACACCTTGCTTGCAAACACAGGCCAAATCCACAGAGGTGCTTGGGTTTCCAGTCCCCTTTCCGAATGTCAAGAGTGCTACTGAAAGACTAAGAAAGGACAGTTAGGGGGAATGTCAGCCACAATCTCAGAGCCAAATAAGCGACAAAAAAAAAAAAAAAAGCTACAGTAACCATAATATCTCCAACTCCTTTGCTTGCTTGGAGAGTGTGTGGATCCCCAAGCACATGCAACTCCTGTAATTTCCACAACCCCTCCATTAATTTGGATGGCTGCCCTGTTTATGACTTCTCCCCAGTTGCCATATAGCTACTTTTCCATGCTTTGGGGTTGGGTGTTTGGGTTTTTCTGGCCTTAATTTTATCTCCCACAATTATAATCTGTTTTGTCTTCATTTAGGGGCCAATCAGTGAGCAGAATTTCGAAGCATATGTAAATACACTCACAGACATGTACAGCAATCTGGAACGGGACTATTCCCCCGAATGCAAAGCTCTGCTGGAAAGTATCAAACAGGCAGTGAAGGGCATCCATGTGTAGGATGTGAAAGCTGCTGGGCAACAGAAATTACTTAACAGCAGTAAACTCCAGATGGATCTGTTAGGAGTTCATGTACTGCTAAGGGGTGTAGGTTGCCATGCTGCATTTACAATTGCAACATTGCACTAATTTTTTCCCAGCTGACATAAAAAAAAAAAGAATAAAACCACAACAGACTATTTGTATTAACAGCAATGCACTCTGTTAGTATATTGTATTTATTTCAGTACAATTTCTTTTTTTCTTCTTTTGCACTCAGTTTTTGTAAAGTGAATGTAAAAAGTGTGTGCAACTATTTTTTATATTTTTTATTTATTTCTAATCAAAGAGTTGTTTTTTTTATCTTTTAACAGCATTTTTGCGGCCTGCCATATTTTTACAAATGTGTTTATTAATTTATTTTCCAACAGGATTTTAAATAGACTGAAAGCTATACTGTAAATTAAATAACTTGCTGGGTTTGTACAGGAAGATAAAAAAAAACTATGAAAGTAACAAATGACTGAACCGTGATTCTAGTTTTATTTTCCTCACATCTTGCTTTTTTATAATGGCTTTGTATCAGAAATGGGTTTGCAGTAACATGAGATGTGAAGATGCATGGAATGAGAAGATAAATGGTGCCCACTAGTGGGGAACTTGGGCTCTTAAAAGCACAGAATGCTGGAAAACAGTGTGTTAAAGAATACGTTAGCAATAATGAAATATAGCAATCAGCAAAGCACTTGACTTGGCTGTGTGATTTAGCCTATGAGAATGATTATTTAAAATGTTTCAAGAGAACTTCAGATTTATTTTACCACTGCAGTTTTTGTTCAGAGTTAGTTCATGAAGGGAAATGACAATTATCTCTAAACAAGAAGGGTAATTAGGTAGGTACTGGTACCTTTTTAGTATGAGACGTTGAGGTTTTACCCAAGTGACCAGTATTGCTATGGATTTGGATTTGAAAAACACAAATACATCCCAAGCTAAAGGCTTTTTACATAACGAGTCGAACACATCTCCCCTGAAATGGCATTTAATACTGGTTTGAACTTAACAGCAGCTGAGAAGGCAGCGGTCTGGATGGGAATAATACCCCTCTGGCCTGACGGTGGTTGCTTGTCTCTTGGAATGACTAATAGCAACGCCGTGACTGGTTTCTCCCATCCTTCTTCACTGAGACTAGGCTGATACCAGTATCAGATTGTTACCAGTCTCTTGGTAGGATACCAAGTGCTACAGAGTGTAAGACAGGTGGAGGTGTGGACAGACAAGCACTTGCGCAGAGGTGCCAGCACGCGCCTCGGTATCTGGTTAGCCTGGGTGTGGAACTTCTGAGTCCGTCAGAAACTAGCGGTTGCTATAACAGAGGCAATGTCTATTTCAGGGATTGTAAGTAATTAAGCATTGTTTCAGAAGTTTTTTTTATATTTATTTTTTTTAAGAAAAAGGTATAAACAACCAGCTAAACTGCCTTTTTTGTATGCACACACACCTCATGTGCATATGTGCCTCAGTGTAAATGTATACATGGATCTAGCGTGTGTTTAATTTTCCCGTGCTATAATGAAAGTGTTTATTTTTATTAGCCGCATTTATATTTAGATTGAATATGATGGCATTCACAGGCTTGACATATACAATTATATTATTACTGTTTCTGCACAAAAGTACTATTCAGAAGTGATTCAACTCTCATGCACTGTGGTCACTGTTCTGCATTAGGTGGGGCTTGCTTTTTGTTGGGAGGTTGATTCAACTCTCCGATCTTAGTTTAGACAGGGGAAAATGTATGTTCTTAGGAGCTGTGTTTATTTTTAAATTGATTTTTCAAAAGCTACCATATGTGCTGTCTAATATAAATAGGAGAACACCAAACAAAAATTTGCTATTAAAGTTATTGTTCTTGCTAAAAACACAAAAAGTAAACATTTGTTATACTTGTTAAATGCATACAAAATGAGTTCACTCATTACAAAGACTAAAATTTAATTTACTAAATATTTTAACAAATTTGTTATATATTTTATTTAAGTAAAAAAAAAATCTCTTACTGACCTATGTATTTATTATTATGATTTACTATGGCTTCAGGTTAATTTATCTGTGTTTGGTTGTTTGCTCAGGATGTTCTGTGAAGTATTTTTGTATTTATTTGCCTCCCTTGTACTTGATGTGTTTTGTAACGTGCACTGTTTTTTTTTTCTTTCAGTTTTCCTTTTTTTTTGTGTTTAAATGCATTGATGAGCTATACTGTAAATTAGACCTTTTGTAAAGAGCAATGATGTATGCATTTTTTTAATTTGGAGTAGTTTGTATACTGTTTCTTCATACAATTAATATTTCTTACATCAAAACAACAAAATTGTGTTCTGTGCTGTACATTTGGTGTATGGTAGAAAATAAAATTGATAATGAAATATTGCAGCAAGTTTTTTGGGTTTTTTAGCCTCTAGATGTTGGCTTATATTACACTTTCTTAACTGCACCTGGCACTATACAATGTGTCAGATGTTTCACTTGCTTTGTGTACAAAATGTGTCATCCCTGTAAGTAAATTTCTGATATAAATAATTTAATTAGTGTTTTACTTTGTCAATTTGAAATAAGAAGGAGAAAAATAGAACCGTTTAAGAGGTCCTTTTCACTTCTGAAGGGAAAAAAATCAAGATGATAATCACTGCATTATTTAATGCATTCTTTTCTTGGCAGTTGTAGACTTCATTTATACTGATAAAGTACAGGATTTGTGCTGACCTTTAACAGCTGCTAAATGATGTTTAAACCTAAAAGCCATTGTAAAGTTTCCAGCAATTCGGAACCGCCCCCTGTTCCAGTGCAATTTTCTGCTGAGAATTGCAGTGCTTATACGTTGCACAAATAAAAATCTGCTGGTTTTAGAAAGACAATATTTCCACCTAATGGACTTTCTTTTTTCACTGCTCGTTGTAGCGAAAACAGGCCAGTTTTATTTAGGATGCATGCTAATGGCTTCAAGGAGCATTTCTTGTCTCAGGTTCCAACTTTCCACGGATAGAGAATAATTTTTGCTTAGAAAATAAGGCAAATTTAGATCCCATAAAGTAGCTGGTAATTTTTTATTTGAATAGACATATTTAGATAAACCAAAATGGACCCTGACACTAAAAAAAATATGTCCTGAATTTAGATAGAATTTCAAAATTTGCATCACATGAATCCTGGATGTTCACAAATCTCGACAAGTTTGGACTCTAGAGTCAGCAAAAGGCTGGGATGGAGAACAGACCTGTCGAGGGAAGCTTTGCACCACTGGGGTTCAGAGTTTTCTTTGTTCTAGGATATTTACCCAAAGACAGCATGAATTGGTTCCTAGTTAATTATTAGTTACTTACATAATATGTCTTAATGAATATAAACCAATATTTTTAAGGATTCTTAAAATTACTTTTACTTGGACCTTCAGATAAGAAGACACTAACGGACAAGGTCTTCTCACACATCACCGATGAAGCAGAAACAGGTCTCCTTTAGCAATGTGCCCTAATGCTAAACAGATAAAGATTGCAGCCAAGATTGTCATTTTGTCTGACTGCCTAAATTCAAATCACAAATTTAGAAGGCCTTATTGTCAGATAGGCAGCTCTTCACATCTCATTTTTCGAAGATCTATACTAAATCTTATCATCTGCTCTTTATAAGATTGGGGAAAGACAGTGGTATGAGGCTGTTCTGCCCTATGTACACATTAAGAAAACTACGCTGTATTCTGAGATGTTTCCAGCAATCTGAGACAGGGACTGTGAGCAGAAAAACAATTTTCCTAGTGGTTTTGGATAGGAAATATGATATCCACAACTAATTAATTACATTATTATTATCTGAAGACTATCTTATCTACATCCATCTTCAAACAACTTGCTCTGATGATGTTTCAGTGTTGAAACTATGGCCTTTCTTCAATAAAAAAGAGTAGTGGAAATACTTAAGCCATATTCATTATTGAACTTATATAAGCTGAGGAGTCAGGAGTATCCCAAAACAACAAAACACGTGCTTGAAACAACCTTTCGAACCATTTTCGTCTTCTGAAGTTTCCACTTTTTAACAATTGTTCTGTATCTGTCCATATAGAAAGGGAAAGTACGTAATTCAGTAAAAATACATAAATTCCAATTATTGAATTAACTTGAATGGAATTGTATGTATTTAAATATCAAGGAGAAAGAAAGGGAGCAAGAACAGTTAACAATTGTTGTCCTGACAGATCAGGAAGCCTATCTTGCTTCTTAAATAATCACAACGAAGATTTTTGAGTCCATGTTGTAGAAAACAAATTCTGTAGAAAACAGATTCCATTTTATTCTATTAGAATTAGAATTTTATATAGAATTCTATATTTTATATAGAATTTTGTTTCTATTTACTAATTAAGCATCTTTTGTCGCCTGCTGACTTAGTATATCTATTGAACTATGTCATGGCTTTTCTACTCAATGCCCCTTCATTCTACTTACACTGTACTTTTAATAAGTCACAGGATTCTTGATGGGAATTTGCTATCATGCAATCATACAGAGTTATGACAGAAGTCATCCCCTTGGTTTCTCTCCTTGTTCCATCAGTGCAATACATTCTACCTGTTTTGCCATTTCTGCTACGCCTAAAGTTTTTTTATGACTTATGCAGCTGTATGACTTGGACACTGCCAGGAGATTTGCACCAGATGAAGTCCTTTGTTCAACTCGTTCAGGATACTCTGAGATGATAGAGCTCCATTTAGCTTTTGTGTAATGTAGGACAGTGACCTAGTTTCAGTACCTTTCAATATCTCATTCTGGCTTCGTTTTCTTCTGTCTCTTTTGGTCTAGTAAGTCTTAGACAGCCAAGCTTACACATAATTGCATCAAGGATTAATCTGATTTCCTGTCTGACTTCATGGTACAAATTGCTTCAACTGCATTTCATTCTTAACGAATGTTCCCAGGGACATTGTCTAAGTAAATCTCAGGACTTTTCAGTTATGTGATAACAATTACTATCTAGGTTGCTGCTGTCTGCTCCTGAAACTGTTACTGCATGGGATTTTTTCAAAACAGCTTTTGGTGCCCAGCACCAGCTTTTGGTGCCCGGCTTCACATCATTTGAAGTGGCCTCATTTTTAGAAGCTAAATGCACAGCTGTTTTGCCAAGCAGGGCCTTTTCAAAATTCTCTTCTCTGGCCAATCCAAATTACTAGCTAATAAGTTTCCATATTATTATTTCATGGCATTATTATACTATATCTATCTATCTCTATCTCTATCTATATCTATATCTATCTATATATCTTGTTAATGCTCATTTGCATGGACAATGCACCATAAAATTCCATATTTGTACCCATCCCAGGTATCAAAGAAAACATAATTTTTGTTACATCAAGCTGAACTCTGACCCATACCAAACTCTTCTTTTACTGTTTGTGCACACCTTTTTTATCTTATTTTTTGACAGAAAATAAAAGAAGAAGAAAAAAGAAAGGACTGAATGTCATTCTTTATCTAACTGAAGATATCATCTGTTCAAACAGTTCCCTGAAGCTTGGGCTAGGGTTTAATGTATCTGGCCTGAAATATCTCTCAATTGCATGTACCATCTCATGTGTACCCTCTGCATACTTCTAAAATAAACAAAATCTGGATTAGGAGCCAGGTTCTATACTGATTTCAAAATTATTGGGATGAAATCTATTTGTTCCTTTAGAAGCATGATGAACTTAGTTCCCTTGGGAGGGAAGTGCCTAGAATTGTGAGTCAGTTTATTTAATCCTAATGTATGGTCAAAAAGACCTTAGGGAAGGAATGAAGGTTCTAAAAAACTCATAAGAAGTTACCAGGAAAATGTGTGTAAATTGAATTCCTTTAGAGAAAGTGCAGTGCAATTGCCATAGACTGAAGAACTGAGCTCTTTGCACTGACATACGGCAGAGACATCACATGTAGAGCATCAGTGCTGAAGACTGCCAGGGAATGTCTTGTGTTTCCCAGCTGGCAAAGAGACAAAATGGTACCCCAGGAAGCCCAGCTTTAGGCCTTACTCAGGCTTATGGATAACCCTGAGCAAGACACTTGATTCTATCTCTGTCTTCACATCTGGGAAACAAAGACGACTCTGAAGTGTGTTAGCAACACCAGTCTTACAACAGGGCATGTGGCACGTGTGTGTGTATACAACAAGGAAGGAAGAGCCAGAGCACGTGCAAGGGCATATAGCAGGTGTTACTATGGGACAGGCAGTACACTATCAGCTTCACAACAGCAATTGCTGTGCTTGATGAGAGATACTACGGATAACATGACTTGAGGGCAGTCATAACTCTGATGCAACCACTTTCTTCCCTGCACTTTAGGGTCACAGCATGGTCCCAACTAAGGCATTTAGATCTGTTGCCTCTGGTTTGGTTCCTACACCCGTCAGAACCATCTCCACTCTCTATACCTCAAGTTCACTAGAAATCTGTACTCTTCCTGTTTCAAACACTATCAGCTCTCACACAAAGCCCATCATGTAGGTTTAGCTCTTTTTTTTTCCTTCTAAGACATTATTACAGTCTTCATTTTATTGCTATGCTTCTTACATTGTTCCCCTTGAGGATATCTTCCAGTTAGTGCTGCTAGTCAGTCTCAAACTAAATTTTCAAAATGCAGAAGCTAAATTTCAAAACAACAGAAAAAAAGGCTATAAAATTAGAAGCATTTTTATTGAGATAATGGAGCTCCTAGAGATTTTGTGAAAAATCAGCTGATTGCTATGAAAGCAAAATTATGATTCATGGGAAGAAAGAAGAGGAGGGAGGTTCAACTGTTACAGATTCTGTTTGGCAAGGGCTGGCTCCAGATCAGCATGATGAACAACTCAGACTAGCAGCAAGAGTTAGTGCAAGGTTGGCCAAAGAACTGTACCCTTGTGCTTGGTGCAGTGTCAAAGGATGTACACAATACAAATCTAATGCGCAAGTATAAATATTTGAGCAAGAGAGCAGGTAAACAAGCAGTGACTATAGCCCCTGTGTTAATAGTGACACTGACAGGGTCAGGGACACAGGGCAGAAAACCATAGAAGTTCACTGGGTGTCATACTACATCAGCTCCACCCAGTGCAGAACAGCTCTGTTTTTCAAAAGTGGGTCTTTACCAATTTTGTCACACTAAATATCCGCTCAGCCTGCTATGGTATCATCATGAGTAGTGTTACTACCTCTCCTTCCTGGGGAAGCACACACTACCTCTGAGCTCTGGCTCACCCCAAGACGGGCTTACGTCTGGAAGAATGAAGGCATTTCCCAGCATCAGCTGAACAGGCAAAGCTGGGGAAAAAATCAGCGGTGCAAAACTCTGACAAGCCAGCATGTCTGCTTTCTCAGGCTGAGGTTTGGTAGGGGTGGCTGGTGGCGGGGAGGAACCAAGGTGCTGGCTGCGTGCCTTTTCTCCTCTGCATGTTGGCACCTTCCCAGGTACTGCCATTTCCAAGCAGGTAGTGGCTGGAGGCCGCTGGCTGGCTGGCGGCCACTGGAGGCCTCCAGACTGGAGGCAACCCGTGTTGTTTTTTTTATTGCAAGGAGCTTAAATCTCCTTTCACCATCTTGGGAGCATAGCGTGACTGCAGCCATTGCTGGCTGGCCCGGCTGCCACTGTTCATGATGCCCTTTTTATTACCAGATTAGAGGACATTGTCGTGGCGCGTATGAGGCCTTTCAGATAAGGCGCTGTACAAGTTCCAGCAGGTTCCAAATACAACAGCGCGGCTTTCGCATCCAGCCTACAGGATCAGAGTTTATTTCCCCAATGCAGACAGCTTTGTACTGCCTTCCTGTTAATTAAAGTAGTGATTACAATACTGCACTGTTTACATGCAAGATTTTGCATGGTCTTGGCCATTCACGTGCAAATGAACTTGTAAGCCTTTCTGTGCCCTAAAATCTGCTGATGTCAGTCTTCCAATTCTAACTCCACGTTGTAGGACATGTGGCTTTCTATAGCTTAGCTTTGATGCCCCCAAGTCATATTATCTCATTTCTGAGCTTCATTATGATAAATCTTTCATTGGTTTTAAATAAAAAACTTTAATTGTACCATTCTTATTCAGCTTAGGTTTTGGCTCCTGAAGGCAGCAGTTTTAATTGCATCATTTGTATAGTGGCCCAATATGTTTTGGTGTGAAAAGTGCATTATCACGTTTAATTTTGCATTATTTTCCCCATATGTTTTAGTTACACTAAAACTTCAGATGCGAAGTGATGAGGCTTTCCCACTGCTCCCTCATTCTCTCCTCAGTGATTTTTAATGAGCTAAGACCACATTATTTTCTTTTGTTCTCATCAGTTGAGGTTTTAGGGAGATGTTTATTTGTAGGGTAATTCTTGTATTTATGTAGAGCAAGGCATTAGACATTTTTATCCTCTACTTATTAACAAGCCAGATGGTACCGGCTGCTACCCACACAATTCCAATTATCAGATGGCAAACTGAAATATACGTGGGGCAAATGAGAAGATGTATATTAAAGAAGCATCATGAAGAATTGGCTTCTCAGAGATGTTGATTCACAAAGGGGTACTAGCAATTAGGTATGACAGCCTGCTGCTGAACATACAGTGTTGGCCCAGGGGCACAAGCATTCAGCCTCCAAAATTTTAATACTATCTCTCTCCTTCCCCTATGATATGAGTACATATCTTGGAGATCTAATTCACATCTTTCATCCTTTAGATTTTTTGTCCACTTCAGAGTGATATGTAATATCAAAGCTAATCAGCGAGTTAAGATACCCCAGGAAGAAACAGAAGAGCTGAAAATTAGCATGAAGTTTATGAATCACATTTCCTAACACGCTCTCGTGCACTTCTTGGTATATACCTCTCTAACATCAAAATGTAGGATCCAACAAAGTATTGCTATTCCAGGTCTCAAACTGACCTAGAAATTACTCTATACGTGTGGATTTTTGCTTAAGGGCAACTCTCAACTTCAGGCTTAAATATAAGGAGGTCTGGTCATGCTTCATGGTCTTTTAAAACAACTTTTGTAAATTCAGAACCTAGACCCAGTCCTTACTTAGGGATTCACTCTACATCATTGACACATGCCGGTAATAAAGAATGAGTGTTTTAATGGCAGGTTTTATATTGCTTTGTTGTGGTTTTTTTTTTTTCTGGCTAGAAGACACACCCTCCATAGGAAAAGTTTTGGGGTAAAAAATGTGCATTTATGCCTTCTTTATTTTGTCACAGAAATAAAATGCAAGTTGGCTGTGAAGATGGTGAATTATTTGGGAAGCTTTTTGTGTGACATTTCTATTCCTTTTCCCCACCAGCTGAAGCTGAAAGTACTAACTCAAATCAAACTGTGAAGAAATTTATGTCCTCAGGTCACATCAGCTAGAGGAAAAAGTTATTTAAGTTAAAGTAATGGTTTTTTAAAGTCCTTCAGTCATTCATTTGGACTACTAGGAAGTCAATCATCTATGGGAGTGCATTTTGCAAAAAGTGTATTGTGAGGCGTTTCAGGCTGCTTCTAGTTTCTGTTTATAGTATCCAATCAAGTGAACACCTTCTCTTTCAACAGCTGCTCTCACAATGCCAGGGACAAGGTACTCTCCTTGCAGCTGTTCCTGGCTCTAACACTTAGAACCTACAGATCTTGGGGAAGTCTTAACAGGATGAGTTTGAAAAACAAGTCTGCATGGTTTAAACACCATTTACACTTCAAACAGTTGACTATGTGCAAATGGTACATGTGCAAATTCTCACTCCTATTCATGGAGAACTGAAAGATGTGTGCAGGCATTTGTCTGCCATTTGGTTACACAGGTAAACGCTGCTTCTTCTTTCTCACCTTCCATCTGTGAAATGGGGTGACTGATAACATTCTTTTCCTCTCGATGTTAGCACTACACTTGAGCAAGGTCTGCAGTGGTCTCTAGGATTCTCTAAACGAAATCCTAAGTGTAAATCGGTGGTACAGCCAGTTGCACAGTTTTGGGGAGTTCAAACAGAGCTTTTGTACCTGGCTTAATAGGTACAAAAAACCCAAAACAAACCCAAAACATCATCCAGTGATTGTTCATTCCAGTGCAAGCAGCCAATTGACTACTTTATG
Source organism: Cephalopterus ornatus (assembly GCA_013396775.1). Taxonomy (NCBI): domain Eukaryota; kingdom Metazoa; phylum Chordata; class Aves; order Passeriformes; family Cotingidae; genus Cephalopterus; species Cephalopterus ornatus. The sequence continues at coordinate 209,318 of VZRE01009481.1, forward strand.
CTACAGATAAAGGTTAGGCAAAGTAGAAAGATTCAAAATAAACATCTCCTTGTATATCCAAGGTGCAACTGCCAGTCTCTCCCAGTTTACAGAATTGTCATAGAGGTTCACTTTTTTGCTTTTGTGCCCTAAAATCCACCAGGCCAAAGTTTAATTTGATTTCTCAAAATAAGGAAGCCAACATTGGATCAGATGCTTGGAGATCATTGACATCCTAATTTTTGTCAGGTCTGGATTGCAAAGAAGTGATTCATAGCTGAACATCTGTGTACTTGCTCACATAGAGTTGCTGTTTCACCCACAAGCAGCTGTGGAGTAGACAGGCAAAATTCTCTACATGGTGATAATTACAGTGTGCATTACAAAGGAGGCATAGACATAAGAGCATGCAATCAGATTGGTTTTTTTAACTCTGGAACAGAGAAACACTGCTAAATCCAAGGCTAATATACATAAAATAGGTTTCTCAGCCAAAAGAGAAGAACATTTAGTCAGATCTGAACAAGATTAGGAATTTCACTTACTAAGCAGGAAACTTTCTCCAGTCTTGGTTTTGCTTCTGTAGAAGCAACGGTTAAGAGCTACCCCAGGCACATGAAGTCTTCCAGAGACTGTGGATCTGCATTTTGCTTTATTATGCTTTTATTGCTTGCTACACATGCCTGTCTGCTCTGTCCTAAGCAGTGGCATTAGCCATTGTATTATCATTACTGACCACTGTGGTAGTGGTGACAGCTGAGTATCTTTATCACGGATCACAATCTTTTCGTCTCTCATCTTACACTCTTTCAGCCTTTTGGTCACATCTTTACATGAATGTTATTGCAGGCCCAGGAAAAAAAAAATGAATGAAATCTTTCTCACACCAAGGCAAGCAGTTATGCACCGCAGAAACACTATAAAATAGAGCTTAAAGGAAATAAAATGGGATTTCATTAATACATGATCCTTGTGCGCAGGACAGCCTTTTCCCTGCATTCTGGATCTATAAGCTCAGCTTGCTTTTTCATTGCTAGGAGCTGAAAGGGATTCAAGTATGAAATAGTGCCTTTCTTGGGTTAATTCTGACACTGAATTCGCTGTTTAAAGGTTCACGAGAGTATGAGTGTGTTAGTGTGACCTTTTGGGGATCACTGCCCACACAGAGAGAGAGAACAGTCTCACCCCAGGTAAACAGAGCAGCCTGGACTGTGGCAGGAGTGAATATATCATAAAATAAAAGAATTATGCCAAAGTACAAGAAGATGAAACGATGTCAACATCTGTTGACATCATCCAACACTGTATCATATTTTAAAATGGCTGCAATTTATTATCATAGGGGTTTCTGGTACAGTAATGACTATGCAGCAAATTCCTTTTTTTAGCAGTAGTTTGGTCCATGTGTTTACATTACATTTATGGTAAAGAAAAATAAAAATCAAGTTACTAGTGTTTTTTACCAACAGGAAGTCTTGGTTTTTCACCTGAAAAATTCAGGAACTGTATTTTCTTCATTGTCTAAACTGGTTCCATAATTTCACAGTTTTTTCTCTGATGAAGTTACTAGTCACAGCAAGATTTTTGATGGGGCAAAAAAAAGATAGGTCATTCTATAAAAGCAAACCAGCTGTCAAGGTTTTGATTGTTCTTTTAATAGGTAGCTGTGGAAAAGCATTGTTTGGATAGAATAACTGCAAATCTGGGATTGTGGCATTATGTAGTGTGCACAGGAGGAAAATGAGGAAATGGAAGATTTAATTAAAGGTAAAAAAATTAATTTAAGGGAAAACCCATTGGACAGGAAGAGATATGAAGGGTGGTAATGGGAGCCCCACTCCCGCCTGCAGTCAAGGGCCAGGTAGAAAACAAGGACTGGGCACTGACTAAGTAGAATGTGTCTTTGCTAAGACTTTTTATAATATTCTGACATACCTGGAACAAAGGTGTGTCAACAGGCACCTATCAATGACTCCAGATGCCTAAAGTGCAGAGTATCTGGTATTGATGATGTTGTGGGTCTCCCAACAGGAAAAGTCTATGGGGTGGCTGCAGGCAGCCTCTGGCTTTGGGGAGAGGCTGTCTGGGTTTGCTGGCACAGGAACAGATCTGCAGTGCCCAGGTTTGGCCCAGGTGTAAACCCTCTCGCTTAAAGCCTGCAGAGAAGCACTGGTGCATCGTTGCCTGTGTCCCCAAGCAGTATTCGACACTTTTACATCCACAGTGCCCAGGGGGCTTGTAACAATTTATACTAGCTGGGGCTCATCCCCTTGTATTTTATATTCCACAGAGGAGAACAAAAATTCAGCAAGATGCTGAAACGTGTTAGTGTGAGTTGAACACAGTTGTTCTGCTGACCTTAATGGTGCTATTCACATGCTTAAAGCAAGGCCTGCACTCAAGTACACTGCTGAATCAGCTCTTATGTGTGTACTGAAATATAACAGTGATTTCTGCAATCAAGGCCAGTGCCAAGCTCTGGTACATCCCTGCCTAGAGTCAAGATATTAGACCATTGCTGCTGCGTGTAGTAGCTGGCATTGCAGCTCCTCTTCCCAGGCCTTCTGAAGATGAGCAGGAAGCATCCACACAAATTGGCTCATGCTGCTTCTTTAATAATTCATGTATTTTTGCTCTCTTCTATAGTTAATGAACCTCCCCCACTCTCACCCTCGTTCTCTCTCCCTCTCCCATTCAGTCAGTTTGTTGTGGTTTCATGTATCTAATCCATCTGTCACTCGATTATAGCTATCGAGCACCTGTTATGGATTTCTAGAGTTTCATTCAAGCTGTTGACAAGTTATTCACAAATTGGCCCTTGTCACACTGTCATCGTGTGGAGTGCACTTTAGTGAATTCTTTTGGGTACACAAAATAATGAACAGAAGACAGCAAGGCTTGTGAATTAAGCAGTTTCCTATCCCCAATATTTAAAGAACCGTTAGCTAATTGGAAGTTTCGTGTTGGTGATATATTTTTTTAAGCCCTTTTCTTAAAATATTTTGTCTTCTCCATGCAGACGCTTTTGCATGAATATGCACAACACAACTTGATTGAGCTGTCAGGGCAAGCTATGTTGACAATGATGCCTTATTTTATACAGTCTATGTTGCAGCTGCGACAAGTTGATCACTGCTTCCTCTGTACAATGCTACTTGCCCACGCTGCTTTGATATTAGCAGGGAAAGCAGAGGGCTGGCTGACAGACTAACCCTCAGTAGCTGCAAAACTCTTCTCCTCAGGTGGTTATATGTTTTATTTTTCCCTGAAGGACAAGAGGTATCAGAGGAGACAAAGGACACTATCCTGAACAAAGCCTTAAAAGAGTTAAGGTTAAAAGTAGGTTCACCTGTGTCTTGAAAAATCCCCACTTTCATAACAAAATTTCAAATATCTCAGTATCAGAAGGTCTAGAAATAATTTTTTTCACTCAGTTTTTATTTCTGCTTCCATACAGTTGTTACTTAGACTTTTGCCCTGCACTGCTCATGTAACTCTTAACTTCTGACTGTGCTCTGCTATCACTCCCCAAATTCTCTTGATATTATAACCAGTTTTTAGTGTTGTAGTAAGGACCTTGAAAGCAATGTGGTATGAGGATAACATAAGCTAAAAGAGGATTCTAATATATTCTCCCAGTGCCATGCGTTAGTGGTGTAGAAGAAGGCATTTGCAAATACAGGCAAAGTGATTGATCTGTTTGCAGCTATGAAATAAGTTATTTATGCACAGCTTGGCTCAAAACAAGTAAATGTAGTGCATGCATATCTGTATATTTAAAATCTATTTTGCATCAATGAACATATGTACATTTTTCTAGTGTAGTCTGTGAATCCTTTGAATAAGATTCCAAGGCTTCAGTGTTTTGATCTTTGAAGAAGATTTTTTTTTCCTAAATTCAAAAGGACAGAAACTAAAGTTTAGCAATTGCCTTGTCCATATGGGGTGCAAATATAGCACTAGAAAATTATCTGGCAATTGCAAAGGGGCTAAATTACTTCTGCTCACTTGTTACATTCCTTAATGCTTAGTGGTTTGATGTTGTAAGATCCGTTTTACTTTGTGGTTTCACAGAGAGAAATCCAGCCGGCCTGATCATTGCTCTGATAAACCAATAGGTGGCAGGACTTCAAAGCAAACTGTGAAATAATAAAGCTATTATAAAGAAGTTTAAAATAGAAAGTGCAGCTGTCTCAATAGTTAATAGCTTAACAGTTAACTCAGAAGATGTTATTTTTAGAGTTTTTTGAATATGTTTATAATCATTTAATGCTCAAATCTGTAAACTCCAGTTCAGATACTCCAAACAACTTCCTTTCAATTAAACAAAACAGAGTTTCAGGCTGTTTATAAGGACATTTAAGTATTAGAGGATGCTGACAGGCATCTATGATTTTTAAGGCATGTAAGATTCAGATTCACACAAATATTTAGATACCTAAATATTTAGTTACTTACGCTCTGTGATACTGTGAAACTGATCACCTTTAGGGATCCCAGCATAAATAGGTTATGATAATAAATTTCATTTTCAAAAACAATTTCCCTTGAGCCCGATCATACACTCAAGCTGAAGAGGCTTCACTAAGAGTTTTAAAACCAGATCACAGTGAATCCATCAGTGCAAATCAATAATGGTAACTTCTCACGTGCTGCTATCCAACACACTCAAAAGAGCCTAATCTCAACTTCAGCACCACAGTACTGAGCTGCTCTGCCTCAAACAGAGATTCCAGAAGCCCTGACACCAGGGTTTTAGCCTGGATACCTATCCCATCATTTTAGTAGTGGCTTATTCATCCAGCAGAGTCCTCGGCATGCCTGAGGCATGCTGTTTCCCAGCACCACGGCAGAAAAATAAACACAGGCCACCTCTAGATGGAAGGAAAGCCCAACTCCAGCCTACGTGACAGCTGAGGGATAATGAGAATAATAGTATAAGTGCAGCAGAGATGGCCTTCAAGACAGGCAGAGGTTTTGACAACTAGGGCACAGGCTGCTTAAGTAGTTGACTTGGATGTGGTGCCCATGTCCAGCAGAGAGCTTGCAGCCAAGGATCCTGAGTGAGGGGAGCCACCTCTAAACTGGCATCACATCAGTTGCTTAGATGCATAAGCCCCATTCTTCAGCTTTGCACTATTGGCTAATTTAGGCAGCTTCCCTGCTCAGCTGTTTGCCTTAAAAAGCTGAAAATCCCTTTCTTACAAGCTTAGCAATTCCCATATAGGGATCCCAAGCTGCAAGCAGACACTCAAGTTGGTGCTGAAATTACAAGCTGTGAGCAGTTGAGGAGTTGTGTTGTGCATCTCTGCCAAACAATGCTGAAAACCATCTATATAAATCCCTTCAAATCCTAAATCTTGCTGGCTGTGACGAAACTAGGCTAGGGAGCTTAAATCACTTTTGAAAATTAATGTAGGATCCTAAGTCAGTTATGTGCCTTTGAAAAATTTATCCTTAAAAGTTGGATGCTCAAAAGTGATTTTGCTTCACAAGAACTACTGCTAAGTTTCAGAAATTATTCCTGAAGTGTGCATGAATAAAAAATTATTCATAGAAATAAGGATATCACCATCTGTATAAATAAAAGGAAAGCATAAAACAGGCCCAAAAACATACTGGTGTTTGAGCTTTTTCAGTTCATCACTTTGAAACTAGTTGGTTTTCACTGGCTTAAAAAAAACCTCACAATGTGTTCCTTTTAATTTTTTTTAACACATAAACCCAAATATTTTCCAAGTATCTCTGATGGGTGGTGTGGGTATTTAATTACAGGATCCTGGTAATGAGAATATCTTGGCCCTTTGAATTGCTTTCTTCGGTGAAGCCAAAAAGAAGTCTCAGGTGTTTTGTAACTGCTGAAGTATTGTACTGTAAGGAACTCACAACACCATAAGTCTTATTTTTGCATAAGAAAAATAAGGTCTGTAAAAATTACATGTTTTACCTTCATTTCAGTTTTGTTAGTCTTCTGTCTTCAGTGTGATTTACGGTTGTTACTTCCTACTCTGAAATGGTTCAAGGAGTGAATTGTTTTGAAGAAAAGAAGTTAAGTATCATTCCCAGAAGCAGCTGTTGAAGATCATTGACACAACTGTATAAATTTGGGCTAGATTCAGGTGTTGGTTACAGCCATGAAAAATCAGCAAAAATCTCACTTTTAGACATGCTTCTGTTGTTGCTGCATTTCCATAATATGTACCTGTAGCGAGACATGAGGCTGAGCAAAACACCTTGTCTTAGTATTTCTATTGCCTGCTCTCTTGAGCAAAAGCAGCCTTTGTATATCTACTCATTTCTTTTAAATGCTTCTCTTCTCAGCAGCTCTAAAACATTTTAAAAAGGGGCTTCTCTTCTTTAATAATTTGGGCACCCCTTATAGTCATGTAGGGAATATTCTACATGTATTTCCATTTCTAGCATCCCCCAAACTTTACATCCCAACCTCCTTCTCTCTTCCCATTTCCACGGTGTCTACTCCCCATAAAATATTTTTTTTCCAATACTTTAGTGAAGCCACCACTGACAAAGCAAGGTGTTCTGTTCTCTCCTGCAGCCGATGTGGCTCTCAGCAACCCCACCAAGAGCTACTTTGGAGAAGGGAAATCTGTAAGTACGTTGTTAGTACTGAACATGTAGGTGAAGTGAGCCAAGAAAAAGCCCAAACAAGCAAACAAGCAAACAAACCAAACCCAAAAAAACAAGGAAAACTTCTGTTAGATCTTATCCTGCTCTGAAGATTTATCGAGTGTTTCCTGTACATCACCATTTCAAGCACTATTTGTTTGAGTTGTTGTCTCCTTGAGCCATATAGGCAGTCGTGGGGTTGAGGTGGCTTTGTGGCAGGTAGTCATGCTATTTCTTCAACTTGATAAGTATAATCTCCTGCCATGTCTTCTTCTATTTGCTTCTCTTGTTACTGAAGAAATGCTCAGTTTCATAAAAGCTGACATGCCCTGAGAAATTCCATGTACCCTTTCTTTTACAGAGCCTGTGCATGTAGATCTCTGAAGGCATACAGGAGATGCTTGACTTCGTGTAGAACAAAGGCTCCCAAATTCATTGTTAGGGAATGCCTGTGGGGGGAAGAAAAACACCAACAAAACCCATCCTACTTGCCTTTTGACATGTACTATAAAAAGACTGAGTTGGTGAGAAATAGCTTATGTGCACAGAATAAAAATGTACTGTATCAGCCTTTTTCTTTGGGGATTAGCAGAAAGAAAATTGATTTATTTTTGGTGGTGTTTCCTCCCCTGGGCCTAGAGAAAATCAAAACTCTAGTTATGCCCAGGTAAGGTTTAGAAAAATGTATAAGTGTGCAAATTTTCTCCCCTAGTTAATATTACTAGATTTAAACCTTGCATTAACTAATTGTTAAGACTTAAATGTGGACTACTTGCTCATAAATGTCAATTAAAATATTAAAAGGCTTTTATATCACAAATAAACATTGACAGAAATGTTTGCTGTAGTGCTTATTTTACCTTCTTTCATTCATCTGTCAACCACAGTCTTAGATGGAGAGGTTAATAATAATTCAAAAACATAGCAGCTGAGGACTAGAACTATTTCTATGCAGATGGCAGGATGGGTCACTGCTTACAAATATATGTATATAAGTTTGTATATATCAGTTGAGCAACTATCATATATATATGTTAGATATGGTAGTTTCATAGCTTTATATACAAATATATATATTTTGATTTTGATGAGAATTATTTTGATTACCACTGTATCTTGGACAGTTGTCAATAGTTGCACAAATAGGACTGGATCGGAATAGTTAATTCTTGCCTGTTTTGCACAAGGGTGTATAAACAATATCAAAACCCACACAGGATTGATGAATCAGGTTTGTCACAGGAATTTTACTCATTAGTGGGCCAGGTATACAGGAGGATGAGTGCATTTTTTAACAAAAAATTGGTGCCATTTAAAGCCACTGTTTAAAGTATTTATTCTAACTCAGTTGCATAAGAGCACAACATTAAAATCAGTCAGGTAACAGTAAGATTTTCTTTCGGTGACCTCTCACAGCAAAAGGCTTTCACTTTCTCTACACATTGACCTTTCAGCAAACATAGGGTGAATTGCCATTAAAGGTTTTTTAGGACATTATTGGTGAGTGTGATTTTTTTTTTTACTTTAATTTTCATGCTACTTTGCTTTTGACTATGCACCAGGGATATTTTTAGATTATTGATGACTGCACCATCTGGCTGTATTCTATTAATACCAATATAACTGAGTTTTGCAAACTCTCTCCTTCAGTTCAAACCCTTCAGCAACACATCTTTCCACAGCTACGGCAGGTACTCTGGAGTGAATGACCTTGGTTGCATTAAGCAACAGAAAGTATTTCCTCATGTTTAAAGCAGTATTTCTACCTGTACTTTCTGGCAGTTGTGAATATGGGACTTCAAAGTCAGAGGATGGAAACAGATTTCAAGCTTAATTATCTCATATCCTCAATTCTAAATCCATCTGGATTTTGCTGAATGTGGAAACTTGATGGCTGAGGGTGTTGTTAGCGGTGTCATGGTCTAAAGAAACACTGAAGGGCTTTGCCTGGTATGAATTTCTGCAAGAGGGCCCTCACCAAGGGAGTGAAAGTTCATCTTAGCTGTCAGTCCAGTGGTAGAGCTGGACCCAGAGAAATTTCAATATTTTTGACCCTGGAAAAATTTCTGCTAGGTCTTAAATAGGTTGATCTGCAAGTCTGGACTGAGTTTTTTGTAAGCTCTTTTCCTCATGGTTTCCAACCACCACCTTAAGAGAAAAAATCAAATATTTCAGTGTTCATAGCTTTGCTTTTAACAACAGTTTTGTCTGGCCTGCGCATTTAATTTTTAAGTTCTGGCTATACTACATAATATTTTCAGTGCTTCCATTTTTTTTTTTTTAAAAACATAGTAATTCACAGAATTCACAAAAATAATGGATTAAGCACTTGACAACCTAGTTATACCAAATGCTGTACTTTGTTTTTACTCGTCATAATGCAATCGTTTAACCATAATTTTATAATCCTTAGAATTGTGACTTTTCCTGACTTTTTGTTCTGAGACTTAATCCCTGAAAGCAAAAATTTGTTGACACAGGGGGTTTTGATACTACAGTGCTGAATATCCATGAACCTAAAACCAAATGTTAGTCACAGAGATAAAATGAGTTGCAAATAGGGAATGTCCTCCTTCTGTTGCTCCCCATATTTTATGGATTATTTTAAAAACATCATTATGAAAAAAATCCACATAATCTTTGGTGTGAAATTTATTAAGAGAGAAAATTTTTATTATTGATAATAATTTTTTTTTAACTGTCAAGCTCGACTCAGAATAAAACCCAGCATGGTAGCAGTATTGTCACCTGGATATATGCCTGTGTATTAAGATACCTAGACAGAGAGCAAGCCTTTTTAGGATGGTGACAACAGGACTTGAAACAAGGATATTTCTGCTCTGTGAGCTGCAGAACAAAGTCCTTTATCTGAGAGAAGGGCTTTACCAACTTCTATTCAGCCACACTGGAGAAACAGTTGGCTGAAAACATAGTATACAATCTTTGTGTTGGTTATAAGCCCCTGACGATAATTCTTATGGAAATTATTTTTATCTTCTCCAAAGGGAAAATGTTTTGGAAACTCCCTGTGGGTTTCTCAGGCTGTTGGTTCATTACATGGATTACTCCTGCAGTGTTTTAGGCTTCCACACTCTGGACTGAGTTGTGGTTCTATATCTATCTGCATTTCTTTCTTTTGCTGCCTTTTTCTTTCTCCAACCCACATTTTTCCCCACTGGGAAATAAATTGTTTCATATTTTTCATTTGAAGCTAAGGCTCCTTAAATGACTTCTATTGAGTTTTTCCAAATCAGGTTCTGTTAGCAGAACAAAAATGAAAACAATTCCTGCTGTGGTGAGCCTTAAAGAAATGGGTTATGTAATGAACCAAGACAATGGGTGATTGACAGTTAAGAATTTATTTGGCTTTAGCCCATTTAATGAAGCCAGGATACGTACAAAAAACCCTCACTAATGAATAGACTCCCACATCTTTCCTAATGTCAGCAAACAGTCAACCTTATATACCAAGGTAAATAAATACTCAGGTTTAAGGATTTTGATAGTATATGTCCCCAACAATGAAAAAACATGGTTAATACTCTTTCTTGGGGTTAAAGAAGCAAAATTAATTTAAGAGCTATCATTGCCAGCTCTGTGATTGTGGACTAAGACACAAGCAATAATGAGATGGGGGTAGAGCTAATATGGATATTGCTAAAAGCACAAGGAATCACAGACTGCTAATACAGCATTATAATAGCAGAACAGCAGAATAGCAGGAAGAGTAGAGGTCCTCAAGAAGTTCTGGGAAAGAAAATGGCACGGTGCCAGCTGGGCTCTTTAGTCCTGGCTCACTGCCAGCATTTCAGGACACCAGATAGGGTCCTGCAGAGCCACTTGGCGTGTGGTTTCCGTAGCAGCCAACACTTTATCTTCTGGGGTAGACTGACAGAGGTGCTATTGAAGCACAGCACCCGCACAAGGAGCAAGTTCATATCACTTGATGTCCTAAACCATATAATCCTCCCATAACATGTCTCATGATGGACTGTAGTGTTAAGAAAAACCAAAGGCACTTCAGCAACTGGGTTTAATCTGGTAGAAATTATGTCGTTTGATGAAACTCATCCTAATAGCTCTAGCAAATCATCAGTGACAGCACACAGGGTGGCTCTACAGAGAACTGCTCTAATGTGTCAAACAGGGCTCCCTACAGCATTAGCAAGGTACCCATCTCATTCTGCATGTCTTCCTTGGATGTTCACACACCCAGATCTGGAACACTGTAAAACATGAGGAGAGACAATAATTCTATGAGTTATCAGCAGGGATCTACTGCAGCCAGAGAGTAAACATTGCTGGACCATGTGTCCAAATGATGCCCTGAGAAACAGTGAGTACACTTTGTCACTGTGGTGACTATTGCAGGAATATTTTAGGAATCTCACTGAAAATGTTCTTGCGTAACCCATTTTAAGTAAAGTAATCAATTTTAAACATATCCGACTTCATAGGATAGTAGAATTGCCTGGGTTGGAAGGAACCTTAAAGGTTATAGTTACAACCACCCTGCCAGGGACAGGGACACCTCCCACTAGACCAGATTGCTCAGAACTCCATCCAACCCGGCCTTGAACACATCCAGGGATGAGGCGTCCACAGCTTCTCTGGGCAACCTCTGCCAGTGCCTCACCACCCTCACAGTAAAGAATTTCTCCCTAAAATTTAAACTAAATCAACCCTCTCTCAGTTTGAATCTATTCCTCCTGTCCTGTTACTACAGGTTCTCGTAAATAGATTCTCTCCATCTTTATTCTAGGCTCCCTTCAGGTACTGGAAGGCTGCAATTATGACACCCCAAAGCCTTCTCTTCTCCAGGTTGAACAATTCCAATTCTCTCAGCCTTTCTGTCTTCTTAAAGACTGCCATTTTCTGAAATGTCTTTGACATGCTTCAAATGGTCACTTAAAACCTGGAGTAGTGATGTCTGCTAGCTGATTCTGAAAAATGTGGTCCAGAGTTTAGGAATCCAGTATTGCAAGTGAAAGTTAGCTATTTGAATAGGAAAGAAATGATATCTGGAAGGAGTGCATAGACTTTTCGGCCCAGAGGGTTCACACTTGATATCAATTCAATTATACTATCCCACAAAATGTTCTCATGGGAATCTCAGAGTATGATATCATAGGCCCACTTATCTTTTGTAGGCAGTGAACACTTGCAACTGCCATAGACTTAGGGGAAGCAGAAAGTCTGCAGCATTTCATGTAACAGGTCCTTTCATTTGCATTTTTTCCACCCTAAAGTGTAAACCATTATCTGCGGTGCTTCAGTTTCTGGTCACTGGACTCCTCAGGATTCCAACTCAAAATGTGGAGAGACTCAGATCTTAGCACTCAAAGTCAGCCTTTAATTACAGGCAAGGACGAGAGGAGAAGCCTGATCTGCACTGAAAACTACTTGTTTTCTGCTTTGCAGTATTTTTTTTATTTTAGATTAGTAAGTGACTGTTTCTAAGCCTCTCCCAGCATGTTTTTTTGACTAAGGTAAGATGAAAACATTCTGACCTGGGAAAGACCCATGAAGTTGCTATGTCATGAGTTGATACGGAGGGAAATTGTGTTTTCTGGTTAGTCCTGTGACACATTTTGTGTTGACAGGACTTCTGGATAGCTCTGGTTTGGACAGATAGACCACAATGTCTCTATCTGGAAAAAAACAAGTGTTCCTCCCTTACTCCTTCAAAATAGAAACTAGGTTGGGTTGATAATCTTTAATAAATATTTAATAAAATAGAAGTATTGCCACATAAGCCTGTGCTATGGATACCAGCATTTGTTCTTAGTCTGGAGGTTGTGACCTCAAAGAAAGCTGCAGCACTTACTTAGCCATCTATGGTAGTTTGATAGAAACCAGGACCATTAATCATAAGTAAGATTGCAAAAGCAAAACATTTGGGAACCATTTCTTTTTTCCCTGTTAAATATTTTTACATAAATTTTAAAATCAGCCTCAGAATCTTCTGTTTTGGTAGCTGCCTTCTGCAAGAAAGACTGATGAGTAGTTCATGTGTATAAAGTTTTGGATTAAGGAGGAGTCATAAACCAAACATGTTTCCACTCCCCACTTGAGGTGTGTCTTGGGGAATGCAGGAGGGCATTCGTTTTTTTGAGTCCTAATAGTTCACACTTATTTCACTGTCAGAGTAACTAATGCTGCAGGATATGCTCATGTAGCCCTTGTCCACCACAACTGCATTTTATTCAGATCACTGGACTACTACAGCTTTTCACAGGGAGCTACTCCACAATCCAGTAGTGCTATCGGAAAACATTTGATAAGCAGCCCTTCTCTTTCCTTCCTCCATTTCATCATGTAATTCTTTACATACATCATATGTAATTCTTCTGTCTCTAATTGCCCTTTAAAAGTTTACAACCATATACATATTTGGAAGAAGTCAGGCAACTGTGATAGGTAGGGAGTCTTGAGCATAAATGATGGAAGAACTGGGCTGTGATTGAAAGGAAAGCCTAACGAGCAGTGAGGAAATTCTTGTCCTTATGAACACCATGTATCTGAACCACTTCAACCACTTTGATCCCCACCTCTCACCTGTAGCCAGACTGGAGGAAAAAGCTTTTATCCTTGTAATACCATGGAAGGGAATGGTTCTCTGCAAAGAGGGTGTGTGCCTACAGAAATGCTCTGACCTCCAAGCCTTATCACAGCCTTTACCACGACCTCCCCTTTGCTACATAAAGTGATTACCGCTGGCTTTGTAGGTACATCCCACACGCAAGAATTTATGAGAAACCCAGTCAGGCTGGCAAAAACAGGGTGCAGTGGAGTCAAAATTAATTTATTTCTCTGGACTAGAAGCAGAGCTCTAATTATCTTGAAAACTTCCATGTGAAACAAGGTTAAGCTGTCAAATATAAATATCTCCATGATTAGGGAGGACTATTTTAAGTCTCAGTTTGGGATTTGGGAATTCTTCATTCTAGCCAAGTCTTTCTGGAGGATATCCTAAACTTCATAGCAGGTAATTATTTCAACTAATTACAGACAATCTGTTCTGGAGAAAATGAGTATTAGTACAGGATTGAAATGTAATAGAAGACACATATGAGTGTCTATGCAACATTCCCATTTCGAAAAAGCATCAGAAATTTTTGTTCCTTATTTAAAAAGGAACCTCAGGTCACCTGATAATATAAGTAGCCCTTCTCCCAAGCCTCAAAAGCCACAAAAACCCTAGGCTTCTGGCCCTCAGCATGTTGTTCCTTTCAACAATTTTCTATAATTCTTTTTCTGCTGATAAATATCAGCTCGCAGAATGAAAACAAGGCAACCATAAGAGTGCTCCTGTTTCAAGTGGAAAGAGCAATCATGTGCATCCTGCAAATTTCAGGTTGTAGTATAGGATCTATAAAAAGCCCATCCAACGGATATGAAGGAGTTAGCCTAATCTGGGAGTATCAAACACATCATGACTTGTGCTTCTGTGCAGGTGTGCCTGGATACAAACTCCTAGTATTTTTTATGTCTACACTCCACAAAGTTAGAAAAAAATTATTGTGATGAAAATAGGAAGACTAAAATACTACTTGTTCTTGAAAAAAATCTATTGAAAATTCATTTTATACTACCCAAATAATTTCAAATAAGTTAAACACAAACTAAGCACTGCTGAGACCCCACCTTGAGTGCTGCCTCCAGCTCTGGGGTCCCCAGCACAGGAAGGACATCAACCTGTTGGAGCGAGGAGGGCCACTAAGATGATCAGAGGGATGGAGCACTTCTCCTAAGAGGAAAGGCCGAGAGAATTGGGATTGTTCAGGCTGGAGAAGAGCTTTGGGGTGACCTAATTGCAGCCTTCCAGTACTTGAGGGGAGCCTACAGGAAAGGGGGGGAAAGACTTTTTACAAGAGGGAATGGATTCAAATTAAGGGTAGGTTTGGACTAGATATTGGGGAGATATTATTCTTACTCTGGGGGTGGTGAGGCACTGGCACAGGTTGTCCAGAGAAACTGAGTGTCGTGGGTTTTATGTGGTTGGAATTTGGTAGCAGGGGAGGCTACAGGGGTAGCTTCTGATAGAAGCTGTTAGAAGCTTCCCCTGTCCTATGAAGAGCCAATGATAGCCAGCTCCAGGAGGAACTTCCTGCTTCTGGCCAAGGCTGAGCCAATTAGCACTGTAATGCTTCTGTGATAACATATTTAAGATGCCCCATCCCTGGAATTGTTCAAGGCCAGGCTGGATGAAGCTCTGAGCAACCTGTTCTAGTGGAAGATGTCCTTGGCCATGGCAGGGGGATTGTAACTAGCTCATCTTTAAGGTCCATTCCATCACAGGCTATTCTATGAGTGTAAGGAAAGAGATCCAAAATGAAGTCACAGACTACTGTTTTATTAGTCTTGCAGTTGTAGCATATTTCATGAAATGTCAAAAAAATTATTAAAGGTAACAGTTGACTACAGGATCCTAATAAAACTTCAAGGAATCTTTACAAATCTCACCAGAGCACATATTGTAATGCATTACATAAAATCCTTTTCAGATTAGGTAATTTAAAAGCACAAATAATTACTTTGAAGGAAGTGAAGCAATGAAGTTTAAATCACCAGATCTAGGAACACTAGTGTTTCCTCAGGCAGGCTGGTACTAAAGTCTCTTAATCATCCTTAGGATAATGATGTACCACAGACTGCCACAAGTAGTGACAATATAAGGTTACGCATCTGACATCAAATTCTGAAATGTAAAGCACAGTCTCCATTTTGCTGTCCAACTTTCATTCTGAACTTGCTCTTGTTAGTATACTAAATAGAATTATTCTGCTCTAAGGAGATCCAAATTTTTTGTTTATAAAAAGAAATAGGGAAATACCTATATGCTGTAATGCTAGGCCATGGTGCACTTCATTTACTTTGTGCAAGGAAGGTATATCCATGCCAAAAACACTATGCTAATAATCTAAGAACATTCACACTAAAGCAGTCAAGGATGGATAAACATGCATTTTACTACTAGACAGGAGGATTTCCTCAACATTCCTTGGATAATCTGCAAAGTCCTTCATTGAAAGTTGCACAAAAGTTGTCATCTTACCTTTATCAGATTCAGTCATTAAGTCAATTTTCTTCTCTTTCTCTCTCTCTCTCTCCCTCTCTCTGCCTCTCACAAATATCCTGAAAATAACCTTCAGCTTCTTTAAAACATAAAGCTTTGGTGTTTTGGAGAAACTGTAATGAGCCAATAAACCCAATTTGGAGGCTGGTTAGTACCACATAAATTAATTTCCCTGCTAAATGATCAGAGTCACATCCACCTTTTTCACTACCATCTGCCTCACAACAAAGTTGGCACTGTACTCCTTTGAGAGGTGGATTGCAAAAGTGTCATTTAGGAAAGGCTTATTAACAAAATCCTTTCTAAGTTCCAATTTTCCTGTTCCAGGGTAATGATCACAGGCAGCACATATATACCATTAGCAGGAAACCCTCAAACGTCCATATGGCATGCACTTAAAAAAAAAATTAAAAAAAAAAGTAAATGGAATATGTGTATGGATTTACACAAATATTCACCTTCATTTTCAGGGATTTTCCTATGTATTTGATTATGACAATTCTCCTAGTTGTTTGTTCTGCCTGTGAAGGAACAGTCCCTGCCAGCTGGGGTATTTCAACAAGCACTTTGCCACACCGATAAAAGGGCAATGGAACAAACCACTTTTCCCGAGCTTGCTCTTGATTCTGCCACTTCTCGCACCCTCCCTTCCCCCTAGGTGTGTGACAGACATTTAAGAGCCACTCACTCGGCCATTTCATTTAATTCCTCAATTGCTGAGTACCCTGGCTCTGGCTGGAGATGCTCCTGACCTCCTGGGACTCTGGAGCAACACCTGCAGATAGCAGGGATAGGGCAGGCTGCGCCAGCTCTCGGAGGAAGATCATACACACAGGACAGAAGGGTCCCTGAAACCTATTTGGATGTATAGTGCTCCTACTACTCGTTTGGGTTTATTTGTTATTTCCTGCCTATTTTCTTCCTCTTGACACACAGATGCTTTTCCTTCCTTTCTGTGTGATGTGGAGAAGCAAGCTGGCTTTGTAGTTTGCAAAAGCCACACAATCTGAGTTTACTTAGCCCTCACGTTTACCGACTATAAAAGCAGGACACCATCCAAATGTTGTTCTTAAATTCTGATTAAAAACACTTTTTTTGAATTTTCTACTTGTTGTGAGTAAATGTACAAGGAGGCTAAGATTTTCTTTATATTGAGAAGCCTGCAATGAAGACAAGGAAGTTTTAAATTTAAACAGGGTCTTTGATTTTGTTTTTCCACTAAGGAAAAAAATGGGGTGACAAAACTGATTCATGGGACAGTGGGGTAATATGTTTTTCCATGTGAAGGAAGAGAGGAAGAAGTTGAATACTCAAGTTAAAATACATACATATGTGTTTTGCTTTTATGTAGCAGAGTCAGAATTAAACAGTCCCACCAAATGGAATTTTACTAGAGTCATTTATTTTGCAATGAATGTTACTGTCCCTTCCTGGGCCAAGGTGTCACTGGGCCATGAGATTTCAGACTGGGGACCAGTACCAATGTGACATACAAACAACTGTGTTATATTGTTCTCTTTCACGACAACATGCTATTGTTCACTACAGCATGCTGTTGTTTTACAATTACAGCATAGAGAGTAGCTTTGGTTTATTTTCAGAAATAAAATGTATTTTTTTTTCACCAAATTCTTAAAATCTCCATTTTCCCTCTCTTACCACTAGCCCTAAATACTGAAATAGTAATAGGAATTACTTGGGTTTTAATGTTCTCTCCTTTTTAAATAAGTGGAAAAGACATCATTAGGACAGTTTCCATAATATTTTATCTTATTTTATCTTTAATTAGGTTCTTTAGTATTATTTTTCCCTCTTAATATTTATTTCATCTGTTTTGTTTTTGTAGGTGTTGTAGGCAGGTCTGGGTTTTAAAAAATTATTTTCAATAAATCTATTTAGGAAACTCTTCCAACAGTTTGAGCAACAAAACCAGTAGCAGTAACCACATGAGCCAAATTTCACTTCAAAGAAGCTTTTGAAACCATATTGTGGATTTCTGATCTGTTTTCTGTCCTCAAAATAGAATCCAAATTATTTAAGTGTAAATTAAAAATAGCAGACTATATGACTGTGAAGTTCAAAACCTACACCACAGAATTACTAGAAATCTTTCTTTCAGACCTATTGTCTTCTTAAATACAGAAAGAATTGAAAGCTTCCTTCTTCTCCACTAAAAATTAACACTGCCAGTAGAACATCTAGAAAACTTATAATATCAAAGCTTTAATTCACCTTTCTCAAGGTCATTATCATCTCAAAATGATACTGAAAACTCCAGAGTACATGCAAGTTGTATGACAACACCAATACTAGGTAATAACAAAACCAACCTATCTTCATGTCTCAGATACAGTAGACTGAAGGGCAGAAGCTTCTGTTTGCTCTTGTCAGTAGCTCTCAGGAGGTTCTTCTCTATTTCATCATTCTGGAGGTCAGTGCAGGTTTTCCTCTCAGTATGGGAGAACATTCTTGTTCTTTCCCTGTCTTGACTGCAACCTGCCTCTCAGATCCTGAAAACATGGATTTGGAGTGGTTGCTCAAAAATCATCACTGGCAGCTAAACTGTGCTCTAGGACTGGAGTGAGCACCTTAAAGTCTCTTCAGTTTGGATAGGCCCAAGAACTGGCAAATTAATTCCAAATAATTTCCATGTGAATGAGGTTTAACTGAAATCTCTGGACTCCTCACAGCTAGTTTCTGTTTCTCCACCTGAATTACGGAGTCTTCCAACTTCAAAAAAAAAAAAAAAAAAAAAAGCCTGGCCAGGGAAGGCACTGAGAGAGAGCTTGAAAANCCTGGAGAAGAAAATTCTGGGTAGATTTCTGCCCAAACACATGAAAAATGTGAAAAGTGCTTTCAAGTGACAAAAGGTAGCTTCCTTACAGCAGGAAGCACAGCCGGCCTACCCCTTCATTGCAGCCTCTTTGTTAGCTGCTGGGCGGTTCAGAGAGCTCCTCGCTAGCTGGCAGCAGTCTAACTGCGCTGCACAAAGCTGCTGAGCCAGATTCCTTCCCCTAGGAAACAGGGCACACTGCACTTCTTAAGAAAGTTTAAACATACGTTTTCCTGAGGTTTGTGGTTGAGCCTGAGTACAGGAAGCATTCTAGCAATGCTTCAAAATTACTGATTGCCTTTCTCTTATTTCCATCCTCAACAGCCTACAAATACAGCTGGTTTCATTTCTGTTTTACAGGTTCAGAGCCATTTCACTGCCAGCTAAAAACATAGGATTTGTTTACACTGGTCCTTAAAACACTGATCAGTGTACCTGAAATCTCAGTTTGTCATGAGAACATTAATCTGGTCAATTTTCCACCACGTCTGTGATCACGAAAAGCAGAACTCCGCTAGTCCTTCATGCAAATAAGATTATGTACACAAGGCACAGTGTTAGTATTATCACTGGAGGCATACTGTGCATTCACATAAGGCTATTTTAATGTGTTTCTGGTGTATCAAACCTTTTTATAGACATAGTTGTTGATTTTAAAACAAAGCCATTTCTGTTAGCTTGCTAAAAAACAAACCTAAAGCTTGGAAACATAGCTACCATTTCTGTGTACATATTTTTGGCACAAATACAATTTTTTTGAGGGTACATTACTTGCTATTCTACAGATGAAAATGAGCCTGGTCACTGATGATGATTTGCATTCAGCTGACTGGATGCAAATCTTTGAAGATGCAGAAGCTACATAACAATATCTAAGATGACATTGTGCTTGAGGTGGCAAGTCCTGCTCATGCACAACAACATACTATTTGGAAAGCTTGCAAGATTTATTAACCTGACCACAGCACTATATAAAATGTGGCTCTGCCATTTCTTATTTTGTTCTGAGCATATCCAGACATGAGACACCCTCGATAGCTACATTTTGAAATCCAACTGTGAATACACAACGCTCAGCTAGGAGGAAGGCGAAAGCAAGTCAACTACAGGTCAAGTTGTTGCCTGATCAGTTTCTACAGTCAACTGACTTCAGAAAAATGAGCAGCAGGATGAAGCTGCCGAACTCAAACCTGTGCCCTCCTTCTGGAGCACAGTGAAATGCTGAAGTGACTGCTACTAAGAAGGACTTTGGAACTCTTTAGATGCTCATCTTGAATAAGCCACAACATAAGGTAGATATGTATAAATCTCATTTTTGGAAGTAATCACTCCCAGAACAATAAAAGGTTGTGATTTTTATATATATGATTAGAACCCAGTTTATTTCAGAACAAACACTAGAAGACCATACTTTTAAATCTGAGAAAACTCAAAATGAAAAAGGAAGAGAATCTGAGGGTCTTCCAGTCCCAAGTATCATAGCAGAGCCAGCCTTCTCATCCAATCTTGCTTTCCAACTCAGTGAATCCCCAAGTGCCCACATTGCCATCTCTCAAACCTTAGGGAAGGGTGATTTTTTTCCTTATCTCCTGTTTTGGCTGTGATTTTGATGGTGCTCTCCTCAGGAGTCACACACCCACGTTTGCTGTGCTGTTTCCCTACTGGATCTTCCATATTCCCTTCTGTCTGCCCTGTCCTTCAGTTGTGAATCTTCCCTCCTCGGATCACGTTGAGGAACTTCTGGGAAAGGTGGCACCTCCAGGA
Source organism: Cephalopterus ornatus (assembly GCA_013396775.1). Taxonomy (NCBI): domain Eukaryota; kingdom Metazoa; phylum Chordata; class Aves; order Passeriformes; family Cotingidae; genus Cephalopterus; species Cephalopterus ornatus. The sequence continues at coordinate 229,600 of VZRE01009481.1, forward strand.
GGCAGAGGAGGACCCAGGGTGCTGCAGTGTGGATGAGGCAGGGAGACTTCCTTTCCACTGACCTGCCACACATTTTTGAAAGAAATTAACTGACAAACTTCCTACTGCCCCTATATCCTAAAAATCCCCCAAAATCTGATCATAATACACCTTCAAAACTAAAACTAGCTAAATAAAAGGAGACATCTAAGACATAGAATTACACCAAAGCTTAATGTAGCTGAGCAAATGTGCCACGACAGTACATACTGGTACATCTAAGAGATTCCTTCTCAGCTGGAGCACAGAACAAATGGAGTGAACAGGCAAACAGAAAAAGCAAAAGATAACTCTTTTCCAAGCATCATTACATTCCTCTTTCCCCCACACATGTACGCTCTAAAGCAGTATTTCCTGGGCTGTGCTCATGTCATGCTCTGCAGGTCTTGAAGCTGGCGTGTCTGTGGGTCTCACGCAAGATACCAAGTCCCTGGTGCATGGGCCATCTCATATGTGCCACATTCAGCATTTCAGTGGTGCCTACTCAGCATTTTAACACGTTAGTACCCTGCTGAGTGCTCTGTTCATGCAGTCTGGAGCAAAGTCCTGGGTCATACCATCAGGGCAAGTCATCTCCCCTGAGCCCTACAGCTCTTGGCCTCAGCCCAAGGCAAAAAAAAACACAACTGAAACCTTCAAACCTATCGGAAATGAGGAAACCAGCTCAGGTTTACCAGGTATAAGGACATGGTCTTAAGAGCTAACAACAATATTCCATGAATAGAAGGGAAGTCACCTGTTAAACAGCTATGTTTGAGAAAACTTCTTGGTCAACTGTGTGACTGAGGTCCTGCTTTCCACATCCATGTGCATTTTATCTACCTGTATTTTGACCAAACCAAAGCCACGCAGTACTGAAAATCACAAACCTGCTCAGTGCAGAGGTGGACGTGGACTGATCCTTGCTGGTATAAGCAAGCCCGAAGGGGCAGAACTAAATACTACAAGTGTAGTTCTGAGCAGGTATCCACACACACATACCTGCCTGGCTTCAGGTCCATGTCTGCTGTGGGTTCAGCTGCCTTCTGACACCAATCGAGCACAAACACCAATGACTGCTCCCTGTTGGTCATACCTGAAGAGAATTTGGCTTGTTTAATATAGAATAACAAAGGCCAAGAGAACATTTATCTTCTAAATATATAAACTATGTAAACTCTGGGGACAAACATCTGTTCAAGTTTAAAATTAACTTTTTATTGGAGACAGGCATAGACTGCACTTAGATAAACTTGGGTTAAACTTGGTTAAACTTAGATAAACAGGTGAACTGTGAGGGTCTGAACCAGCCTTTTGATGGGAATTGCAGGCAGTTGTGGAGGGGAAGGCAGGAGAGCAGGAGGACAAGACTGTATTAAAGCTATTTATGGACTGTAGTTAAGGATGAATCAAGAGCTGTGAAAGAAAAAAAAAACTGAACAACCCAAACCAACCACAAAACTAAGAAGAAAGTAAAAAGATGGTAACAGCAAAGCCAACAGAATAGCAGACTGTAAGCTGTGTACAGTCTGCCTGCTATAATCAACAGATATATTTTGCTGGCCTTGGAAGGCTGAAGTCAGAGCGACAAAAAAATGGTGAATGTATAAACATCCGTCTGTGTAAGAGTGTGAAGTACCAATAAGTGTTCATGGAACAAGTTACTGAGATGCTGCTGCCACTCAGGAAAAAATAAAGCTTATTTGCCTAAGATGTAAAGATGGTGTTTTCTGTGTACACAGAAAAATACACTACCAACTATTTCACTATTCTAAAATACTTGTTTTCTTTGGTTACTCAGGGTTTCACTGCCTTGAAAAGTTTCAGTAGTTAGTTTGCAAATACCTGATTTGTGTTTTTTTTGTTTGTTTGGTCGGTTGGTTTCAATTGGGTTGGGGGGGTTGGTGGTTTCTTTATTTGTTTGTTTGTTTTTAGGTGGAAGTTTGAATTTTGTTGTGTGAGGGAAAGAAATCAGAGCTAAGGCAACATCACAGCTACTCTGACAATCTTGTTCTCCTTTTCAGCTGGGGGGAGCCGTCAGGAAGATCATCATCTCTCCCCCAAAGACACAGGACACATACAGAGAAAGAAATTCAGTAGGGATGAAGGTGGGGAAGGGATTCACTTGGATTAGGGGTTTACTTGTTTTGGACTTATTTTTGCTGGTGGTGAGTTCTGGGATTTGCTGTTTGGGTTTTTCTTCTTTTATTTGTCTTCTTGATGCAACTCCAGCTAGGGAGTGGCAGCCTTCCCCATTGCTCACTGGCAGCCAGCTGCTCTTTCTGCAATCTGTCATTGTATTGCTGCTTTACAGAGAAACATTGTCTTAACTGACAAGATAACTAGACCATCACCATCGTTTTGAAGAGCCTGTGGAAGCTTGTAAGTGGGTGGAGGCAGTTGGTATGGACACATGGATTTTTTTATGTCAGATACCACACTTTTCAAAGCAGCCTTAAGATAAGTAATGACATCACTGGACTAGCACAGTGACAAACCTTTCAAGAATTTGGGAAAATTATGTGAGATGCTTCTCATTTTAGACTGAGAAATGCGACCTTTGAGAGTGCAGGTGGGATCTGTCTGAAACAACAAAGAGGGGGAGTTGGAAATACGGTGAAAAAATGCCAACAAAGAAAGAAATTTTTTGTTCTTCACCAAATTATTTAACAGTTTGTAATATGTCTGTCAATGATAAAGTGCTTGGAAAGATGTTGCTGACCTCTTTCAAATCCCTCAGAAAAGGAGTGAAGGAGTTACCTATGTAGGCGCTGAAGGCCTTATTGAAATAATCCACCTTCAGCAGGGATAGACATCCTCAGTGAAGTACACTGTATTTGGCCTTTCTGTGCTGGAAAGAGGAACACTCAGTCCTGCTGACTTCTGCAGTTAACCTAGTGCTTACTAAATAGTAGTGTTATCTGTTTCCTGAAATATATTGCCATTATGTATGTCCGTGATAAAAAAATACTACTCTTGACTGGTTAAGTGGTCCTCTCTGATTCTCTGTATAGGTCTATTCTGACATTAAACAACCAGGTACTGAAGGTGTGGTGCTGAGATATTGGAGTGGTAGGGAACTTAAACATCTAGAAAGATCCCTGGTAAATGATACACTCTGCAGATAAACCTCTGCCAAATTCTATTCAAATAGCAAAGGGATAATGTGAATATGACTCTAATGAAGGAAGGCTAGAGTTGCCATAATGCATGCAGGTGCAATTGCTCCAAATCACTCTTAAAATCCATTTTCCTGCCAGTGCTCATTCTTCCTTTAAACAGAAGTTAATACTCTGCTGACATTACTGAACTCCATCATGCTCATTATCTCAGGCTAGCATTTAGATCAGGTTTTTGGAGGTGAAAGACCAATTCATTAACTCTATTGTGTCACTCAATGACTTCCTGTGGAGAGATCATAAGTCAGATGGGGGGTGTCACTGCTGGAAGATAAAAGACAGCTATAAAGTAGGAAGACAACTGGTAGAATTCACAAAAATGAGGAAAAAATTACTCTATAGCCTTTAATTTCTATTCATAGTTCAGGTTTTAAGTATGTTATTTAGATAACAGTGCATTTGAGGGATTTTTTTTTATGAGTTTCAGATAGGGAATGGAAGAGGATATTTGTTGGTTATTTGTTGTTGATCTAAAGGGGAAAATTAGTATAGGTAACAAATAACATAGTAATGCCCACAAAAAAAATGAACAGAAATTGAGTGCTCCAAAGCCAGATGTGTTAAAATGCTCACATATACTAATTTGTCTTGGCTTAAAGAGGAAAAATAAGAGTGTTTGGAAAATTATTACTTCGTCAAAAAGAGAATTTTAGGAAGCTGTTTGAACTGTTGTTAAAAAAAAAAAATCTGCCAGGAATCAAAATCCACCTATTGATTAAAACAAAATTCCCCACTGTTTACAGTGGATAGGGAAAATGTTTATTTTTAGAATACTCTTTGAAGTATTCTAAAAGAATTCTTTTCCCTGAAAGGAAGAAAAATTCTCTCTGGAAGACTTTTTCAGGACTTTTAAATAGAAAGTAGGTTCCTACTGTTACCAGTTATGACTGAACATGAAGTTTCTCAGTTTGTACACGGGAAATAAACAAGCAAAAAATATTTTTTTGCTTGCAATTGAGTTTTTCTAAGAATTTTTCCAAATACTGGTCTTTGCAAGTGTAATGAACAACTGCTTAAGAAGCAGTGTCAAATAAGGAACACCTCTGCCAGAGAGCTTGGCAGCCTCTATCCACCTTCCCTCTACCTGTTGCTCAATGAAACTACGGGACATCATGGAATCATAGAACGGTTTGGACTGGAAGGGACCTTAAAGATTATCTAAATACAACCTCCCTGCCAGGGGCAGGAATACCTCCTATTAGACCAGGTTGCTCAAAGCCCCATCCAGCCTGGCCTTGAACACCTTCAGGGATGGGGTATCCACAACTTCTCTGGGCAACTTGTTCCAGTGCCTCACCACCCTCACGGTAAAGAATTTATTCCTGCTATCTATCAGGAATATGTCCATACGTCTACTCAGTTTAAAGCCATTATCCCTTGTCCTGTCACTACACACCCTTGTAAAAACTCTTTTTCCAGCTCTCTTGTAGCCCTCTTTAGGTATCAGAAGTCTCCCTGGAGCCTTCTCCAAGCTGAACAACCCCAGCTCTCTCAGCCTTTCCTCACGGGAGATCGTTTGGGCGACTCCGTCCTCCCTAAGCCGTAACACGCANTGGGCGGTGCCGGGCCGAGCCTCCGGCTCACCGAGGAGTAGGAGAGGAGCACCTGCGGGGGAATGCCAACGTGAAAACATCTAAACGTACTATAGCACGTTTTTGTACTTTGGGACCTCTAGGTAAGCTCCCTCCTTCGGTTGATGGCACGGAGATTTCCAGCAGGTAACACTGCCCAAGGGCAGGGAGTAAACGGGAAACCTGTAGCTGTTTATCAGTCACAGCTCGAAAAGCAACGGCACCACTCTGAAAACTTTCGATGTCTAAAGCTATAAAAAAACCCACTAAGATATGGGAAGCTTAAGATGTTCAGTTTCAGATCTATTCACAGAATCACACCATCGCAGACCCGGTCAGGCTGGAAGGGACCACAAGGGTCATCTGGTCCAACCTCCCTGCTTAAGCAGGGTCATCCTAGAGCACATGGCACAGGACTGCATCCACACAGTTCTTGAATATCTCCAGTGCTGGAGTCTCCACAACCAGTTCCAGTGCTCAGTTACCTATACAGTAAAGAAGTTCTTCCTCATATTCAGGTGGAACTTCCTATGCGTCAGTGTCTGCCCATTGACTCTTGTCTTTATTGACTGGCACCACCGACAAGAGTGTGGCTCCATCCTCTTGTCACCCTCCATTCAGATACTTACATACAGTGATGAGGTTTAACCCTCTTCACAGATTTCACAGAATACTCTGAGTATTCTATATTCTGAAGGGACTTACAAGCATCATCGAGTCCAACTAGCACCATGCTCTAACCAACTGAGTTAATCTCTTATCCCAATAAATCCTGGGGGTTTTCCCTCTTTGTTCCTTGATATTCGTTAATGATAAAAATTAGTGCAGTTTTCAAGCTACAGATGAAAGAAGTAAGTTTTTCTTTCTCCTAGGTGGTTTGGAAAGAGCTACCTTCCCTTCCTCACCCTACCCCCACTTCAGCTGACTCTCTTTAATGCTTAACTATTCCTACCTTAAGTGAGAATCTCTTCTCAGCTCCTTTCAAGATGAAAAGCACAACTGAAAGGAAACACAGAAAAAAAAATACTAAAGTGGTATCAATATCAATCTTCCTATTATTAGTACAGTTATATATTGATAAATTTATTTCTTCCTACTGTGTTATCTGGGAGCATCTTTTGTTCTATTTTTCATCTGGATTGAGGCACTCTTCACAAAACCCCTCAATACTTTCCCTCCATGTTATTTCTTCTGTCCCCAGTCCCCACATCCTGCAACTGCACTCCCTTGCAACATTTTCTGCTATTACCAGACTGGTTGAATTTTTTTGCATCAGGTAGCAGCTCTATAATTGGAGACCTACGAGTCACTTAATATAAAGATCACTGAGAATCATAAACCATTTTCTTCTTGACCTTTTCCACCAAAACATTAGCTTCTGAGTCAGCCTGCTTTGAAGCTACAGAAACACTACATATTGTCTTGTTGGTTTCTGACTTCAAGCAATTCTTTTCTTCCATTTCCTCCTATTTTTAGCATCTGAAGGCTGAAATTTTACAATATGCTATTGCTCTTTTATTTTTTTTCCCCAGGAACAAATGTCAGCACATCAAAAGCTCACTGCTTTTAGTGCGTGTCACTTGAGATCACTGGATAAAAAAATACTTTGTAAACCTCCTTATTGAATCATTAACCGTGGGCGCTACTATGAATAGTTTTCACAAAAGTTCTGGGATCAGTCATTTGAGCATCACTTCACTGCTAAGTAAAATCCATAAAAGCTCTCCGCACTGAACAGGGGGACTAAAAATAAACATTATCACAAAGGTGAAAGGGTATGCAATCAAAACATTTCTGTTGCATGTAGCTTTTGTATGTGTTTTGATATATACAGCTTTTTATCATTTGCAATGAAAATAACTGTACACACTCACATACACATATACTTGGCATTGCTCATCTCCTCTCTCTCTCTGTTTAGATGCTAGTCTTAAATCTTCCAGACCTGAAATGCATTCTGCAGCAATCCAATCCTCTCAGACAACCATACAGTAGTTTTTTGTTAGGAAAACAACTTTCAATTTCTAGGAAAATGATTCATACCACCTTTGTGATATTGGGTTAGCAAGAAGAGGGGGATGTCGGGTCACTGCTGACACATTTGGCAAATACAGACAAAGTATTTGTCTGTACTGGGTGCTGTCACCCTCCTGCATTGGGTGCTGTCACAGAAATTCACCTTCAGTGTATGCAGCTATGTCATGCACATGTGGCTGTGGACAGGGTCAGTCTCCTCACAGCATATACAGCTACAGCTCCTATAGAGCCGGCAACACAAAGGATATATTAAAGAGTTAGAAGGACTCTTACTTTTTCATGATAATCAATAATTACCTTTCCTGCCACCTGGCCAGAGGTGTTCGCTGAGGTATCCAATTTAATGCACCTCTGGGAAGGGTGTGATAAACAGACAGACCTCAACAGATTTGGCAGGAACAGCCAGAACATGTTTTCCAGAACTTTGTTCGGTTTGCCATTCAAGTTTGTGTCTAATGCAGCAGGGAAATCAAATATATTAAACATTTAAAACAGGGCTGCTAAATTGCCACCTAGTGGTCTTGTAATGAAGCTAATGTCTCCAGCATGCTTATGTGGGTGAAACAGTATCAGTGTGAGTTATGTATTTTTGTCAGGGTGTTTACTGATGCCACGCACATAGCGTGGTTGGAGTGGAAGGGTGGCAGGGCACAACTTCCGAGCCAATAAAAGACAGGACCATTGGGGCTGCTGCGGTACCAGGGGCGGCTTGTGCAGGACTTAGACACTGAAAGAGAATTTCTGAGCCAGTCAGCCAGCCTCTGCATAGGGTGACAAATGCTGCCAAGTAGAAGCCTTAGTCTGTTATCTATGCTACTTCTTAATCCTTCCTTTTTAACACAAAAACCCAAACAAAACAAAACAAAGGTAAATAATTTGATATAAAAGGAAATAAAATGTTTTCTGATTGTTGGTAAATGAGTAAACAGTTAGGATTTTTGTCCTCCTAAGGCTCAACCAGAGAGTTGGTTGTGGCCTTTCAGTAACTAAAGGGGGCCTGCAAGAAAAGTGGAGAGGGACTTTTTACAAGGGCATGGAGTGACAGAACAAGGGGCGTTGACTTTAAACTGAAAGATGGCAGGTTTAGATTAGATATTAGGAAGAAATTCTTTACTGTGAGCGTGGTGAGGCACTGGAAAAAGTTAGCCAGAGAAGTTGTGGATGCCCCATCCTTGCAGGTGTTCAAGGCCAGGTTGGATGGGGTTCTGAGCTACCTGGTATAGTGGCAGGTGTCCCTGCCCATGGCAGGGGGATTGGAAGTAGATGATCTTTAAGGTCCCTTCCAACCCAGGCCATTCTATGGTTTTGTGATGATTCCAGTGTAGGAAGAACTTTGCTCTGCTGGAATATTCTCCCACCTTCTAGTCTCACTCAGTCTGAGCCATATGTTCAGCAGCATGTGCTGTTTACAAAGAGCCAAGCAGACGAAAAACAATGAAGAGGCACATGTGGAACACTAAGTTTTGCAGTTGTGCTTTTGTGATTAGTCATGTGGGTCTGCCCAGAAGCTACTACAAGAGAATAAAAATAATTTCCCATATGATGAACTGCAATTGTAAAGTCTCTGGGGATTAATGCATCCTCTATCATTTTACCAATAATCAGCTTGGGGTGCACTGGATGGTGTGTTGACAAAGCTGATGCTCACAGGAGGTGGAGGCGGTAGAGGCCTCCTGTTAGGAACCAGTCCTGCAGTGGGGGCTGGCGGCTACATCTCTGGAAGGACACATCAGTTGTTTCAGAGATAAGTCAGAGATAATTCAGTCCATGGCAGCAGAATCCAAATGATTCATCTTCCTCCTCCATCCTGTCACCTGCTGGGACCTAGTGCAGTTAGTGACTGAAGAAGAAACATCAGCCCTGGAAGACCTACTGAGAACGTTTATTGCATGTTTATTGAGGTCCTAGGTAGTGTAAAGTGTCACATGAGTATAGCACTGGTCTGAGGATGCTGCATAAACTGAAAGTTTAACCCTGCCCAAAACATATCCCCTTGCAGACAGCTGTATCCTTGATTAAGGTATTGGCACTTCTTGTGCCTCTTCTCCCCTTGAGATGAACCGAAAGCCCTGTAAGCAAAGGTCATTGCTTCTCACAGAATATGAGATGAGAAAGGTCAGGGAAGATGAAGAGAAAAAAAACCCCAGGGATAGGGCAAGGGATATCACTTGGGTAGCAATAAAATTCAGTTGTTGATATTGTCTTCCTACACTTCAGATTTTGTGACTAAAGTACAACTTACCATATAGAGCACCATATATAGTTCTGTTTTTCCTTTCATATCACTTTTGGCCTAATAGGCTTTAATCTGTTTTAAGATACAATCTGATTTTTATTTGTGGGCATTTTTCCCATCCTCTTTTTTTGCTTGTTTGTTTGTTTGTTTTGCATTCATCTCTTATTCTCTTAATTTGTTTCACACTGTACTTTGTTCTTGTTCAGGATTGATTCAGGGAAATTTATACCTTGTTTCTCTTTGTTTCATAGTTGATTTGCACAATGTTTTGTTTTAAACAAGTATCTATTGTTTCATTAGTGTATGACCTCACTCCATTAACTTAATCATATTTTATTCAATGAAGTTCTCTGTAGAGTGAATAGCTATCTAAACTGATTAATTTTTTTTTTTGTAACACCACAGCTTTCCTTCTTTTAGCTGTTATAGGAGCACAATAATAGAGGAAGCTGTAAACACACTCCGCAAACTGATGTGCCACTAATCCAAAGTGCCTACTATAATAAAAAGGCATTCAACTGAAAGTCAGATTACTCCTTAATGTACTCCAGGTGATTTGATCTTTAAGGAGTATACAATAAAATGGGAAAGGTAATCAATACAATACTGTCTGAGAAACTGCAGGTTTAACTGCATACCTATTGTCAATAAAATTATCCAGGGACAAAATGCCCTATAAATGCAAACAGCTTTTTCAAAAAATAAATGCCCTGTTCCAAACCTGAGAACTGGTAAGCCACAACAAAGAATCTAGATGGCAATTACTCATTTGAACTTTAATGTGTGCCATGAGCTTCCGTTTCCCCCAGCCTCTCCCGAGTTAGTCTCTTCAGGGTTTATTAGGATTGGCTTTGACTAAGGGATTTACCATAGAGTCAATCTGTCACTATTCTGCTATCCCAGTAGCCTCCTGAGTTCTCAGATTCTGTGCAGATTGCCATGCCAAATGGCATCACCATAGTTCTGGAAGACATTTGATTTCTGGGGCCTCATGCCTGCCCTAGGTTGACAACTTTTGCTGCTCTTTCCAGGTAAGAAGCTCTAGATCCTTCTGTCTTCATCCCCACAAATAGCCACAGTAAATGGCTTGAGAGCATGTTAATGGGTCATTCAGTACATTTTTACTTGATTTTTATATATACATTTACAAAACCACCAAATGCTTCCAGAAGGAAGAAAGCATTGTCCAGTGTTACTGTGCCAGCATCGAGTAAGTGAAATAACTATTCAGCTACCACACATAGAGAACATGTAGCGGGGAGAACTTACTTGAAATGGCTCTGAAATAGTATACTATTTCAGTCTTGTCTTTGTCTTATAGGGCTATGCAGTTTTGACTCAGTTCAGAGCAGTCAGACTGGACTTATGCCCCTCCTAAAAAACCAAACTGGTTGTCATACCTGAAGATGTGCTGTGAGGCAAGCTATCTACACTAAGTGTTGTGGCAGAAAGCTACCTTAAGACTTTTAAAAACTGAAGTACAGTCAGGCACTTAAAAAATGGACCATAGCTTTCTTGGCCTATCTCAGGTGCATATCTCAGGTGCACTGCCAAAACAGGGCTTTCACAGGAATTTCTTTGAGAGATCTTAAAGACACGAGCAGTGTACTCGCAGTAACAGAACAGTCGTGATCCAAAATAAGGTTGTTCTCTGAATGTATAGAATGGTTGTCAGTCAAAAGGATGAGAAATGTTGAAGTAACCAGAATACTGTAGGTTTTCAAAATAATTTTCAAAAAAAATTTGTGTGGGTGAAACTGAATTGACCTTTTATAAGCAAGAGTTATTTTTATTTATTCATTGTTTATTTTCACTATGTGTGTGTGTGTGTCTCTCACCTCCAGGAATAAAAACACTGAAGTCAATTCCCTTCTGCCTTTCTTTATATGGAGCTGGTATTTATAATGAGCCTCCAGTCAGCTCTGTCATGTTAAAATGAACTTTTTGAATTATTGTTGTTCGCCTGATTTCACAATCAGCCCTTTGCAACCCACAACACTGTCACTAACAATCTAACCAAAGGCAAAAATTTCTTTAATGTCTAGATCAATTTATGTTGAATAATCTCAACACCTTTCAGCAGCAGTAGTATTTAAATACAGCCGGAGTGGAACTAAACAGAACGTCTGAATTTTCAAAAAGCCTCACGCATCCACTCCTCTTTCTCCCCTGCTGGAATCCTGTAAGTTATAAATGATGTGGGCTCTTTTCCTTTTCTTTTTATGTCTTGCTAATATTTGGTGTCTTGCCTTGGGTGTAAACATTAAAAACTTTTAAGTTTGATGGTCTTTGACATAGGAAAGTGACTTCTCTGTTAGAAAGACATATTTAACAATTCCGTATTTAACAAGTTAGGTCAAGAAAAAATATCCATTTATCTGCTGTCCTTTCGATAGATAGAGAATAAAAACTATTGTTACATTACATGAATAAAATGGCCAGAGATGGTGCCTTTACTTGCAGCTTGAAGTCCATTTGCAGTTACCCGTTCATACATATTTTACTTTAGTTTTTTTCATTAACAATTCTACTTAGAGTTTTTCAAAGAAAGACAGTATTGGGTAGATAGGATTGGGGGATGGGGGAGGGCAGGGTAGGGGAAGAGATTGCCTATGTCAATTCTCTATTCATCATCTTTTCAATCACCTTTTCATGCCCTGTCCTAAAAAAATTACAATCTTCACAAAACACTATCTGGTCCTCTTTGTACAATGATGCACAGGACTAAATCATGAACAAGACATGTATTTTATTTCTAGTCCTATGACAGAGCAATCCAGAGTACAATCTGACTTAAGCTTTGCTTCAGCACTGGCAGGATTTTTACCTATTCCTGGGGAGTACAGTTAGCTCATGACAGGGCTGCAAGAGCTTTGTCCTCTTTGAAGCAGTTCTGAAAAGAGCCTCAACGGCTTGCCGAAAGAATTATCAAAACTGCAGATCGCTAGAAAAGCTCTATGACTGAGCCATCAGAGGGGAAGAAAGGCCAACCGTTAATTCCCATTTTTCCAGTACTTCAACTTGCCATAAAGCTTGTGAACCACCAGAGGGCATTACACGCCTCAAAAAAATGCAGATTGGTAAACAATTTGAAAGCAAGGGGAAATTCTTCTTCTTCCAGCCTTCTTAGGATACTGGACATTTCCTATCACTAATCAAAAGCTTAATACAAACAGAACTATCCCAAGTACAGCGTCTATCGGGTATTTTGCAACTGCTTTTTCATTCCAGTAGCTCCTTTACTGGGAAAATAGTTCTCACTTGTAAACAAAGAATGAAAATAAACTATGAAGACATATTTTCCCTTCTCAACAGCTGAATCTGAGGAAAAACTAAGAGCATGTTGATTTTTCGCCTATTAACTGCATAGTTTTAGGTTTCATTTGTCCTATTCCTTAGCTAACACACTGCAGACTTTTCCTACTTAGTGAGCCATGTGTTTATGTGGATTTTGCTTTCCTAGCATTAAGTAACACTGAAGTTCATCAGCTGAGGGGTCAGCCTTTTGCATATCATTAGTTACAGAAACACGGCACAGCTGGGAGTACATTTGTCCTTTAAAACTTATATTAGGAAAATATGCTTTCATTTTTACAAGTCTGCAATCTTGTCTAAGGACTCTGAACACTTCTTTTAACCTCAAAGAGCTTGACATGTAGACAGCCTCTATATACATGTGAATTGTAATTTTCTAAAAATCAAGAAAAATGAACTGTGTCACTAAAACTGAAAGAAAATAACCAGGGAAAAGACAAAGAAAACAGCATTTCTCATAATTCTGTGCACTTCTGTGCAGCTTTGCATTGCAACTGGCTTAATGTTAGGGGTTTTTTTCCCAAAGCCTGAGAGTTTTAGCAGCACTTGGAATGATCTCTTAGCTTCACATATGAAAACAACTTTATTGCCCATCTCGATATTCATAACTAAGTTATCTAACAATTTTTTTTTTACCAAGTGATGTACTTTATTGTATTTCTGTTCTTCTGACAGAAATAGGATCTTCAGGCAAAGAAATACAAAAGGCAAGTTCACGTACTAATGCATCAATGCATAATTATATGTTACTAGAAAATCTAATGTACACTTCAGTGTAGCATACTAGCAATTGTCTAGAATGTTCCTAAATAAATAAATAAATAAATAAATAAATGTGTGCAAACGATCTTTTTTAATTGAACCTAGCCAACAAAGTTTGGAATCATCTATACTTCTAAAATGCATTACAACTAAAAGTTACTGAATAAACTATTTCTTTTTACAAAAATACTGAATTATCATTGAAGACGTTGTTTAAACTTTGTTATGTAAGAAAAGAAAAAATCTAAAATGTGCATAAGTCATCAAATAGGAGGAATGGAAAGTAATTTCTTTACTGGAACTTACTTTTACACAAGGATGTAAAGAATATATCAGCCAAATATTTTTATTATATAAAGCATCCAGCTTTCCAAGTTTGTAGATGAGTACTTAACTTTGCATCTTAGAACGTAAACATAGCATAATAGTTGTTTCTTTACAAGGCAGGGATGTGCCGTCACCTACATCTATTGCTTGGAGAGCACAGGCCCATGTGGCCATTTTTAAGGTGTTTTTCAGCATATCATTACCAGGTAGGATGTACTCACTTGCCTGTTCATCCATTGGGGGTTTGCTTCCTTATTTGAATATTGGCATATTTTATTAATATGTGTATCATAAATCTAAGATTTAAAAGTACAATGTTTCCATTTAAGTCCAGTCCTAAAATTAAAACACTATTTCCTTCTGCTTCAGTGGATTAGAGGAAAAATGCCTCTCTGAGCAAAGGATAAATGCCCAGAGGCATGTCCACAAATGACTCACTGACACTTTGTGTACATTTTCCTTCTGCTTGTTTCAGAACTCAGCAAAACACTTTGTTGGTCACAGATGAGAGAAGGCCTTGTCCAGCTAATCCTAAAATGATCTCAACTTTCAGCATCATCTAGGGTGCCCTATGAACAGCAGTGACTGTGCTAGGAAGTAAAGTCTAATTGGTCTTGAAAGCAGCTGTGCTGATAGGTAGAATATATATCAGGAAGAAACTATGGGGCAATAATAATTCAAACTCCAAGGCTAATAAGGACAGTATTTGAGTGTTGAGTCTCTGATGCAAACAAAAACTGCTTTGAGCTTAAGCAGACTGTGACTTCTACCCACAAAGCCTGTAAGTCACTGAGCTAGAACTTGGCTCAAAACCCATGTCTGGATATGGGCCTTGCTGTCCCGTGCTATGCTGCTAAAAAAACTTATGCAGGTGCTCTGAAATTTGAGCTATCAAAGTCAAGGAGACTGCTCTCAGGAATAAGAAAAAAAAATCTTTTTTTTCATGTTGGAAGGAAGAGATGGAAGGAAGCCTTCAAAATATCTTTTATTTCTTACTGCTTTTGCTGACACTTGACCCTTTTTTCTATTAATGTCAACTGTATATCACAAACAGTGTAATCCAGGTGGCAAAAGAAGTTAACTGGAAAGAAGTTAATTTGCCTTGTGAGCCAAAGGCTCTTATGTAAAAACTTCTGCAGAAATTATAAAGGAAGATTAAGTATGCATATGGTAAATCTTCATTCATATCTAAACCAGTAATTAACTTACTGAAAAGTTATGCTCTCTAACCAAAAGGATGGCTTTCAACAAGTGTTTTGAATTGTTATTGTTGCTACATGCTTATCAGATCTATGACTTATGAATGTGTTTAGGGCGGTTATTTTTTGTTTGTTTTGCTTTTGACACAATTGTGTTTTTTCCTTTAGATAAACAGTAGATAGAAGGGAGTGGCTAACAGTCATCCCAGATTATAGCAAAGCCTGGTCGAAAGAGAAATTTAGCCTAAGTCACATGGGGAAAAATATGCTCTCACTAATATTGGTGCAAAGAATAAGAAGTGGTGGTCAATGGCAGCAGCTGGAGGGAGTCAAAAAACAAGGTGAGAGAGGATAGGAGTCACTTGCATGGTCAAGGAAGAGCTGCCTCTGCATCAACTTGTAAACAAGCACTTTAATCATGTTTGCTACTTCATTAGAATTTGAACAATTCATATTGAAATATGAAAGATGGTTTTATCTCCCTTCTCTTTTATGCAGGTCCTGGATGGCTTTAAGCAAAACACTTCTTACCTGAATGATGAGGATAACAATAATAATGTTTCCCTGCCTCAAAGGGCTGATTATGAGAATAAATTAGATACTCAGATGTTATAGTAATGCATCCCAGTAAATTAAAAAAAATTTCAAAACAAAATAACCACATTTACATTCTTTTTTAGATACCTACATTTCAAAAATCTCTTTTGGCAATCATAAGCTGTTTGTATGTAAACAAGGAATTTCTGGATGGTTAACCCCAGAAATGTGAAGAACACTTATTGGGAAAATACTTCAGCTAGTTGACAGCAGAATTATATAAAGAGGAGACTATTAAATTATTAAATGACCTACACTACAGCTTCTTGTATGCAGTTTTGCAGCTGGAGGAGAAGTGACTGTTAGGATGCTTAGTTTGGTCTCTTCAAAATGTCTACAGTGAGGATCTGGTTTGAAAAGTGATTATGTAAAAATAGCACTTCCTACTCAGCAGATCTGTTCTTGTGCACTTTAGTGGGTA
>VZRE01009481.1:245290-263199 GCA_013396775.1 Cephalopterus ornatus
AAAAAAAGAAAAAAACATCACTGCATATCTTCCCTGCTGAGCCACCATATCTCTGGGGGAAAGAAACTGCATTATACTCCAGTTTATGCAACTTCATCAAAATCACTAATTTAAAGCTATAATGTACTTATGCAAAACCCATCATTTCAAAATTGTGCCCTTTGAAACCAGACCTGCATAACCTCATTACCTTCAGCTGAATGGAAATGAATGAAATGAAAGGAAATAAACCCTTCAGACTGAAAAATCATGATTGGATTTCCTCCAGCTTCCTATCATCACCCAAACTAATCAAGCTATTTTCTCCCCAGGTGGAAAATGAATAGAAAGAGAGAGGTGATGATGATTCTTTTTTTAAATATTTGGCAGGTAGTCTCAGATCATGGAGCCCATGTAAGTTTCAAGAGGTTACATGAGGACTACAGAAGGCTAATACTATGATAACAGCTGGTAGCACAAGGATGTAAGCAAGGCAAAAATCAGATTCATGCAGTTTGGCCAGCCTGTTACCAGGATTGTCAGACTCCTAGGTGATGGAGTGGGCTTCGCCACTATCAGCTGCTTCCAAAGGATCAATATATCACAGCTAATGTTCCTCTTCCAGCTTTTCAAAAGAAGTCTTCTTTGTCAGCATGATTTTTTTTCCCCAGGAAGAGCAGATGATGAAGCTCCTTTAAAAAGCAAAAAAAAAAGTACAATTTTTAACATGGGAAAATGCATACTTAGTATCTGTCTAGAGATTTGAAAGGATACTTTGATCATTCTTGCCAATTACACACCTGTTAGAGGCGAGTATATTTACATATTTAATATTCAGCTAATCTCAAAAAATTTCTTTGATCAAACAGACATGCCATTTATCCTCAAAGGCTGTGCCAAAATCTCATCTCTAGATAGCCTAATGTGTGAAGTGATGAATTTGTTTTTAAGTCTTTTACAGAATGTCTTCCATTTTTCACTTCATATAAAACACCTACCCTTTTAACAAGTGTATTGCCTCTCTTGAACACTATCTTTAAATATAAAAGAAACCATACCAGAACAGTTCCCTCAGGGTTTTGCCTTTTGACATTTCTTTACTTAGAAAACTTCTGAGAAGGAAAATTAATGGCATTATGCTTGCAGACGCAATCCTTTTCTAAATGAACAGAAATGTCCAGATATTTTTCCTTCCCATCTGTGACACATTCTAGTTTGCCTTATAGACAAAGATGCTGAATGACCTTCACCAAGTCCCTGGAGGAGTGGACTTAGAAGCTTGACTAGCCCTAGAACTGCAAGTTCTGAGTTAGGGCTTGCACACAAATTGAAAATAGAAAAATTACTACAAAAGTTTGCAGGAAAAACTCACATAGATTCTGACAGAACAGAGGTTTTGCAACACACACTGGAGTCAGGTCTGTTATGTTAGAGTTTGATATGACAAATCCCCCCCAAAAAAGCCTTTTTTCTTTTTAATTAAATTTTGTTCTTATAGAATAAATGCTTTCCAAGCAATGTGTAAGCTTCTAATTCTTTTCTTCTTTGTACCAAGCTTTCTCTTAAATCTAAAAAAACTCTTTCCCAAAATAAGAATCCACCCAAGAGAGCTTTATTCCACAGAGATGCAAACGCAGCATCACAATTCCTCTATGTATTAAGAATGCAGCATTGCTTTGAACTTCAGTCTAGATCTTTGAGATCTTTCAAGCATGGTCAACATGGTTACTGAAGTACCAGGAATTCCTCTCCTTACAGTACCAGGCATTCTAACTGTACAGTGTTAAGACCTCTGGCAAGCAAGGCATGCATTCTGATAACAGCACTGTAATGTATCTGGAGCCACTGGCAGAAAAGCACTACTTGTTTTTTTTTTAGAGTCCTACAATTGAACTACCACTTGAGGCTGGGGTCCACTCATCACCAGTATGCCTCCTTAGTGGCATTCGGTGTTTGAAGGAATAACTGATTTTGTACAGTTGTTTTCAGGGTGCAAGGTACAACTGTATGGACTTAAGCACAGAATACAGAGCTTGATAACCTATAAGATGCAAAATAGGCAATAAAAATATTGGAGAGAAAGAGAAGAAATTCTCTTCCAGAGGCTGTAGCAACCTTTTCATCTTCATCTACCACAGAAATGTTCTGGAGGTCATAAATTATGTTTTCTTATCAACTATCAGATCAGTAAACAGTAGAACTTACTACAAGGATACAAATAATAATCTTAAAAATTTACAAAGATAAAATTAAATACGCTTCAGCAAGAAGACTATTTTTCTTTCCATATCACTACTTTTTTCCTTTAGTCATAAGACTCATTTTCTTTGCAAATGTTTTTTCTACCTGGGACAAATTTGTAGAAACTGATTTACTGAGAAGAATTCTGACACTTTCCTGGCAACTTGTAGTGATGGCTGGTGAAAGCAGCTAAATTTTGCTGTAGAAGAATTTTGCAAAAACTCATGAAAACAGCTTTTGAACTCATCTAAATGTCATACCCCTAAAGATAAATCTAAATAGAAATTGTTATTTTTTACTCACTTGAGGAACCCCATTTGGTATATTGTCTATACAGCTTAATATTAGGGTTGAGTTTTTTTGTTTTGTTTTGTTTTCCCCAAAGAAAAAAAAACACTGCCTTTAAGCCTTATTTTTCTTGTAAAGCTGCCTAAACTGAATATCTATCATATAATTTTGCCAGGAGACTGTTTTGATTCTAGTGATTTCACCCTGAAGTCTACAAAATCTGGTGAGATCCATCAAGAATTAAAAAACAAAAATGCTGGGTATCCCTGTTTTGCCCAACTCCCTGTAGTCAGACACAAGCAAGTAAAAGAGGTTCCAAAGAAATGCCAAGAGCTCTGTCCCTGCATGTCATGAATTACAGATCACTCTCCTTCGCCTTGTAAAAACTGTATGGCTTGTAGTACAAAAGCTACCAGAGGACACTACCAGTATTTCAGGTTCCCTACAGTAGCAGGAAATTTGTTCTGCTTAGAGGAACCCAGCAGAACCACAACCCAGCTATTTCTCCTGTATCATGGCATTTTGAGTTTTGTTGTTGTAAGCTTTTCAGTCATGAAAACAAAGTCCACAAGAAATTTGCATCCAGCAAAGCAGTATGTCAGGGACTTTAAACTGTGTATATCTGACAAAACTCATCCTCAGTGCTATGCTTTTTATATTCCGTGTCTTGAGAGTTAATTTCCTAAATAAACTTTAGAAGCCTTTCATTTAAATTCTTCATGGGTATAACCTGCTAAAGGTGCTTCAGCTGACAACTTAATAAAGGCTGATCTTATGAAAACAGAACAGAACAAGATGACAAGAAATTAGAGTACTATTCTTGGTTTTCCAAATTTTTTTCTAATTCTGAGAAATTTGTTTAACCTTTCTGTACTTCATTGTACTCTAAGGATAATGATACATGCCTATTCTACAGAGATCTGGGAAAATAATTACCTTTACATTTCAAAGCTATGGGAATGAAAAGTATCATTACTTCACTGTTATTTAATTGTATTAAAAATTATCCTTCAGCTTCCATTAAAGTCTTCTGTATTTAATATAACAAAAGTGAGCCAAAATAATGAAGGCCATAGACCCTTATTTTCTCTATGGGTAAACTGATTGGCAGAGAAAAGTCTTTTTAGAGAAACAGAGCCTATCTTCTTTTGAAGGAGGAAGAACCCCCATCAAATGTGTATGACCAGTTTAGTCTAGGTTCTTCCCAGCCTTTTCATAGTGTTTCAGGTCTGAGAGCGTTTGGGTTCTGTGAGCACTGTAATGCTGCTGTATTACACTTCAAAGAAAAATAGCCTAAAAATAATCTAAAGAAATCAAGCTCTCTGGTCTTAATATCCCAGATGGGACGAGAACAACAGTTGGATGCTGACTGAACAAAAATCTCTCTGCAGCATTTTAACAAAATTTCCTCAATACTCTGCTGACATAAATAAGGTATTTCACAGAACTTGTTATTAAATTTAAATCTTTTGACAGATCTAAGAGCCCACTGAAAATTAAGGAGAATTGTGAGTAGTGCAACATAACTCCACCCTTCCTTTGCTCTAACCTATGAACTGTGTTTCTGAAAGCAATTTCTGCAAAATCAGAAGAGCTGTCAGCAGAAAGATGACTACATCACTGAGGTCAGAAGCTATATATGATCTTTTAAAAGGGAACATTGTGATAGCTGAGCTACACAAGTGAGATGCAGTAATAAATCCATGTAATGACATCACCCTTCCCCAAAGAATTTACATTCTGTGACTAGGTAGATGGAAAAGTGAAGATATTTTGAATATTATTGTACTTTGTGCCAACACCATCTTTGGGTGTTACTCATCTGTGTGACTATTGGGAAAAAAAAGTGTGCTAGAATAACCCTAAGAATATTTAGAGGGTGTTTAAATAATAGCCCTCAAGAAATAAATTTATCAGAGTTAATTTTTTCTCTCCCTATATATATATTTAAAGTTATTATGGTTTCAGATAAAATGTATGTACAAAGTTGGTTTGAAACTTTGGAAACTGGTTATAGCAGATCCAATTTACATCCTAGCATGCTCAGAAGTTTACATCATGACTCACTAAGACAGCAACATTATTCGAATGCTGGGTCCTTACCTTTATGTTTCCATGTCTTTTTTTTTTTTTTCTGTGAAATGAAGAGTGAAGAGCATATTTCATCCTCTAACCATAAGTCTTCAGACATTACAGTCCCCTGCAGCTCCGAGTCACAAATCAAGTACTTATTACCGTCTGGACTCTCGGTATCTGATTGTGTTTTGATTCCTCAGTTCTGATTGCAATGAATGGTGTCACTCTTCTGCAACAATTAAATTATTTTAAAAAGCCATACAAACACTACAAGCATATACTCAGTTTGTTTTCGTTGCAGAAAACGAATTAGCTTGTGAATAAATTAATTCTAACGTTTGAAGGTCAATGAATGAATTAAATGAAAGGTCTGTAAAACTTCTCTTACATTTAATTACCAGAATAAAGATGAGCTACTGTTACCTTCTGAAATGATCCTTCCTGGCTGCAGGGCAAAAAGTCAGAATAAAGAAAAGTAGTACATTGACTTTATTAATGTCAGTGATAGTAAAGATGGTACCAAATGAAAGACCATGAAAAAAGCCTCAGGGTCACCTGACTAGATGAACTTGCAACAGCAGCATACCCACATTACACAAGGAAGTGAAGCTACGCTGACAGTCAAGGTCTAAAGGGCCCAAAAGTTGCAAGCAAAAAGTTTCACAGAAATTTTTAGGGATCTGGGATAAAGTTGGATTAAGCAATGTCTAAAGCTGCTTCTGTGTCATAACAGAGAAGAGAAAATCCCAAACTAGAATCCAAGAAAGTATGGCATTTGTAAAATTATTCAGAACAACCCTTAGATATCTATGATGCGTCTTCCATTGTGCCTTTCTAAAATCAGTTCCTTGTGAATTATTCCAGAAAATAATATGCTTCTACCCTCTCCTCTTCACAGCTGAGGTTCAGGAAACCACTGTTACTTCTTTTTCTTTTTTATACCTAAAAATTAATCTAAAGATTCTGGCAACTTTTGGAAGGCAAAATACTATCATAAAAGATACAAAGAGCTATGCAGTAGCCTTCACCTAATTTTTTTAATATTAAAAGATGCGTATGAACAAAGTGGAGCAAGATTAAATAAATAGCCTGAGTTGTGTGGGGTGTTTTTGTTTTGCCACTGCATGTATTGTATACCTATTTTTAATATCTATATCTGTGCAATTTTACCCTTAATACAGATGTATTTGAAGAAACACCACGAACCCAGTTGTACACCAAATAATTTCATTTGTCCTACAAGTTTTAGTTACGTGCTTATTTAAGTGCTTATTTACATGTTGAGTAGTGCTTGGTGACTTCTACTGCTCTAGAGATTTGGATGCTATTCTATTCATAGGTCTTAATCACTAATTTTGTGTTCATTATGGGTTCAGTTTGCTATTATATGCCAAAAATTCAAGTTTATTCAGGTGAAAAAAAAGTACATTGAGAAAAAGTATCAGTTACTTTCATAGAATGGGTCAGGTTGGGAGGGACCACTGGAAGTCATCTAGTCCAACCTCTCCGCTCAAACAAGGTTCTCTCTAGCACGTTATGCAGGATTGTGTCGAGTCAGGTTTTGAACATCTCCAGAGGAGGAGACTCCACAGCCTCTCTGGGCAACCTGTTCCTTTCTATGCTTTCTGCCAGAAAGGAAAGTCCTTGAGCTTTTATTTTCTGTTCTGCAGCATAAGCCTTCCTTCTAGAGAGTAGCAGTGTTCAATCAGCAGAGCTCTGCAATTCTCAACTACATGGAAGCCAAAGTGAGATTTAAGTGTAAACTTTGTTCACTGATCTAAGTTGATACTGGCACAATCTAAATATGCACATTTACCTGACACAGGTAGATTTAATTGTGATCTAGAAAATACTTTGAGTTCTGTTTTTGCAATAGGAAATGGTTATGTGAAGCTCTGAAACACCTAAAAATCACCTACAGGCTTTAAAAAAAAGAAGGCAAATAGAAGAGGGCATTATCTAATATTAACATGTCATTTCCTATACACTGTATAACATTTTTATGAGTACAGATTCTAGTTTATTATATACCAGAATATGGAAAAAAGCACATCAGTTAAACACAGTTCATACCTTGGGGGAAGAAAACAAGGTTTATATTATCATTGCATTTTTGCCTGCTTCAGTAGCAGGCTATTAAGTCATACAGAGACAAATTTAGCATATAAAAGAATTCTTTTTCTTTAATATAATGAGATAATAATAATGAGATTTTAATTGTTCCAGGATCAGATTCTGCCACTGTTACAGTGTACAGCATACTGTCAGCAGAAAACATTCATGCTTTTCTACCTCAGAGTCTGCTGAGTTAGTGGGACTTTCTTGCCACTGAAGGGCTCAACATGCACACAGGAAGAAATGCTATGTATGACTTGTGTGTCACCCCATTGATTTCAGGTCTTAATCTTACTTGAGAAGTTGAAGACTTCGCAGAGTAATTTTCACACTCCCATACCATGTTGTTTCAATGTACTTTTTTTCTTTTCGTGTAATTGTATGAAAAATTAGATATTGAGTAAAACAGTTAAATGCAATAACCCCTATGAAGTTTTACAGTTTTTTGTTGCCAAATATTTGATTAGCTTTTTTATTTCTTTAGGTTAGCAGAAAATTGAGAACTGCCACAAATAAGATGATACATAGAACCATGTAATGGTCTGGGTTGGAAGGAACTTACAGATCATCTATTCCAACTTCCCTGCCATGGGCAGGGACACCTTCCACTAGACCAGGTTGCTCAGAGCCCCATCCAACCTGGCCTTGAACACTTCCAGGAATGGGGCATCCACAGCTTCTCTGGGCAGCTTCTTCCAGCGTCTCACCATAATACAATCTTTCACATGATTTAAAGGGTGGAGATTTAGGCACTTACTCAGATATTTTGGAGTGCAAAATGCTCAATCCTGTAGATGCATGCAAGAACAAGTTGACTTAAACAAGTTGGCCTTCCACTATTACCAATATGCAGTTAAGGAGAAAACACTGGTCTTTTGCATTTACTCAAAGCTTAACACAAGCACTGGTCTGCTTACTTGTCCTTGTCTTGCACATTAAGATATATGCATTAGGCCAAATAAAGCAAATGAGAGAGATCACAAATCTATTTCTTATCACAAGTTAGACACAGAATTTATATCAGAGACCAAATGCCTACCTAACGTCTTCTGAAAGTGCTGGACGGTTTTTAACTTGGCATACCTTAAACATGACTAATCAGTACAATCTTAATCTGATTATTACACTTTGTACTCACGTAGTCACTGCGAAGTTTGGTCTGCCAAGTTATGTCATTTAAGAGCTCCCTTTGGGCTTGATCATTTGAAAAGCTCAATATCATGGTTGAATGCACCAAGAGGCTGTAGTAGTCCTGATAAGACTCCACTCATGAGCCCATGGCTTCCGAGAAGACTCATTTAGCCTCAGGCTGCTCTATCCTCTAGGTGTTACCTACAATCCTCATCCCCAAATCGCTGCTCTGGCTCATTGCTTTGCTTTTGCCATATGATCTCTTCATAAGATCTATTGCTATAACCACCTTGCTCTCCTTATTCAGCTCAGGTGCAATTGGACTCTGCCCTGGCAATGAGGGCACTGCTCATCCTGTGCTGTGGCTGCTCTCAGCTCCCGGTTCACCTTTAACCTTGGAGTCCTGCTCTTGCTGCTCCCTGGCACTCAGTAGCCATCAGTCCTGTCAAAAGTGAATCTCTTTTACAAGTGAGGCACTGGAAAGCATTCAGCATATCATGCAAATAGCTGGGCATGGAGCAGCTAAAGTCTACCACTCGCTATTAGCATACTCAGTTACAAGATTTGCCTTCAATATCTTGCTCTTTTTTCCCCACTTTAGCTGCTCTGCTTTTCAGAACTTCTCAAAATGTGCTAGTAACTCTTCCTCCAAGGTGCACACGCAAGGGTGCTCTGCATGGAATGGGGTAAACCAACTCAACAACGCCCTATTTGCAAAGCTACCAGTGGTAGATGAAGAAGGGGTTGTCATTCTGCTTTTGGTGTTGAATACTGCTGAAACCAATCTGGCTCATCGATCCCAAAGTTAGTCATCCTGATAGTGACATGAAGATCATGAAGATGTGGTAGACCTGGTGAAGTATACATATAAAAGAATAAACAAGCAATACTACTAAAAACGTATCTAAAGCTGCTAAGCTGACACAGCTGGCCTGGAGATGTATGACTAACAGTATACTACTATAAATTTTAATGGCAGTGTCTTCTTGGAGAGTATTATACAGAGATTCCTCCCTTGGGTGGGGATGCCCTCACAGTTACTCCTTGAAGCTGAGCAAAAGATATTTGCCCATGGTCACTGGCATGAGTGAGTAACATCAATCTCTACTTATTGTTTTTGCTAGCTTTAATATGATAGTTTTAACTTAGTTGCTTCAATATTGTTTCATAGTGCACTATAATAGTTGTTATAGCTCCTATATTGTGTAGTACATAATTCTGATTAAGATCTTTTTGTCTAATCGTTACCATAATAAAGAACATAGATGTTTTTATATATATATGTATATGGTTTGCCCTCCTTAATGCTGCAGGATAGAGTTGGATAAAGGTTCAATTACACCTATGTAATCCTTTAGACATAAACTGCTGACAAAGTTTGGGCCTAAAATGGGATCCAGCCACACCCAGGCTCCTCTCTGAGAAAAAGTTTAGAAAGCAAGGGAGTACTTTGTGCACCCTGTGACTGAGCAGCAGGAGGGCTTCTTTAATAAATTTTGTCTGAAGCTCCCACTCTGCCAAATACAAAGGGTCTAGCTGTGATTTATATGAGAATAGCAGAGGGCAGAAAAGATCTTGCCATTAGTGCTAGTAGAAACAGCTGGAGAAATGGCCAAAGAGAGACTTGTGCAGCCAAAAAGAAAAATGCACATTGTTCCCCATAGCCATAGTCAATTAATTGATTTCCATGATGGTATCTTACCTAGCAAACATCTCAAAATTTTTGTCTTTCTCACCACTAGTCCAAGAGCCAGAGGAATAAAACACAGGTGAATATTAGAGCCATTTAATTTCTTCCACTGTATATCTAAACCTGTGGTGTGCAACCACAGATGAGGGACTCTAGGAAAGCACTCTAATTAACTGGTTAAGAACAGATCTCTTCCGGAGCTACTTTACATCTCCCCTAATGATCTATTTTCATATAACTTACTAAATAACGTGCTTCTCAGACACAGTTATGAAGTTTCACTTTTACTGCCCCAGCCATCTGCACATATATCAAAGACTTAATAATAGTCAACTACATCATCCAAAAAGCAAAAACAAGCAAAAAAGAAGAAAAAAAAGCTGTTAAACCTCTGCCAGATTTGGAGAAAAATATCAATTTTTTTTTTTGGAAAGCATCAGGAGTTTGGAGGAGGCTAATAGAAAAGATGATGTTCTGTTAGAAGACCTTTAAAGAGCAATCTGCATGCTGCATCTTAAGCACAAATCCTGATAAGCCTTTGGATATAATGTATTATTTGCCCACTTCTCATAAAAATTACTTAAAATGTAGAATATTTTATTATATGAACTCAAAAAAACCCCATCAATTTCAGTCATCTCTGTAAAAGAAATTGTTTCCTTGTCTTTCTGATAGTCTGTTGATAAAGGATGGTTTCATACAGTCTGAAAGAAGACTAAGTTAATGTCTCTAACAACTCAATTCTTTGAAGAGATTTAAATTCTCTTAGGGGAAAAAATATATAGTTAACCTTCTCAATTTGCCACAATATTAAATTTCTTAGAAATGAAACTACAAGCATTTTCGGACTCATTTACAGCATGCACATAGCTTGCCTCATCTTTCCTACTTAAAGATGAAAGCCACATGTAAGAAATAGAGCATTTAGAAACTATTAGGTATCTAAGTAAGCAGTTGTTCTTAAAAGCCTCTGAAATTATGGCATGTAGGCCAGCTGATTATAATTAACAGGACTAGTAATAGTGTATTATCAGCCCAAATAGAGAACAGAAGCTTTACAAGTTAAATTTTAATACATTATAAATTAAATTACCTATTCTTCCACGTTTGATCAACAAAATCAGGCAAAATTGAAATGAAAACATGTATTATTTTCAGAATTTTTTTTTGCTACTATTTAAAATACAAAACAGAGCAACTTCCTTTCAATATGACTCATTCAAGGGAAGCTCACAGTCTGTCTTCAAACTAGTAATCATGGTTGTATATAATTTTTCTTGGTTTGAAGGACTATGTTCCTTCTAAAAAAAGAACATTATAAATTTAGAAAAACATCCTATTACTTTAAGAAAAGGTTGACATAAAGAGTCTGTTGTTGACTCACTGTCAGCTACATCTAGAGACAAATCAACATATTTCCATGGAGAACGTCTCGTGCTTGCAGTTTACAATCGTTGAGGAGGACAGAAGTGATAATATATGACACTTTCTACTTACATATTAATTTTGTACCCTAATATATGTCTGAGAGAATTTACAAATGGTCAAAAGCAGAAATACTGAAGGAAGACATTTCTTTTCCTATCACAGGCCATGGAGAAGTAAAAAAAAAAAAAGTAATGTACATGAAACCTAAATTACACACTTGTCTTCGTACCAAATTCTAAACAATTTTTTACATATTTGATGGTGTGACTAGATTTTATAGTATGTCAACCATTATATAGATGTGCTCAGTTTGTTAAATTTACAAACATTTGATTAGAAACTTAGCAGTGGCTACAGGCCACTAGAATCTTTCTGTTGCTACAACCTCAGGTTTGTAAAAAAGCATTAAGGAGCACCCAGGAAACTGGAAAAGTAATCAGAAGGCCAAACAGCTGATCATGAGAGACACATCCTTAGGACCAATGTCTATGGCCACAGATGCCATTTAATTTCATTGTTCATTTCATTCACTTATTTGCATCTTTAAGTTAAAACAGGGGTTTCTTTGGTTTTGTGGTGTTTTGTTTTGTTTTTTTTTTTAGTATGTGCTTTCAGTGTTTTAAAAGCTGAACTGAGGACAGCTTACGTTCTGTCAACTAAAATACTTCTAGCTCTGTGCCATGCTTTGTCCACAGCCAAGAGCACTCCCAACAACTGCTCCAGGGGTGCTGAGAGCTCTACCACCACCCTAGCAGAGGATTTCATGGCAAGAGGAAAAAACCTCATGCACTCTCCCAACCAGATGTATGCAGGCAGATCAGCTTTGGTGATTACAACTTCTATTCCTGCTTACTCGGGACATAAAAAGATGTTTTTGCTACTATTGTATTGTATTTCTTTTAATAAAATTGATAAAAGTTGTGACCACTTAAATGGGGCATGAGAGGTGCGATGCACAAATACTTTACAGGAATCCCAAATGTATGTAGCATTTTATTTGGAACTGATTTGGTGTGCTTCAGAAGAGCACACTGTGATTGTGATGCACACCTTTGTGTAACAGTATTCAATTGCTTAACGCAATTCATGTTTGCAAAGACTGTATTTCAAAATCTACAGCAATGAAAATCTCTAGTCCCAAAAACTCCAAATGACTTAGCGATGTTACAGTAACCAACTGCCTCTCTCAAGGGGGCTAGAATGTACTGATGTAAAAGAAAAAGTGGCAAGTAAGTCTTAAAGACCAGCATGAATACTCTATGAAGTAATCTGGCACATAGACAAAGCTTGTAGTAAATGATGATTTACTACTTTCAAGATGCTTTTTTCAATCGAGTAGCTCTGGAGCTTTTGGAAACATTACTTGGATTCAAAGCTTGATTAACATACAACCACCTTTTATCTAAGACATCTATGCTGGGTTTGCTTATCCAAATTGCAGATTAACAAGGTTGAAGATGCAGAAACACTATAGCTTGCATATGTAGATCTTACCAGTCTCAGAGGTGAAATCTTTCAAGTCCGCCTGTCAAAGCAAATTTTGCACCTTGTAAATGTGACTAAACTACTTCTAGAGCCAGGCCACTCAGGAAAGAAGTGCAGCTGCAGAGCTACGTAGCCAGTTTCAGAGGTCCACATCAACAGCCTACAGAGCCAGGCTGATGTTTCACTACCCACTGGGACTGGAGGTTACAATCCAACATGTGACTGTGCAGTCAGACTAGTCCTTTACAGCTTAACTACGAGTGGATTCATTCTGTATGTGCAACTGAAAGCGCTCAGCTTGAGTTTGGAACTCTGTGGAAGATAATCCAGTTCCCTTCTTAACGTAAAACTTTGGAAATGGCATGATGACTGCTGCATTCAGATGAGAGCCACAGAAAGTACATTTAAATATCTGGGAGTAAAGAATGTAAAAATAAAATATTTTAGAAATGACAGATATGCCAAACATTAAGGCCAAACCAGAAATTTTACCTTAGCTTTATGGATCTGGTTATCTAGTGATATTTCCATGACTTTTTAATTGTAACATATTCCATATTTGTTCATCCCTCTTTCACTCACTGCTCTACTGGAGGATTTTTTCACATGGGCTTTCTGGACTACATGCAGACACAACACTACATCTTGTTTTATTTTTTTTTATTTGATTTCTTTGCCTTCAGAAAGCATCAGTTTAAAACTCAGGCAGAAGTAACTTCCAGCAAAGAAGATTCTGATTCTTTAGAACTCAGGGCCACCATCTTCTTATTTTTTCTCAAGCTGACTCTTTTTCTCTATTTAAATACATACTAGTATGACAAATGTGGTGGAAGAAGTCAAATGACATTCAAAACACGTCTTCACATGTTTGTCAGTAGGGAAAATGAATGGCAGGTAACCCACAGAATAGTAAATATCCATAATTAAAACAGCTACATTAGAATTTGTTTCTCTGCCTTTGCACACAGTGTCTTTTTCATTCACCTAAAAAATAAAAGCCAAGGCAAAAAGGGAAAGACAGAATGAAAAACTGCCAGAAAAATCTGTTTTCATTTTCTACAGAAAAAAAAACAGAATCAGAAAATGAGCACTGCTTCAAAATGACAGTGAGTTATGAGTATTTTCTGAAAAGCTGTGTCAACATACAAATGCATGCACCACACTGTGAAATAACTAATTAGAAATAGAACTAAGGTGTAGGTCTGTAATACCCTAATCCTTACATAAACCTTCCAGAGCTAAAACACCAAGTAAAGAAGTTCTTTACTTGGTATCAGCAATCCAAACCTTAAGAAATCCAACAACACATTATACTGTCACAACTTTATTAAAATTACACTGTCTTGCAGAGCATAAAAATATTTTAAACACTATCAGCAAAAGCACAAAAAAATTTACAGATTTAAGCTTTATTAAATAAAGAAAATGACATATATCTCTAAAAACAAATGTTAAAGAAAAATACTTGTTTTGTATGTTTTCTGTAGCATTTGAAAATATTTGAAAAGTTATTCAATACTACAGAAAGTAAAGTTGAAACTGACTCAAATCAAAGCACCCTAAATGCAATGATATGTAAATGGTTTTCATTAATTAAAGAGATGCGCAAAAAATATAATCAGTGCAAATGACACTTTATGCTAACAGGATTGCATTCAAGGAATGTAACTTGTACCACTCTACTCTTAAGCTACTGCCATTATTAGGATGGCCAATATGCTGTTTTAGTCTAAAGAACAATTTTTTCTACATAAATAAGAAATTAAATACACATAACTACTCAATATATATGACATGATCTTCATCTGAAATAGTTTTCATTATAAATTGTTATGCATATCTAATTTTCTGCTCATCAGGGTAACAGGTAAGTCTAAATACTTAAGCTTAACAACTCCGATAGCAAATTTCAAATTTATCTAAAAAATGGCAGTCTTGAGTGCTTTTCTTACTAGACATCTGAATATTACAGCCTTCACTAGGAGCAGAGAATGAAGACACACTGGAGTCTTCCACCTAGTTCAGACTTTCCGTATTTGAATTATCATGAAAAAGTAATAAAGTATCAGGACAAAATACTGAAAAAGTAAATTATGCTTCAATTTGCCAAGACAATAAAACAACCCCAAACTTGCACAGCATGATTAAGATCTGGGGGCACTTTAGCCTACACAGCCCATTGTTTCATGAGGATGAAGGAATGTTCCCTGTGCTTCAGTTAAGAAACAGGTTCCATTATTTCAATTCATTCAGTTAAGAAGGGGGAAACATGGGTTTTGAACTTAGCAAGTTTATACAGAGCTAAGATGGGCCTGTCATATAATACTTATGCTTTTTTTGAGACTATTAACTTACATACATATGAAAACGAAGGTTTCCCAAATGATGCACATTTCGAATTTAAAATAATGTGACAATAAATACTTTTCACGTCAAGATACAGAAGTTACATACTGCCTCAGAAAATACATACCTTACTTCCTTTTTGACAACGGATGACAGGAGTTAGAACAGATTTGGAGAACTGTACATGCTTGAGTAGAATTTTCTGCTAGACCTAGATGATGAAGCTTCTTTTCAGCTCTGAAAGGAAATAGCAGAATGATCTTCCTAACTGCATATCCATGTCTACTGTAAATGGGAAAAAAGAAAAAAAAAAAGGTATCAGTTCAAGCATAACATGGTAATTCACAGAGGAAAAAAAAAGTTATCTGAAAAATTCTCTTAAAATTGAATGAGGAAAATGTGGCCATAACATGTCTTGAGTGAATACTGATTAAGCACAAACCTTGTCTGACAGGTGACGAGTATGTGCTGGTCAGCCACAAGAATATCTAGGATGTGATGGAAAGAGAAGGAATGAAAAACATGAAACCCTCATACATACAATAGGCAGGGAATTATACACACTTATTATATCTAACTACGAATTCTTAGTAGAAAAAAAATTCAATACTCAAAGCCAGCAAAAGATATTCAAGTTTACTCTCTGAGGGCAAGGCGTATTTCATTGCAAAAATGGAATTTGTTTATTCTTCCCCCTACTCCTCTCATTCAAGGGGCCATCAGTTACATCAGTAAGAGTGGCAATTTGAAGAACTATTTAAATTCCTTAGTCCAACTAACAAAAGACATAGCCTAACAGAAATTCCCCCTTATGTTGCCAATTATCTCCACCTCAGTTGTTGCCATCTACAACCATTGTGTGCTGCAGGTATTAAGTAATTCCCTTCTAAACAGAGTAATACTCCTGGCCTCTTACCACCTACACTTTCGTGTCCTTCATTTCTCAGGGCTTTTAGTTAGAAATCCTGTTCCACCAGTACTTAAACTTTGGCTAAAGCTCAAAACTTTATGGCTCTCAACTGTATTTCACAAGACATTCTATGCTTACACCACTCCAGAGTAAATTATCATTATATATGTCACCAAGTTATCTAAATTACTGTATTAGTTTAACATCCACTCTAGATCTTCAGGTTTTCACATCCAGTAGCCTGAAATCCTTACACCTTTTGCCTGATCATTCAGTGAATACAAATACTGTTCCACAACTGTGAATATCATCCCTTTTCTGCTACTGAGCGCAGGCATTTCTCATTCCTTTCCTCAATGAAAACAGATTAGCCAAGCTGCTGCAAGTCCTGACACCTGTGCAATTTCTAATTCTTCCCAACATCAGCAGAGCCTACTTTCCACCACTGACTCCCCAAATCTCTCATCATTCCTCCAGGCCAAAAACCCCAGCTGAGACCAGGGCTCAGAATGACCCTTCATTACCTTGGGCTTCTCTAGTCTGTAACAGGGCCCCACACTGCCACGACTTCCACTTACTCTCCGTCTACCATTCCACAATATTTCTTCCTTTCCCAAACTCATAGAATCATAGAATATCCTAAGTTGGAAGAGACCCATAAGGATCATCAAAGTCCCAACTCCTGGGACTTCACAGGACCACCTCAAGAATCACACTTTGGGCTTGAAGCATTGTCCAAACACTTCTTGAATTCTGTCAGGCTTGGTGCCATAATCACTCCCCTGGGGAGCCTGTTCCAGTTCCCAACAACCCTCTAGGTGAAGAACCTCTCCCAAATATCCAAACTAAGCCTCCCCGTGACACAGCTTCGTGACATTCCCTCAGGTCCTTCACTCATCGCCAAATACCTCCAAAATCGTTGGGAATAACAGAACCCTCTAACACTCTTTTCAGTTTTAGAAACCAAGGCATTACTTTATTTGCAGCACTGGGTGTGCACGTGGCCAACAAAAATCCTGCCTCCATAGAGATAACAACACATTACTCTTTCACCTATTTATAAATTTTTAACAAAGAAAGAAATCAATGTTTATTGGTTCCTAATTACATTAATTAGTATTCTATCCACTACTTGTTATCAATCTCCTGTTGCTTATGCTATTTAGTTAATAATTTAGTCGTTTTAATATCTTTTTCCTCCAGTAGGAATTTTCTGCCGCAGATACTGAGCCATTGTTAGTCATCTTTGTTATCTGCTGCTTTCTGCAAAAGGTCCTTGTTTCCAGATGTCCATCTTCAACAATACATCTTTCTCTCACGGGCTTTGTTCATTGAAGCACACCAAAGTTAACAGTAACAAAACTTACAATTTTAGTACTTTTTCCAAGCTATGTCTCACAAAAGTTGCTTATGACAGTTTTTTGCTATAGGCTGACTAAAAGTAATTTAAGACACAAACCTATAATTACTTAAAACAGCTAATTAAAATGTTTAATTGAAATCATTGCGAAGTATTGGAAAAGTTGTATCATTTCCAACAATCAGAAGAGATCAGTGCCTGCTCCTCCACTTCCCATGGAAGTTGTAGACCGCTGAGAGCTGTTCCCTCGGTCTCTACTTCTCCAAGCTAAACAAACCAAGTGACCTCAGCTACTCATGTGGCTTCCGGTCTAGACCCTTCACCAACTTTGTAGCCCTCCTTTGGACGTTTTCTAACGTTTCTAGTGATTCCTCTGAGTTTTTCCTGTGAACTCTTCTGCTTTCACGTCGCTTTGCAAACTTTCAGAGCATCGGCAACAACAAAGCCCAAGGGCCTCCCTCTCGGTGAGCGGGAGGGAACTTTCCGCCCCGCCCTGCGAGCGGCCCTACAAACGGGGCCCTACAAACGGGACCCTACAGTGACACCGCGTCAGATCATCCGAGAAAGGCAGGAGCGGAGCTGTTTCGGGCGGGCACCGGGGGCCCCCTGCGCACGTTTTTCAATCCGGGCCTCCGGCGCAGCCGCGCGTCCCCCGCCGCCGCTCCGCCCCCGGCGCGACAGCACGGTCCTGTTTTCCATCCTCAGCCGCCCACGGGAGACAAGCGGGCGGCAGCGACACGACACTGGGCAGGGATCTCCAGGGACCTCCAGGGCCTCCCCGCCCGGCGGGTGTGTGGAGGCGGCGCCCGGCCCGGCCCGGCCCAGCCGCGCGCGCGCGACGCTCCCCTGCGCCCCCGGGG
>VZRE01009482.1:0-68434 GCA_013396775.1 Cephalopterus ornatus
AAAAGAAAAGAAAAGAGCA
This sequence comes from Cephalopterus ornatus, assembly GCA_013396775.1. Classification (NCBI taxonomy): domain Eukaryota; kingdom Metazoa; phylum Chordata; class Aves; order Passeriformes; family Cotingidae; genus Cephalopterus; species Cephalopterus ornatus. The sequence continues at coordinate 20 of VZRE01009482.1, forward strand.
ATTTTGGTGGGTTCTTTTTATATTTATTTTGAATAAAAGGTCAAATACCGACTACTGAATTACTCACGGAAATCTTATCCCTTAATTTGTCTTTAAATTACAGTCATGGTTTTCAGAATCATACAATTCCACATTATATTTCAAGCTGTTATTATTATTACAAAGGAAAATTGCACTATTTTCTTGGAAAGACATTACTTAGTTGGATGTGGCTCTTAACTGTGGAACTTAGCTCTGCTTTGAGGACTTGAGGAAAGCAGATCATTTGGAGGGACCTATTCACACACTTGGGACACATGCTGTTGGAATAAATTCAGAGTCTTCAGCTGTGTTTGCTTTTACTTAGGGCTAGACAGGGTAGAAAAAACCCTTTTCATATTTTTTAATGTACCTACAGTCCTTGATGAATAATTATAAAAACCTGGCACTCCTAGAAAATAATTGCTAGAATCTCTTCAAGTAATTTGTCATAAAATATAGTAAAATTATTAGTCTCAGGTCAAAATTTAATTGCAAAAGCTGAGAAATGTCACCTAATTCCAACTGAATTTCTGAATACAAATTGGCTTTCTGAATACAAACTGATAAGCAAGAACCAGAAATATTAATACATTTAATTTAGAAGTATACCAAATACAAAACATAATATTAGAGCAGGTATCACTAGGTGGCACTATTACAAATCTAGTGATTTATCTTCTCAATTGATAAGGTGACTATGGGTGAATATGGTACTAATCCTGCTGGATTAGGGGTTTTTTTCCCCCTCCTTATTATTTGCTCAGTTTTTACTTTGGTTGGTTTGTGCTTTGGAAGTGATGTTATCAGAGAGCGCAAGTGTGTGTTTCTATAGTACCTATATGTGTTGTTTCCAGTCTCAATATCAATTTTTCCTTCAATGAAGTGCTGCAGTCCTGAAATATTGGAAGAAAACCAACAGCAAGAAATCCAACAAAATTTTACAGGTTTATTTCACAGAAATGTTCTTATAGTTATTTATGGATTTTCCTGCTTATGACAATCCTGTTAATTACAGACCAAGGAAGCTTCAGCGCCATGTAACATCAGTTGATGTAGATTTGCTCTACCAAATCATTCCTAATCTAAAGCAGGTTAATTTCCAGGAGGTGCTTATGCCTGCTTTAAGCATCAGAAACATGGTTATCCTTTCAGGTGTAGCCTGTAGGCAAGGAGGATTAGCTTTTTACGCTGATATGGTCTCTCTAGATGTACTTAGGTATAATCCTCAGCAAGGATGCTCTGTGTCTCCTGAGTCTGACAGCAGCTAAAGGGCTGTCTAGCTGGCCTAGGAGCCTTTCTCTTCTTTATTACCCTAAAATAGAGATTTAGTTCAGACTTTATATTAATGATACTGATGTCCATGTTCCAGAGAAACAGAAGGTCGCTGAGGGAGTGACCACAGGCAAGTCAGAGAACAGCTCTGTTTTGTTTTTTCTAAGACAGTAATTGCATTACAACAAGCAAAAAATATAGCCCTCAGAAAGGAGGGCAGGGAAAAAGTACAGAGTAGCAGGAGCAATAAGTTGCCTCCCTTTCCACAAGCACTCATTGAACCACTGAAGAACTGAAAGGAGAAGCACAAAATCCCAAGGAGTGTATAAACAGGATAGGGCTTGAAAATAGCCATTTTTGCTGAACTCAGTAGGTCAAGAGATTCTGGGATTTAGATCACATTATCAAAGAAACAAACTGAAAATACTCCCATTTCAGAGGGGGCTTTAAGAATGCTTTTGAAATATGGTCATCCATGAAAAAATAAACGCACAAATAAACAAGCCCAAAATGCTGAATGATATCAGTTGTTGTCTCACCAGTACCAAGAGGAACAGCAGATGAAAAAGCATGTAACAAACTTGAGGCAAAAGGCATGAAATTGAGAGTCAGAAAATACTGAGAGTGACATGCTTAGAGATAAAACTGTACTCAGTGTCACTGATAAGTCATGTAGGCAAAGGTGTCTGAGGGAGGCTGATTTGGGAGTACAGGAAGAGATAATCTGCAGAGCTGCAGTGCCACACAAGGAGGGATTGGAGCAGCCCTGCACTGTGAAGCCCCTACTTCCATATCAACCATCCCAAAAAAAACATGCAGGAGGGATTTGAGCCAGAACAGAAACCCCTCCCTATTTCACACCGGGGTAGCGGTGCTTCCACCAGCCTGTGCAAGTTTCCTGTCACACATACAGCATGTGTAAGTGCTATTCTTGCTTTTCAAAACAATAAACTTACCCCAGGGAAAAAACCAAACAAAACAAACCACAAATCCCCGGCTGAACTCGTATGTGACTAATCTCTTCTTGTGGGTATAATATAGGAAAATAGGACAACCCCTACAGCACACGCAGAATCTACGCAGAGGGTTTGAACTAAGCACAGAAGCTGACGTTCATCTTTTTAAAAAAATACCGTATCCCAGTTCAGATAAAGAAATGGAATTGGCTACCTGTGCTGTGATGCTGTCATGGGAAACACTCCGAAATCACTTTAACAGGGTAACAGCTGAAGAAAGGCTGTACGTGGCCAGTGTAACTCAAACACAGTTAAAGATTTAATGCAAAGCACACATACCAGTGCATGAAGCATCACTGAATACTGATCACAAACACCTAGAAGTTTTCAAGGAGTAACCGGAATTCCTTAAAAAGTACACATATATTGCTGCATTCATTGGTCACTGTCATGCATAGCTGTGAAATTTACAGTTGCAGTGACAGAAAGCAGCAAAAAAACCAAGCTGCAGCTAAGGAAACAGGTGAATGTAGGCAAAACAAATCTATTCAGTCTACAGGCTAACAGTGTGACATCAGCCTAAAGAGAAATGGTGGAATTTGGATCTATTCAAATTGCAGTAACTGCAGAAAGGCTAAGCTGTGATAGCAAAGAGTCAAAGCCAACCAGTCTGCTGAAAGTAACTCCAGTAGGAAGGATGGATACCGACAAATCAGATTAGATGAAGAATGGTATTAACTGTGCACTTTTGTTTCACCCTGGGGCAGGAACAAGTTTCATTTCTTACCTTTTGGAATAGGGTCAGCTAGCAAAGTGTTGCAACAAAAGAACAAAGACTGCTTGGAAACCTTACGGCCACCCAGAAAAATAACTGATGACATAGTAATAATAGCATCAATTCTACTGAAACATTTATCAGTGCTGAAGAAAGTGCTGACAAGAGCTCATGCAGAAAATAGTGAGTTTGGAGTTGATACAATCCACCTCACGATAAAAAAAATCGATTACTACGGATAAAAAATTTCATTAGGAAAATAAACAAGGAGACAAGAGTAAAGCTTTAGCCACATCATACATGAAATCTTCGTAGGACGAAACCGAAAACAAAATATGGCATAAAGTCCTTCCATAGATGCCTCACACTGCAAAAGTATCTCTGGATGATTTTTTGTTGCAGGTGATATAGCTCTGATTGCTTCCTTGCAGTAGGAGACAGCAGATGGTCATAGGCATTGGGAATGATGAGAGTCTACAATAAGTAATGTCAACTCTTTCTACTATCTTGTGTCAAACTCCAACATCACTCACACAGGTGCATGGAAAGATAGTGAAAGGGTTTCTGCAATAAAAATATATACACGTTGCATTGAGAAAGCTACCCTGCTGTGCAACACAGAAGCAGATGATCAGCACAAAGCTCAGCTTTACATGGTGATTTGCTAAACACCCTGAAAGGAAAATATCTTTAATATTGGCATGGCACAAGCTGTCAGTAGGAACTGATAGAAAGAAAATAAGAAATAAATTTCAGACTGAAAAATCACAATATAAGCAAATTGTTTCTGTAATGCTTTTGCTCCTTCCTCTGCACTGTGTGTTTTGCATTCAGTAGAGTTTTAAAGAAGGACGAGGTGTCTCCAGCTCTTCCTCTTAGAACTCCTCCATGAGGTTTTTACGAGGAAACATGCCTTATTGAGAATAATTTAAGAATTTAAGACAGAAAAAAATGAGCCCAACATTTAGGATTTATCAGCAAGAAATCAGAATCTCTGTGCTAATTTACTCAGAGATGCTGTTTGAGAGGTAGTTTTGTTGCAGGCTTTTGAAAGAAGAAAGGCAATACTATATTGTGTCAGACTCCTGTGCAAAATTTGCCACGTCTTGTTACCAGTGGGATGATAACTCTCTTAAAGAAGCAAAAAGTGTCTCAAACATTGTAAGAGATATCTTCAAAAACTTTTGCTTTTCTTCACAGCTTGTAAGATGGTTTAAGTGGTTTAAACTTTATATTCTCACCCATTCCAGGTTCCTTTCCATTCCCCATCCAACTTGACCATGAACATTCCTCATGATGGGGCAACAACTTCTCTGGGCAACCTGTTCCAGTGTTTCACCCCTCTTAACATAAAAAAACCACATTTCTCCCTTATGTCCAAACTAAACCTACTCTGTTTTAGTTTGAAACTATTGACACTTTCCCTAGCACTAGAGATCCTGGTATAAAGTTTCTCTCTATTCTTCTTAGAAACTCTATTTTCCCTACAGATGCTCTTTGTTAAAAAAAGAAACTTATTCCTACTTATGGCTAGAATTCTGTGTTGACAAAAGATCTTCAGTATGAAGAAGCAAAAGGAACAGAGGCTACTGTCTCATGCAAAGTCACTGTGTGAGCCCCAGAAACGTCTTTACATTGCTGTGCCTCCTCCTGTCCCCATAGGATTTTGCAATCTCGTTTCATGGTTCTTTTGGTCACCCTGGTGGCATTGTGACATTTAAGAAGCAGTTAAGAAAGCATAACAAAAAAACCCAAGAAAAATTTAGCCACCCCCTGCACCTTCAGTTGTTCACCAGGGGAAGTTGCCTCTAGAAATGACAGCGACACTGTGCTGCGGCAGCTCCGGCAAACGCGAGTCCTGACTTCTGAGCCAGATGTCACAAACATTTAAACAGCTGTCAGAGCCCTTTCAGCCTGTCATCAGGCCTGACCTTAAACCCAGTTTAGTTCTTAAATGTTAGGGGGAAACAAAGTGGAAAAAATTCTAAAAATCCCCAACAGGGTAAAGTTACACAGCTGCCTGAAATATTAAATGAAAGGACTGAACATCTGTTCACTTGCTTTTCAAACTTTAATGGTTTGGAGAGATATTCTGTTGTCTTAGATCCTTAAGAACATCTGAGACCCACGCAGCTTCAGCACCTGTGAAAAATCCTCTCTCAAAACATGCAGACACTTCAAAGCTTATTGCTTCTACTCTTTGCCAAACATATGTTGCCAAACACCACAACAAATTATTAATAATATTTAGGTCATACTGTTGTGCAGTGTATTTCCCGAGTGAGTACCAAAACACTGCTTAAGCATCAACAAGTTTTTAATGCAGTGAGTCAGAAACGACCATGAAATGGACCAGAGAAACCCCTAGACGACTGGCTACTCAGAAATAAGCAAAGTGTTGGATTGACCCGGTTTTGGTTTGCATTTCTTTGGAGTTTTTTTAGTTACCCTTTCCTTTTAATTTTAAAATTTAAAGTAATAATTGTTTGCCAGGGTCAGTCATATTTTATAATGAACTTGTTAGCTTCCTGCTACAGGATGCTATTGACATAGTTAAGGAAATTAGGAGTGGGTACAGGAGGGAAGTATTAACGTTTATATGAATAAGAACAGGTTCTGCAGTTAAACTATATTGTTTATATTTATATCAGCCATCAAGCCATGTGTTCCAGGACAGAGGATGTAAAATAGAGAGTAGAGAAATCTGTACCATAAATATCATTGTAACTTTAAGGCTTGATGCTTGCACTGTGCTTCTGGGACCAAATATAAAGCACAATGTTATATTTGCAAAAACATGTTTTTGCAATAGCAGACTTCAAGAGAAGGAAGAAAGTGAAAAGAAAAAAACTAGTCAGAATGATTTCTGTGTATATTTCTGTTTTTATTTCTAATGAGTCGCCATTGAAGTTATTTTTTATCACTCCACAGGTTTTCCTTTGGTTTCCACAACTTGCAGCCTTGATGCTCTAAAATTTTAGCTTTAATTCACATCTGGAATATTAGGGTTTTTTTTAAAGATGATTAAATATTGGTGATATTTCTTTCCATACATAACTTTAAAAAGAAAATGCCTAAAGATATGCTGGCTATAAGTGAAGTTAGGCTGACTTTCTTGCCACTCATGCATTGCAAAAGGGTTTTAATATTTTATAAGATGATGATTCAAATAAAAAAATGTATATCAGTAAAAGTAAACAGGTACAATTAATAGTAATGGTAATGATAATAACAGCATTAATAATGCAAATCCCATATAAGTCTCTTCAAATTCTGTGAAAGATAAAATGTAATTTCTAAAAACCCCTAAAACTATTAATAAATCTCCATTAAAAATTAAAACAAGAGAATCAAAGCAAAAGACTGGAGGAGTAAAAAGCTGTTGCACTTAGAAAAAAGTATTTCATCAGATCAAAGGGGAAGCATTTTCAAAACAAACACAAACTGTTGAGAAACTTCAGAATTTGGGGACAAGGAGCTGTTAAAATGGAAAAAAATATATGAATGAAAAGCAGAACAGAAAATGTTACAGATTACTAGGAGTTCATTGTTTTGCACTGAAGGAAATAAATTAATTCCTATCTGCTTATACGAAGGAAGTAACATAATTAGGTACTGTTTTATGAAAGGAAAGCTAAATCATGAATAGAAGACAGATTCTGTCACCTTGCATTATTTTTGAATCGTGGTGTCTTGCATGCTCCCATACTGTCACACACACACTTACCACATACAGAATACTACAGAATAAATTTTTTTTAAACTCTCATTTCCTACTTTAAACTAGTTCAAAATCAAAAAATCAAAAAGTATGACTTACTAATAGAGTGCTAGGTACACACTGTGAAAATAATCCAACAAAGATAAGAAGAAAATTGATTTAGGAAGACATCCTTTTGGAAAGTAATCCCTTGCTGTCTGAAAGCCGAGGCTTAGATGCAGTACATTTCAGATATTAGGAATATTTTGACCTCATATATGTACACAGTTCTATGACTAGAGACAGGGTGCCCTAATTACAGATATGGGCTGTATAATGGCCATTTGTTGAGCTGTGCAGTTTTAGATGACATTCCACATTTAACAATTGTGATGGAAGACCTCTGTGATACTCATTCCAACACTGGTACCCTCAAGTCATATTTCTTCCCCTGTCACAAAGTATTTATTTTTATCAGCAGCTTGTCATTCAAGTATATTTTAAAAAAATGAAGAAATGGGCAACGGCAGAGCCTCTACGTCAACTGTGAAGATAATGTCTCTCAATTTAGTGCCACTATTTGATTATTATACATTCATAAATAATCAAACATCAGTTCAAAGACTTCAGGCATCCAAACAGGGAGAGGGGACAGAAAGCATAGGTGGTATTGAATTTTTCACTTAGTCTCATAAAACAAGTCATCCTGTTAATAATCTGGCTCTCATCCCAGCCAGACACAACACATTTTGAAGTTGTCTTTCTTCCTGGCTGTGACAGCTTTGTCAGCTATAACAAAATTTGGCTGAAATAGGTCAAAACAAGGTGGACAGGCTTAATGACATGGGAGATCTTGAAATCTGAAGTCTACAATAATAAAGCTAAAGTAATTTTAAATTCATTCCTTCTCTATATGTACAAACATTGAGGGAGGAAACAGAAGCTGCTACAGGAAAAATAACATTTGCCATTCCATATTATATTAAAATATAATTTATATATATATATGTATGTATGAAGTTTCTAATGGGAATGGGGGCAGGTGGGAATTCTGGCCAGGAGAGCCCTGGGATGATGATGAAACCAGTGTTTTCTGACTTTCTGCTAACCATTCTCTAATGAAGCCTACATTTCTACACTTCCTACACACAGAAATTCAAATCCATCACACACTGAATGCAAACATTTGATTCTGTTCACTCCTGTAATCAGGCAGCATTGGGGCATAACACAGGCAATGGCGATGGGCACAAGAGTTTCACAGCATCATTAGCGAAGCTCTGGGATGCTGGAGCTCCTAATGAATATCTTTACTTGTGTTCTCATGCTGCAAGGGATACAGCTTGGGATTTTCCATAGCTATACCTGTGGTCAGATATCACCATGTTTCACTTCCATCTGCATATGTATCTATACATATAAACCTATATACCAATCTCTGCCAGTTGTTCAGGGGTGTTTAAAAGCAAAGTTAGAGATACAAGTTAGAACTGTGCCATCGGTGTCACAGAGGCATTTCATCGCATATTTAATATACAGCATCTTCATATTTTTAAGTGAGGTAAAAATTTTGTTCTGACAGCATCATACATTTCTTTAGGAGGTTGATGCTAAAGGCTTATCTGAAAAGGACACCTTGTACAAGTAGTAGATGTACTGCAAATATGTGAGATCAGCAGGTACATACCAAAATATGGTTTACTGATTTATTATGCATTGTAACTCCTGTTCCATTTTATGAAAAAACAAACCAATTAATTTTATCTGTTTAAGTATATTCTCTGCATAGTATGGCTTTGTTGTGCACACTGAGTATATGAAACCTTGTTTTGTATCGTAAGTGATGATCTATGGGTTTTTTTAAAGCTTTAATCTTTCTTCATTACAGGGTGCTTGACTTGATTGATCATGTAGTGATCTAAGCCAAATCCTGCTGGTTTTAAGCCTTCAAACAAACTGCTGCCCAGTTCTGCCAGCCAAAGTTGGAAAATGCCATATTCGCTAAATTGAGAGACATTATCTGTCAAGAAGGTTGAACAGCAGTCTGTGAGTTTCTGTTTCTGCTGTGCCTGAGCTGTGCCTGCTGCTTTGCCTAAGAGCCTGAAAACCGGGCACTGCTCCACCTTTTCACACCTGAGAGCCTCATTCAAGGGCTAAGGAAGCAGCTCCATGGAGAAGCCCATCGTGGTAGCTGGTGTCCTTCAGTGCAGAGACTAGGACGGGCTGGATGACACTCTCAGCTCCTTCCACTGCTGGGGAAGAGGCAAAAATGCAGATTTCTCCTACCTCCAGAGGGAGGGCTGGTTTGGGTGAAAGCAGTGGCATACTTTCTTCCACCCCCAAATTGTCTCACTCCATAAAAAAGAGTTACAGAGGAGCGAATGGGATAAGAAATTCGCTCCTCTTTTGCAGTCCCAAGTTTGACATGTTAAATTCTGATAATGCTATCCTAGGATGCCTACCTACTTCAGGATATTGTGTGGGAGCTGTAGGTATCTAATTCAGAGACAGCTGATGCTATGGTGATGAAAGCCACAATGTGCTTTTGGGCTTTTTTGGGGGGCGGTGGGTTGGTAGACTGCCTGTTTCTGAAGTAGCAAGTTGCAAGAACACCCCAATTAAGAAATTCTGATCATCCTTCCTTTATAATTTTCCCTGACTCGACTGTCCCATCTGGCATCCTCCAAATACGCCCTGCCTACATTTTCTTTCCATAGAAAATCCCAGAGCATGCCACAACATCCTGACATACAGCAGGACACCAATATTTGTTCAGCACAACCCTGTAACAGTACAGTACAAGAGGCATTTACAGTGCTGTAAAACTCAATTAATGTGTTTAGTAAATCTGTTTCGGGAAAGGTTACAGAATGTGCTGCTTTTACCATTTCAGGTGAAGCATGGCTGCTATGCATTTGACATTTTGGCGTGTGTTTTCATAGATCCTAAAAGGCCTTTCTGTCATATAATTATCTAAAACTTGTTCCCTTAGGAGACCTAAAAATTAACAACTTCTCTGTTCATATGCATCAATTTGCTCGCATAGAATATTGATCCTTACGAGTTTTTTTTTGTTCTACATCCTGCTAGAACAGCTCATACATATGTGTGTGTGTGTGAGCAGGATCTTTTCCCACCTTGCAAAGGTGATGAGAAGGACTGTAAATTACTTTATTTCAATTTATTCTGAAATGTAAACTTTTTGTGAATGCATTTGTATTTCCACTCTTTTCCAATGCATCATAACGTTCTAAGGGTTTCACAGCTATCATTCAGATTTTATTTGTGTCTTTTTGGAAATGTCAGGGGCAAGTAATATCATGCACTGCAGTCTGAGCATGTATCTACATGTGCGATTTTATATTCGTGTTTGAATAACGTGATAATCAACACTATTTTGAGAAACAAGCTTTGATCTTTATTGTTGCTAACAACAATATACTAATGCGCAGTATTCTTAAAGTGTATTATGGGGCATTTTGCAATTCAAATATAATTAAAAAGCAAGATCAAATAAATGTTTTATTTTGACTTAAGATATAAGATATTCAGCTCTCTAAATATGCAACCAAATTAAGAATATTAGAAAACAAATTCCAAATTGTCCTCTCAGAGAGAAGGGCTTTCTGCAGCTCACAGATGACTGCAGTTCCTTCCAGACCGCGAAATGAGGATGAAGTTCAGCTTATGAACTCTGAGGCTGCCGACATACCTCAGGGCCAACCCATTACCTTTACAGCACCCAATAGCTTCATTATGTGCCTTCTTCTCAATAAAAATAGTTTTTTTGGGGTCTATCAGCTTCACCTTGATGAAGACCGTGTGGCTGCCTCTGCTGTCTTACATGACAGCAGAGGGTGCTCAGGTGAGACTGAAAGTTGCTGAATATCCTCTTAAAAAATCTTATGCAAAAAGTATCACCCCAGCCTGAATGAAAAGCTATTAAAGAGGACAAGACAGCTAATGTTTATTTACAAATTGAGTAAATGTATTCAGACACTCCCTGCAAAGCAATCAGTGAAACACATAACAGCATTGTATTCTGAATATCACTATAATTTGAAATCCCATATTGCTTTGCTAGTCTTGCAAATGTTTTTCTTGCTTCCTTATTTCACACATACATGCAGAAATCAACTTTCCTGAAGCTTATTATTTGACCCTACTCTAACAGAGGGTCCGTCTGAAGTCTCTGCACTTTAGACATCTATTTTATTTCTTAAAATTAATTCTGATTTTATAAAAATGAATACTTCAGAGTATTACATATATATATTTCAGATTAAAAATTTAGAGCAGACTGTACTGCTTCATCCTAGTTGATAAATTACACGTTATGATACATTGTAACCTCTCCCAGTAGTATTCCAAATATTATATATTTGTTTTGCATATCATCTCCTCTTGGGGAAGCATGCTTTCCACTTGTGAGTTTAGTCACTGCTTCCAGCATAAGTTACGCAAGATTAGAAGAATACCAGGAAAACAGAGAAAAAAAATAAAATCTGAGGAAATGTTTGAGTTGAAATACTGGCAACAATTTACTAACTTTTTTCTGACCTCTAGTTTTAAATTCAGTTTCCATGCTGGATTGATACACTTATGTTTAGCGCATGCAAATTTGTTCAGAAACAGAGTGAAATTCCTACGGTGACGGTTAAAATGCTTAAGGAAGACGCGTACTTCTCTGGTCCTGGTCCATAAAAATATATAATAAGGGAAGGTTTGGCATTGTTTAGTTCAATTATCCCATAATCTCTCTGAAGCGGGACTTAAAATTCCACATGCAGGAGGAAGTAAGCCCTACGGGAGGAAAAGGAACTTTGTTAGCTCATCAGCGGTAAAAGAGAAATGCAGTTCCTCAACACCTGAAAACCATTCTTGAAATTTGTTGCTCTGGCCTAATTTACCCACAATTAAATTTATTAATGTTTCCAGAATGATGTGGTTCCCAGCTATTGCTATGGTACAGATTATTATTTGGCAGACTATCGGGTCTTGCAGTGGGAGTGAAAGGGTCCTACACTTTTTATGTTTAAAACAGAAATTCTACCATCTGGTGATTACACAGTAGGGTTAAATTTGCTGTAATGTCAACCATACCCATCCATGTTATGGCAACTACTCTGAATTTTTTCTGCATGCTCTATATAATTTTTCAAGCAGGTTCAATGCCTAAAAATGCTAGTGAGTTTTCAGGATTGTGTAGAGCACTTAAGATGACCTGTGTGTAAAGAATTTTGAGACCCAACAATATGAGCCTGCTAGTATCACTGAAGGCAATTATGCCTCTTTTATGCCTCTTTTGGAAAAATAGTAAAAATAGTTTCTACTGAAGTACTTAAAATTATTGTAGAATAAGGTAGAGTAATCAGACTCTGGAATGGGCTGTCCAGGGAGGCGGTGGATTCACTGTCCCTGCAGGTTTTTAAGATGAGACCGGATAAGCGTGAGTAGAGTCTTTCACAAATCTTCATTCGCGAAGCCTAGCCATGAGGATGTAGTACTTAGTGCCATGGTCTAGTAACAACAGTTGTATTGGATAAAGGGGTTGGACTTGATGACTGCACAGGTCTTTTCCAACCTGGTTGATTCTATGATTCTATGGATTTATTAGCTGAAGTTGGTGGAAGCCCAAATTTCAGCCTCTTAGAAGCTGGCATCCACTTAAAGAAGACTAAATTTTATCATTACAATAAACACGGGCTGTTACTTGCCCATGATCAATAAGATTTATTTTTTTCTAGAATCCTTTCTATTTATGTCTTTAACACACTGCATGCCTCGGCAAGGTAGTAAAAAATTTGAGATAGGAATTTAGTATTACATCTCCAGGGGGTTGACACGTTTTGAGACTTACAAATGCAATTAATACCAATTGCTGGTTGAGGCAGGACTAAACCATATTCTGCTTAAAATGATTCTAGCAACAATGAAATTATATGCTGGGAAAAAATGAGAGAGTGGAGAAGAAAATCTGGCATAATTTTGGCCAACAGTTGAACAAACGCTGATGTGGTGATGTTAACTTCAAAAAATGTCTCTGGAGAGACACAAAAGACACATAGATTACTTGATTAAGATCAAAACAGTAGGAAATGTTGCCTGTCAGTGTTATTGGGCTTCAGCAATACTACCATTATTTACTGTTGTACTGTCCCAAAGGTCTTTAGAAGACACATTTATACAGTAAAGTCACCAATCCGTATTAAATCATGGATGAGGATCTATTTAATTTCTTTTTCACCTTCAGCTGCTCAAGCACAGACCATAAAGACATGATTTAGAAATCTCTTGGCTACTCCTTGTATCATAAGGGTCAGACTAGTCCCTTGCCGGAATAAATAGGAGAGACTTCCAAACCAGTCTAATTTTTCTCATTAACCCATTAGGCTATCCCTGCTGCATTTCCTCTTCCATTTTATATGTATCAAAATGTTGCAAATATAACATAAAAAGTAATTGTCTTTGGATGATAAAGGGATTTTTCTTTTCCTCCAAATTCAATTTATTTGTTAAAAGAGCTGAAAAACTGTATTAAAGATTGCCCTTCCCCCACACCCCACCACCACCAAACAAAAACAAAACATTTGCTTCTAGCAGTCTTAAATGATGTTTGATGCTCCAGAGAGCCTTCAACATTCATTACAGAGTCAACCAGAGCTTCATTAAATATCAGGCTAGCATGTGTATATGTGGTACTGAGTGTTGGCCTCAGGAGCTCCCCTAGGCAATGTTCTATAGGTTTCTTTCATCTGTCATTTTGCTTTGACTTGGGGCGATTATCACTTTTATCATTGACAATAGCAAACTCATTCCTCTGTGCATTGCATTTTCATTATTCTTTGCCCTGTGAGGATGACTGACACACACAGATTCTTTTTCATCTTTTAAAGTATTGTAATTAATAATTTTAAATTCTCGCCTTGGAGTGTTCTTTTATTAGCATTGGAGGATGAAATAAAATTAAAAATGTGTATTGTTGCTAAGATAACTTGTTGAGTTGTTCTGGCCTAGTAGCAAAAGACAAAGTCTCACAGAATCACAGAATCACACAGAATGGGTAAGGTTGGAAGGGACCACAGTGGATCATCTGGTCCAACCTCCCTGCTCAAGCAGGATCATCCTAGAGCACATGGCACAGGATTTCATCCTGTTCTTGAATATCTCCAGTGAGGGAGACTCCACAACCTTTCCAGGCAATCTGTTTCAGCGCACAGTCACTCCCACAGTAAAGTTCTTCCTCGTATTGAAGTGGAACTTCTTGTGCACCAGTTTCTGCCCACTGCCTCTTGTCCTATTGCTTGGCACCACCAAGAGCCTGCCTCCATCCTCTTGACACCCTCCCTCCAGATACAGACATTGATAAGTCACTTCTCAGTTGTCTGTTCTCGAGGCTGAACAGGCCCAACTCTCTCAGCTTTTCCTTGTAACAGAGGTGCTTCAGTCCCTAAATCATCTTCATAGACGTCTGCTGGACCTGCTTCAGGAGCTTTATGTCTCTCTTGTACTGAGCAGCCCAGAACTGAACAGACTCCAGGTGAGGCCTCACTAGGGCTGAGTAGAGGGGCAGAATCACCTCCCTCGATCTGTTGTCAATGCTCTTCCTGTACACCCCAGGATACCATTGGCCTTGTTGGCCACACAGGTACACTGCTCACTCAAAGACAGCCTGTTGTCCACGAGGACCCCCAGGCCCTTCTCTGTAGAGCTGCTTTCCAGCAGGTTGGCCCCTACCTGTCCCGGTGCCCAGGGTTATTCTTTCTCAGGTGCAGGCCCTGCATTTGCCTTTGTTGAACTTCAGACTGTTCTTCTCTGCCCATCTCTCCAATCTCTCAAGGTCCTTCTGAAGGGCAGTACAGCACTGTGGGATATTGGCCACTCCTCCCAGCTTTGTGATATCAGCAAACTTGCTGAGGAGGCTTCTGCCCCTTCATTCAAGTCATTGATGTATAAGTTAAATAAGTATTAATTAAACTAGTATTGAACCTTGGGGGACGCCACTAGTGACAGATCTACAACTCTCATACATTTTACACCGGTTTAACTTGGTTGACCTGCATTCGGTCTGTCCTGATATCATTAGCATGAGCAGGGTGTGAATATGGGCTGGGGAGTGCCTAACATTTTGAAACATCAAACACAAAAAGCTGAAAAAACCCAGCCTTTTTTCTCCATGGGTACATCACTGGGAATTTTTGAGTCTGAACGTTAATGAAGGCAACTATGAAATGATTTTGTCAATGAGGAAGAAAGATCTTAAAAGTACAGTGCTGGTCAAAGACTGAGGAGACCTGGGTTGCTGCCAAAGCCATGAGCTTCACAAGTTATCTGGAACAACTGACAAGTTATTTTCTTGTTTCCCACCTGCGAAATTAGGATATGAGTGTTCCTTCATCTCTCTTGGCTTCATTTGTTTAGGCTGTTGGCTCCTCAGTACAGACGGAGCCTCTTATGATTGCCAAGAACTGAGTCTACCACAAACTCACTTAAGCACTGATGTCAGCTGCGTAATAATTGTGTGCCAATGGTGTAATGGTTGCTGTCTGTGAGTTACATTATTGGGGAGAGATGGCACTGACAGAAGCACAGAGGATCCTTTTTGCTTCTGGAGCAGCGCTGGTCCCCTACTCTCTGCACATCAGGATAAGTTACCATAGAAACAACCAACAGCCCCAAAGAAGTGACAGACCCTCTCTGGAACTGGGGGGCATGGGCAACGTGAACATACAGCAACAGTTTTCTTTCTTCCTCTGCAATTTGTGTTTGCCTCAGAAGTTTAAAGCCTACTTAGAAAAAAACCCCAGAAAGAGCAACCATAAACAAAAACAAACAAACAAAAAAAAACAAACCCAAACCTCAAACCAAAAAACAGCCAAGAAACCACATAATATAGAAATAACTGTTTCAGTAGTAATATTTGGCATTCTTTTACAATTTATTGAAAATGCAGAATGTGCTGCAATTTACTATATCAGCTTTAAACAGTGCCTGATCTAGCTCACACTGCTTTATTTTAATGCCTAATTTTAAGGAAAATGTCTAGAACATAAATCAAATACATTTTTCTACCATAACCTGCAACACAATCCTGTTTTAGGATTAAGCCAATTTTTTTCTTCTCTTTGTAATTCCTGAGGTGATGCTAAACTTCTTAGCATATGGCAGCTTATCTTGCATTTTTTGGACCCCTCATATTTCAAACCTTTCCTATATAATATTAATTTTAGCTATCTCTCTATATCAAGACTTGCAGAGAAGTCCTGAGAACACAAATGATTCTCTTTGTCACAGTCTGGGGAAGTGCCTCTTGAGGCAGGTTTCTGGCTTCTCTTCGGTGTGCAACCGAGATGAACAATGGTCAAACATTCCAGAGACTCTGTTTCTGTATCAGTCCAGTGCTGTTTGGGTGTAATGGCCTCAATCAGAAGTGAGTGTTTTCCTGCAGATAAAAAAATAGATAAATTTCACAAAGTTTTCCTTCCCATTATATACAAGATTAAAATATATTTTCACTGTCGGTACAGATGATGTATTATATATAATGTCAAGATATCATCTTGAGCTCTATTCCTTTTACTTTACAAAGCAAAACTTTTGTCTTTGAGAAGACTCAGTGACAGCCATCCTGCCATCTACTCCCACTTTAAACAGCAAAATGCTTAATATGTGTAACCAGATGTCTGAGGGTAAACTCATACCTATGCGAAGAATACCTATAGTCAGAATAAAACTGCTCTGAAATATTATGTCACCCATTCTCCAGTATCTCACACTACAGCTCCAGATTATTTATTATAAGATAATAGGAAAAATTCTAGGCCATGGCTTAAAATGCAAACATCACCATTTAAAGCCTATTTCATATTGACTATCCATCTTAAAGAGAGAAGCATTACATCTTAGACTGCCTGAAATAGGATATTTAAAATACTTGCAATTAGGTTGCAGAAATTTGAATTCTTAAACTTACATTCTAGCCAAAAGGGCAGAGGAAGTTGAAAGAAATTCTTCGATAAAAGTAAAATGTTAAAAAAGTTGTTTGCCATTTGAAATTATTTCCTTGAAAGAAGTGGAGACTAAAGTTGTAAAACATCTGCCTAGCCAAGCACTGAAAACACGATCCACATCTTTTTAGTATAAAAGGAATCTCAGTTTTGCACCGAGTCTCATCTAGGCTACCAAGGAACACCAAATGAATGTGATAATGAGGGATTTTTTGCATTGCACAGTTTTCACAGAGGCTGATTGGATAAATTTTATTCAAGGAAAATCTCACTTCTGAAGATTTGTGAAGCCAGATGGTGCCCCACGAAGCTGCCTTCGAGCAAAGTAGTTTTCTTATCATTTGAGAAAAGCCCCATTTTTGTAGTTACATGTGGAATTTTTTTGCTTTAAGGACAGCATTTGGCAAACATCGTACCCTGTGTCTGTTTGGTGATCCCCACTGCCACATTATTTCTATGAGTCATCAGAAGAACTAAAATCCAGTAAGGAAACTGCTAAAGAAAAAGCTTCTATTAGTTAAAAAAGAGTCTGTTAAATAAATTTGCTACAGAATTCAGATCTCATTTTAAATTCTGGAAAATATAACCCATTCAGTGAGTGGCCCATGTCATCTTTCAGTGTCCATGCTTTTGAATAAAACAAAAGAATTGAAGTATTTAATGTTTCTTAACAGCAAAATATGTGATATCTACTGTGTCATTACTTTATTTATGGTATATACCAATCAGCTGAGGTGTGCATATAGTGAGATATTAATTCACTGGAGACCTCACATGAGGAGCACTTTGGTGGAAATACATATATCTTACAGAATAGTCAAGAGGAACTTATGATGGCTTGTAATTTTATCCTGGTGCCTTGAAAACACAACCTTATTTAAATAGGTCAGCACTGCCAGACTTATAGTGTAATTAATGTTGATTAAATCTGTGTAGGACCAAGAAAATATGAAGTAACAGCTGGTTTGGAACTGTTTTGAATATGACATAAGTAATCAAGACAAAGAAATCTAAATGTCTTGTGGATGGCCAGGTTATGATTCAACCCTGACTGAATTTTACTTAATTGTTTGAATATTTAAACATTTTAATTACAGGCTTTCAGGTTGGGGGGGGGTGTGTTTTTTTGGTTTTTGGGTTTTTTTTTTAATTATGTGACTGATAATGGCAACTGTCATTAGTTGAAAATTAACTGTTCAACAAATAAAATATGTTAATGAATATGAGAAAAGGTTCCGAATATGAAATATGTAGACTCTACTTATAATGAAGCAAGAAAAATAACCCCAAACTTCTGTGCAAATATCCTACGAAATACAACTTGATAAATAGGCTAAATATTTGGAATATATTCTAGAAGAAAAGCTGATCAAACAGAATATTAATGCAACAGGAATGATTTTGTACAGACAGTTCTACAGAGCAAACACTCATGCAAAAGTTAATTTTCAACACTGCTGGGGCTGGTGTCATGCAGGAACTTTCAGCACTTATCTTCCAGAGTAAAAGCTAATAAACCAAAATTATTTTGTTCCCTTTTATGTTCTATTGTCCCTTGTTACGCCAACACTCAAAATATGTCACGCTGTGAGTCTGCATCCCAAAATTTTCAATAATCAGAAATTATTTTTCTGCTAACTGTCTTCCGGGACTTTTTAGCTATGCGTAAATATGTCTCTTCTGCCCTTAATGTTCTCTGTTGCCACTGAACAGAGATAGGATCTATTAATCTTCCTATTTTGTCTATGATACAGAAAATATGCATAAAATTATCTGCTTTCCCATGGAAGAGACTGTCAGCAAAGGTCAGCAGAAGTCTTGTTCACCTGCATCATTACGAGGGAGAAAAGAACCTTCTGCTATAACTTACTTTTCCTCAATCTGCCATAACGGGAAATTAGGATGTAAAATGATGCAAAATTGTGAGTTACTATGAGCCAGACAGGGTAATACACACTGAGATCAGAGTCACGACGAAACACACCCACTTCAAATGTGTGGGAGGGGTTGGCTGGTGCACGAGGCACCACAGGTTATACACAAAACATGAATTCTTGGTTAGCTTTGGTTTAGGTCAACCTCTCCAGGTCAGTTAAGTTAACTATCGTGGACTGCTTTGGAAGTGAGTTCATTTCATTTGCAGTCCAAAGAGCAGACACTTATGGGATTTATTTTCCATTATTTACAATGGAAATAAGCTCATCACTATTCCATGTTACAGTTCATATTAATCAATTCATTTCTCTAGCTTGCAATCAGTTTATTAGTTCCAATAAGTGCTTCATGAATTGTTAATGATAACATAAAATAACAAAATCCAGAATCTGGTTAAAAATAACACCCTTTGAACATTTAGGTCTTCTGCCACTATTCTGTGTGACTGGTGTGGGGTGGAACACACATCACTTTCAGCACAATTATTTGTAGGGGTCAACTTGGCACCATGGATTACAGCTTCCGGATATAACTGTAATAAATATTGTATGAGAAAATATCCATAACCTCTTGAAGAGTAGCAGTAGCAAACATAATTTTCTAGATGTGTGTGGCAAAGCCTATATTTTCTTAGATTCATCTACCAGAGGTGCTGAGGGGAGCTGTCAGTTGTTCTTAATCAAGGCCTTAAACTGAACACAAGAATATCTCAAATATACGCAGATATGTCATGAAAATATATATGAAATGGTGTCAGAAAGGAAAAATAAGGTTTTAAGGATTCTCATTAATCATAAAGTATTTCAATAATTTCTAAATTTAATTTGATCTTCCAGAAGTATTAACTATTTGTATATAATAAGGAGATATTAATATTTTCCAAGCTGCCATTTGCACACATACATAGTGTTTGGTGATCAAAACACTCATTTCAGAATGAGTTCTGGAGTTGTCCTCTACAGAGTTGACCAAAAGATAGTATCTTTATTTTTCTAGTGAATTTATTCCAAAATTCCAACACTCCTGAGGATTTTAATGTTGGTTTAAATAAAACGAAGTACACCATAAAGGAAATGCTCTGTACAAACAGAGCAACTGTACAACCGCTGTTGTTTGAGGTATACAAATAGTTTGTGATAGTGTTCAAGATAAAAAACATTGAAATTATATCTCAAAAATGTCTTTCTGAGCCTCTGATTCTCTGTATAAAAGATGATGTTTCCAAGTCATCACATCGGCAGTGACCTCCATAAACAAATAATTTTACACTGCAACTTAAATTGATAAGAGTATTAAAAATGATTCAAATTTTATTATTTTGTCTTTATCTTGTTGTCATATCCAGGCCTAAAACATCATGCAGAAATATAATAGCGAGACAAAATGACCACAAATTTGTCCTGGCAACCAATCTACTACCTTTCTCAATCAGGATGGGTTTTCTTAATTATTTTTTAAATTACTTTATAAATAATTTAATTTTTAAGTAAGTTGTAAAGCTATTTTTTGTGTGTTCCTTCACAAAGATTTTATTCCATCCTTTTGCATAGATTTCTCCAGCCATCATTTATTAATACTTCTTTATTTCTTACAGTAGTAGTTAAAACAGCTAGCAAAATCCTAAAAAACATGAGACTGAACTGACCAGACATTGAAAATGTGTGACATCTCATCAAATTAAAATGAAAAAAAACATGAATCACCACTAATATGTTCATGAAAACTCTTATCCAAGGAATGTTTAGCATCTAGTGACGCTTATAGATTACAATGAAACAAAAAAAGTAAAACCTATAGAGATGACAGGGTAAGTTACCGCTTTGTTGGTGACAACTACTATATGTCTATAACCTGTTTTTCTTTCCAACTACACAAGCAGAGTGAAACTTGAGATTTAGAATTGACTTTGGGGGGAAAGGAGGAAGGGGAAGCTTCATTCTAATTCAGCAGACCCTGTAGTTCTCATGCAAGTTATCAATTTATAAGGCCCAAACTATCCTTGTTTTGAAGAGAAATGTAATCAATGGGTTGTAAAGTGTTTCTCCCCAGAAAGGGCATTATACTGTAAATTACCAAAAGATGCCACAATTGACATGGATGGCAAAACCAGCAGCTGACTGCAGAGGTGTAAGGTCAGCCCTTCAATTTCTGGGTGAAGTCTCATCATCCTGCGGGCCTTCCTTGCAATTGGACTTTCCTCTGCTTCAGGCAGTGCCCAATGAAGGATGGAAGGAACAGAAACTAACAACTGAGAAAGAAATGATTTTTAGATACCTGAATTTAGATTACATTTTAGAGCTGACAGATGGAAATTGGAAACGGTAATTATAAAGGACATAAGCAAATAATTTGTATTAGCAAGAAAGAGGAAGGGCCCAGGTTGTTTCTGTCGCTTCAGAAGAAGGGCATAACACATTATCGTACAATATCCAAAATAACCTCTATTTTTCCAATAAACAGGATTGCATTAGAGGTTCAGATGCTCCTCATGAGAAATACTGAACTTAATTTCACAGATGCAAATCATATTCACTCTTCATCTGAATGAATTTAGGATTTGCAATAGTATAATTACAGAAATTGCATTTACTTTTATTACACTAATTTACCTTACATGTTGCCAGTTATATAGAATATTTCATGCAACGGGTGCATTTCACAGTGTGCAGGTGTCATACTTCCAGCATTTAAAAATGCTGCTAAAATTATCCCCCACATAAAAAGAATTTTTTTCATGTTTTCCTTAAAAATAAGTTTGAAAAAACCCCTTGCACAGTATCATCACCATAGCGCTTTTCCTCCTATTTTTCCCTAGAAGCTTTGGTCTCCTAATCTTGGTCACAAAAAAATCCTGTAGCTAAAACCTATTTTTATTAGGAACCATTTTGTTAAATTTTCTGGTTTTCATTTTTGATTGGTTCTGAGGACACTCAGTCTAAGTAGCAGAGGAAGTTCAATTGGGTGGCATCAGGGTGTTATATCCCGCTTGAAGAACCTTAAGAACATGCTTTACTCATTTTATATTTGATCAGAAGGGGTTTTTAAGTGCAAAATCAGTTTTAAAAAAGTCCTTGACCTTTCAAATAAAGTGACGTAATTGCTATGTGCAGTTATGCATTAATGTTACTCCAAAAATTATGTGTTTAGTGTTAAAAAATAGTACTACCCATCTTTTTTTTAATCTGAAATTGATGCACACTCGAAAGGTAACTAGCAGTAGAAGAACTCAGAGACAGTACCCATCAGGTCTAAGGCATAAGAAAAGTTGGTCCTTATTCTCCTACCCATATTCTGGGTAGGAGAATGGAAAATGTGGTTTACTACATGGGCTGTAAAAAGGAGATGGCAACTGAGTGGAGGAACAGCACATTTTCTAAGAGATGCTTTTTATTTCATTGTAGGGTCTTTAGCATCTACTGCTTCCATTGGGAGGACACTCATGCATGGAGGGAGGGCTTGGACATCCTCCCCAAACTGGTAGCATCAGCCCAAGCCCTTGGCTTTGTCAGTCTTCCTTCGCTAGCAACAGTCAGAGCAGTAAGAACCCCAAATGTCATACTGCCTTTCCAGGAAGGTGCTGTGTCCAGATAACCCCAACTGCTAGACACAGGCCTCCAAGGTGTTTGCTCACCACTGTATTCCTATTTTCCTTTATTGTAAATTACACTTGCAGAAGTAATTTTTGCTCTTCATTTACGTAAGAATTGAAAAAGGAATTAAATTACTAACAAGGCTATATGTATTCAGTTCTTAAGGTGGCTCTTTTCTGTTGAAATGCCACAATGACTATTTTACATCAAAGTGAAAATTATTAAGATTTGTTTGATAAACATTGGATAGCACTCTGATAAAGACTGGACAGTCAAATAATATTTCTACAATATTAGTAAAGAATCGTTAAAAAGATGGAGAGAGACAATTGAGACTTGATATCAGATATTAATAATGATTACCTTTATATTAGTCTGGAAAGTAATAGTAACATGAACTATTACTTTGCAGTAATAGTTACATCCAGTATGTTGAGTTCAAACATAAAATATTTCTTCTGTGAACAGTCTCAGTCTATAGTGCAAATGAATGCTACATGCATAAGTTCTAGCCACTGAGCACAAAAATGATATGGCACAAAACCTGCATTTACAATGATTGTCAGACACAGAGATGAAGCCAAATGAAAGCCAGTTGGAAGCTGCTCATAAAATTTGGCAGTTAAAATACATATTTTAAGCCTTATGGCTGCATTCATTGCCATATGTTGAGAGCTGTCCCTCTCTATTTATTTGCAGCTATTGTATGTTTGGAACTGTCCACCCCTATTTATTTGCAATCCCTTAATTAGACATAATGGCTCAGCTACTAAAAGATATTAACATATTGCTGCAGATTGAAGGGAGAACAACAGATATAATTAAAGGTTGAGAGGAGACTGAACCGTGTCAAAAGATCAAGTTTGATTTAGTCACACAATGATAACCACCCTACAGCCCTTGTTCTGTCAAGGTCCATTTCAGCCTCTATTCTAGATTTTCTCTGAAAAGTAATCATACACTGAAAAAACAGTTAGAAAAACTAATTCAGCCTGCAAAAGTTTGATCTAAACTCATCCCAGTGTTCCTGACCAGGCAGTTGATCAGCAAATACTACATCTAGCTCTGAAAAAGAGAATGGTATATTGGATACTGAAATCACCAACAGGCACTCTTTGGAGGCTAATATTTTGGCAAGGGCCTCTCACTGCCTTTTGGACATGGCATATCGACAACTATAGCAAGTGGGATTTTTTTACCATGGTGCCTTTGTTAGTCTGATTGAGAAATATATCCCAGCAGACTCAATGCAGAGGAGAAATTAAGCAGCCTCTTCCCCTCCACCAGCTCCAACTAATTCTGACAATACTGGCATGACCCTTTGATTCCAGCTCTTATTGTTTACCCAGTATGTTATTTTTCCCCTATTTTTTCCTCTTTCCTGTGCTTCTTTTCCTGACTTCTGTCTAATATACATTGAGTCCAGCCAGCAAAGATACACCCACCTTTTTGCAACACTGCCAAGATCGCAACCCAAAAGCAATGCTTCAAACAACATAAGGCTGCTAAAAGTTTGCTGAGTTTCACAGTGGCTGATGAGCCATCACACTGTGCCTGTAGCATCCCAGCAGCAAGGCTGCAGGGAAAGGAAATTCCAGAGACACAAGCTGACAAACAGAAGCTGCATTTTCTTTTCTTTTTTTTCTTTTGTTTTCCTACCATGCAAGTTTGTTTTGTTATAAAACAAATAGAATCGAACATCAGCAGCAAAAAACAACACTTCAAAACAGCTTAAATTGCCTGCATCTTCTCTTTCCTCAACATAGTTGTTGATACATACTAAAAAAGTCTGTATAAACCATAGTTTCACCCATTAAAATATTTTAATATTTAAGGAGGAGAGATGATGGAAACTCTCCAAATTGAAAATCTTATTTAATTATGTTGTAGATTAATTAAAGATTTAATTAAGTTGTAGATTGTTTTCTGCATCATTTCAAAGCTGGTTATTAATAGGTCAGAATGCTTCTCGTGCTGGTTGTTACCAGGAGAGGAAGCTTGCTACAGCCAGATGCAAATCTTGTAACAGCTAAAACATGTCCCTACAGACATCTGGCCTTTTATATCATGGGTCCAAGACAGTGTGTGCTCTTTCTAAATGTATTTACCTTCATGAAGTTCCCACAGTCCAGGGAAGACCTCTTATCATCTGAAGTATTTATGCACCCTGAAGGCCAAGACAAAGAAGGATTTAGATACTGGAGTCCAGAAATTTGGTTCCCAAATACTCCCCTGCTTACTGAAGTACATGGCCACTTAGCAACTGGTAACCTCCCCCATCCTTCAGCTTCCATATAAGCCTTCCTTTTCAACCAGTACTGAAAAATTTAGCATTTCAAATTTTTGATTGGTATCTTCAAAGGAAGTCCCTAATAGGTGCCACAGGGAAGATGGAAGCATGTATAATGAAAGCAAGGAGAGCCACGTGTGCTGAGAGGAGGAGTCATATGGCAAAGTGTAAGTCAGGTTCAGCTTTGTAGCACTTTCATATTCACAAAACAGCCATCGGTCAAGATATGTTTTGCTTGGATGCATGCTTTAGCTAGAAATGTATACTTGAACCTTTAGTTCAAGTATAAACTTAAACTAAAAGAGTCTGATCTCTTTTGGAAGGTTTGATCTGCACTCCACCTACCATCTGCCCATGAGGAAAATAGCAAGTTTTCCCCCTAAAATTCGTATTATACAGTTATCTTCTTTTCCCCTTCCATCGTGCTTTCCCCATGGCATAACACGTTATTTCATGTAATGCCCTGTAAATACTAACTCTGCTGGATAAGGCTTAAGGGAAAACATTTCAACATTTCCAGCATAATGAACTAGAGGGGGACAGATAGGCTTGTCTTTTTTTGAAGTTCCCAGACTGACATCTATCTGCCTGTCTTTTATTCTCAAATAAAAGCCTTTTCTAAACCTTTTCGAAGGCATGAGCCCTCCTGATAGAAGTACTCATTTACCCAGCTCTGATCAGCGGGATTGTGAAGTGAGCATTTCCCATACAGCTTCTGGCAAGGATTAGGAA
The DNA here is from genome assembly GCA_013396775.1 of Cephalopterus ornatus. Taxonomy (NCBI): domain Eukaryota; kingdom Metazoa; phylum Chordata; class Aves; order Passeriformes; family Cotingidae; genus Cephalopterus; species Cephalopterus ornatus. Next base: position 25,298 of record VZRE01009482.1, read on the forward strand.
GAAATCAAATCAAATCTGAGATTTGCTGTTAATTATGAATGTATAAAAGGAAGTGTGGAAATTGAAGAGAAAGAAAGAGATAGGTCTGCAGCTTTTAAGTAGGACTGTTTTGACCGCAAGACTAGAGACTCAGAGTCAGGCATCCTGTAAACTAATTCACAGAAATATTTCCTATGAGGTAATACATTTTATATCTTATATTTTCAGATTCTTGAAGAGATAAGCAGAGGAAATAGCTCATTGATGCATCTCAGGAGAAAATCTTTAAAAGAGATGTTAGAATTCAGCAGCAAACAGAAGTATAGCAGTATAACCTAAAATATTCCACTTGGGTAGGTTATTTCATTGTCCTGATGGAAAAATAAAGTTTCTTCTGCCTGCATAGAAGGACTTTAAAGATTCCAAAAGGCAACTGTGTGAAAAATGCTAACTAAAAACATACTATTCTTCTATAGTGCTGAAATATAAAGTATCATAGAACTTCATAAAGTTTGCATGGTGATTTGCATTGGGAACATGCAAATATCTATACTGGATATACTGGAGATACAGAACACAGAAAGCATCAAGGATGAATGCTGTCAGCTGATATGTTTAAGCCATTTCCATTGGCACATGGAGCAAAGGAAACTTTTGGCTACTAGCAAGGGCTGTACTAAAATCATTAGTCTGTGAGCACCCAAAAGTTTTCTCCATGTAAGGTCCTGTTTTAGACAGTAAGCAGCTTTTGCTGGATTAGTGAGCTGGGCTTTCAGGGTAGGAAATGTGTCAGAGATGGGTGGGAAGCAGAGATTTGCGCAAAGCAACACTAATAATCATCTATAAACTCCATGTGCCAATGCCACAGCCAAAAACAATACTGAAAAGTGTCATTTGGAATGAGGACTGTGACTGGCTCCTCTATGTCTATTAATAGGGGATAGGGGGCAGAGGGAATCCAGAAATATAAATCAGTTTCAAAACTGGCATTTTAAACACGCTTGTGCTTTCTTTCAGTTAAAGTGAGAGCTTATTTTTCAAAACCTAGAAAAGCACACATGATTACACACAACTCTGGACTTAATTTTTTTTCTGATTCTTTCCAGAAAAACGTCTCATAATTAAGCTTCCATATGCAGATACCCTGCAGGACATTTATTGTTGAAGCAATTATGCAATTACACACATTTGTTCCTTTACAAAATAAGCATATCTATCCATTACTCTAGATGTATCCGATCATGATAATTGTAGTGCCCTGAGCTCTCGATACTTCCTGAAGCATGTTCCCCAAGTCTTATTTAAATATAACAAGTGTGTAACCTCCAGTATATTAAATTTACACTTGACGCTGACTTTTAAGTTAGCCTAGTTGGCAGCTTTTGCTAATATAGTTATATGTTTCTCACCTACAGAGATATCTTTTCTTTCCAGAGTAGATCTTATGAAAAGGTCTGCAGGAAAACCTGGATTTTCTGTCAAAACAGAAGCCAGGCAATTGCTTGATTCTTGATTCCATCTGACATTGCAAGCCTCGATTTGAGGCTTGAAATAGATTGATTTACAAATAAACAAATAGAAGTACAGAACTGAAACAATGAATATACATCATGCTGCATCTTTTCTTGGAATACCAAAGATAGCCTAGGGTAATGAGTGTATCCAGGATGAATATATTCAGATTAGCAATGCAACAAAAATTGGCATGCAGATATCTCTCAAGTATAAGAATCAAAACTAGAATAAGAAAGACTATGAGTGACAGCAACTGTTTCATGTCTTGCGTATGGAGATTGGAAATAGAGAATATTCTTTCAGAAAATGTAAGAAATACATGTGGTGTTGTGACAGATTAGCATTTAAAGTAAATGTATATTAATTAGATAAATTAAATCATGTTTTCACAGTGACTGTCATTTGCAAAATGTGTGTCAGACTGGAATGGTTTATTTATACAGTTTGCTAGTAGGATGCTGAGAGTGTTTTAAATTGAATTAAATTAACACAAAGGTTTCTTAGTTGACTAGCATCTAGCTGAAGGGGCTAGCAATCAATTGCAATATGCCACAAAGACAGATTTCTCTGCAGTGTATATTGAAAAAATTACTTATATTATGAATATTCAAGAAAGTTAAGGCAGTAATGATTGAAAAAAAGTAAAAACATTAGGCTTAGACACTACACTATTTCATCATCTTATTTTTCCTACTTAGAGAAAGAAAACAGAAAAAGTTGAATTTTCTGACCTTTAGATTTACAACTTACTCTCCCAGTTTGTTAAACATCTTTTCTACCTATTGCATACAGAGGATACAACAGCTGGAATAAAAAAACATTCTGATGGCTGTTACATCTACTAACATTCACCCTTGTCATATTTTGCACAGTACATTAAGCAAAAACATAACAAGCAGTTATTACCAAGCCTGATTTCTATTTCAGTGAATCTTTGTTAGGTAGGGGCAGGAGAAGGAGAAAAATGAGCAGAGGTGAAAAAACAACAAAAGAAATAAAACCCCCAAAACAAAACAGAGTAATTACATTGTACCATGTTAGGAGCAGTAATGAGGTTTTCAGAACCACAATGTACTTATTATGAAAGACACGATAAATGTAACATTAAAGCAAAACAAAAGAGAAATACTCTAAGAAACCAACACAAAATATTGCTATCAAACCAGCAATCTAATCATAGGGATAGAACAACAAAGGGGAGAGATTTCATGTGCCAAGATGCACAGTAACTTTATATCACTGCAGTGGGGGCACAATGCAGTACAATAAGGCATGTACTTACATCTCCCAAGTGCATTTTATGTACGTTCTTGTAGGTATCTGCAATATGTTCACTTTTTTTTTTCTTGTTTTTGTTTTTCTTCTTAGTACAGAGTAAGCAGCTGTGCCTCACAGGCTGCAGAGGAGGTACAGGCTCTGCTGAACCCCTGGGTCCCCTTGGGGCCATCCTGAGGATGTGCCAGTTGTATGGGAAGTCCTCTGTGCCTGCCCACAGGTACAAGCATAGCCAGACATGGGTTGTTCAGCATTTGACACACTCTGGAAGGGGAAGACAACTGCTATTCCTGCAAAACATTTATTTCCCTGCTCCTTTGCCTTTCTTTTACCCCTTTTTCTGTCTCCTTGAGTGCGATCCTCCAGACTGCAAATAGTATTTGGTAAATTCTAGCTGTATTTGCAAATAGTCTGGAGATGATGGAACTTGATTTTGCAAACGTGTTGGTTGAAAAGCTAAAATTCACTCAGCCTCACGTTACCTGCAATTATCCAACTGGCTCTCTTGATATTTAGTCTTTTAAGGTGGTGCCAATCTGGAAAGAAGAGACATTGCCTATTGTCAAGAGCCATTATAGCAACGTGAGTTAGCAAAGAGATTTCAAATACAGTGAAACGGATTTGAAAAGACAGGAGTAAACAAACATCTCCTTTTATACAAGAGACATAAGTGATGTTGTGAAAGGGCTGTTCCCATGTGAGCAGGTGACTGAGAAGTACTATCTCACCTCTCAACAGACCAAATAAATACCTTCTTTATTCTTAATGAAGTAACATGACTCTTAGTCATGTTTTCCAAATTAAATGGTTATTTTTAATTTGCAGCAATTAAATCTTACTGCAGATCTTTTGAAAGCTGTAACTTCACTGAAAAAAAAGCACACTTAATCGGCACAAAGAAGCAGAGAAGGCAGCCCACTGCCCACTGAAAATGCCATGATTATATGCCTTATTTTGGTTGTAGATAAAACATTTAAAATACTAATAGTTTAAGAAAAAACTCATTAAAGTTTTAAAATAAACACACACATATATATACAAATATATATATATATTATATTTGTTGCCATGCCCTATCCATATTCCATGTGAAAAAAATAATATGAAAAACTAGGAATCATGATTGTTTTCAAAGTACACAAGAGATAACAAATCAAATCAATGGTCCTTATCTTGGCAGACTATTGAAATCACCAGGAATACAAAGAATTTCCTGGCATCTCTGCATGAGAAATCTAGTATGAATGTTATTCACACTCCCGCAAAGGTGAATAATTATAACACGTTCTTTAGCCATATCTTAGTTGCTGATCAGAGTGTGTCTAGGGAGCCAGAGAAACCCATTTCTTCTTAGGTATAAAACAAAATGTCGTCCAGAATAAGTCTGTCTACCTTCATTTCAGAAAATGCTAGCAATTACCAGTAATATCTTACTATCAGTCTATTGTCATTCCAGTTAGTAAAAATATATAGGTACATATACAGATAAATGTATAAAAAAAAATCAGTTTCTGACCTTCTGTTATATATAGTGTTTAACTGCTAGGAAAAATATGAACTTAATATTTAATCTGGGGAAAACAAGATATAAAATTTATGTGCATGGCTGGAAACATTGGATACCTTAATCAACTTCACCGGGGAGATCTCTGAGGGAGAGAACAGAGCACACCTACTTTATCCAGTTGTTTTGCTCTTGTCTGGCACTGAAACTTGTGTAGGAATTTATTCCATGATAAGGATTAAAAACCACAATTTATTTAGCTTTTGAGTGCCATTCCAATTAATTTCATGGAGATTAAATGCTCCTTGGCTAAGCTTATGTGTCCCGGTTCCAGCCAGGACAGGGTTAATTTTTGCAGTAGCCAGGAGGGGACATGGCCAGAACACAGAGATGATTCAGTACCACCTCATGTCATTGCCAGGGGCCGGAAAAGGAACCATCTTCCAGGAGAAAGGGTTCCTTCCAGTTGAGAAAATATGGCAGAGGGAGCCATTCAGTGTTGTCTGTTATTGGGGTTTTTGTTTCCTGTGTGAATCACTTATTTTCTTATACATCTTTTGTTATTAATATCGTTGCTGTTACTGTTTGTTTTCTTATCTCATTGCTGTTTCCAGTAAATTGTTCTTATCTCAACCCATGATCTTTACCTTTTGTGACTCCAGTTGGGTGAGGAAGGGGGAGAGGTGCATGATTTTAGTGGGAGTACTAAACTGGCGAATACCATTCCTAAACCACAACAGTACTTTATTAATTTATTCTTTTAAAAGAAATTCTATCTTTAGCCAAAACCCAAGTAAAATTATACTATAACAATACTAGAACTATTTTTTTTTAAATCCTTGTTTTCCCAAAATTAAAACAATTAAAAAAATAAGCCTCAATTATAGCATACTTAACATTTTATTATTTTAGTAACTAGGCATCAAAGTTCTGGATGACATATTTTATAGTTCCATAAGTAAAGAAAGAGCTTTTAGGGTTCCTTGAACTCAATACAGAGATAATATCATCATGCAGATCTGTTGCTGATAATTGCAGCGATGGAGTCCACAGAAAATTTTCTGTAATTAACACCAAAACCACATAGACTTTTGATACAGGTACCTGAAATTCTACTCTCCTGTTAGGTGACGTCCAGGGTGAACTGTATGCTGCTATCAGAGTATTATTTCTCCATTACTACCTGACTGGTTTAAAAGCCACACTTCAGAATTTTCTTCAAGTTAAGTCTAAAAGCAGTCACAAAACGGATATCAGTGAGAAGAGGTAAACATCTGGGTCTACATGACAAAGATATGCATGAGGATTTGCTCCTTAAATACAAATTTTCCAGTGCAGCAAGATCTGTTCTCTAATCCTAAGGAACATGTGTAGACAATCCCAGATTTTTGAGGAAAAAAAATGGTAATGAATAATGAGACAGGTTATTTGTTCCTATCAGCTTTTTCAGTTGTTTCCATTCTGTTTCTGTTTCACAACCTTTGCCTCCACTGACTTCTGAATGAGGTTTATCAAAGAGACAATTGGATTACATTTGTAACAGAGAAAATCACTAAATAATGTTGAGAAGTGTCACTTTCTGGAAAAGAATACTAATACTTCTTTGGGGTCTGTTACATAATAGTCTTCTGTACTATAAATTCATAATTTAGAAGGCAGCGTAGTTTTTGTTCCCAAGGATAAGTATTCCAATTTTTTTTAACTCTATTATCAAGGGAAGCTTGAACTACAAACATCAGGAAATATGGTTGTATTTCTAAAATATTAGAAAATTCAATTAGACTGGAGACAGAAAATTAATTTCTTATATGTATTTTCCTTCTGCTTGGAGAATCTTTCTGAATTAAAAATCTCCGTTGGCTGCCAATACCCACAAGTGAATAAGTTTACATGTTAGGCTAATTTCATGTGACAACAGCAAGCAGTCCCACACTGACAGAGGTTGACATACAGTACGACTAACACAGAAACAACACAGTTTCTGTCAGTAACAAAATACATGTTTTAAGTTGAAGTCAGTACCTGCTAGCATGCCAGAGAGCCAGCAGCCAGCTCTGAGCACATTTGCTGCAGATTTTTAAGACTGTCACATCACTAAATCAAAGTTGCTCCATGATTGCCAAATGGTAGCTCATTAAGCTGAAGGAATTACTAAGTAGCCTCAGAAAAGAAAACAAGCTCAGAGAGAAGTACATAAGACAGTAGCTGCTGACTTACTTAAACGGAGGGTGGTAGTTCTGCAGTTGTTCCATTTGCTCTATCTTGTCTTGACAAGGTTGTCAGGTTTAGAGTATTCAGTAAAGCTTGGGATGCTGTTTTCTTACCTGCTGCTCCTTCTCTGGCTAACAATGGCTTGCAAAATTGACAAGGTAAGATTTTTTTCCTACAACCAAAAAGCAGATTGTCTAACTAAACTTGCTTCAGGAACAGTGATCCACATGCAAAAACTGAGTTGTCGATAATCAGTATGCTGAGGGAAGCATTTAAATGTACCACGACCAAAAAGAGAAGTGATTTCAGGTGCAATACCTAAAGCTGCCATATTAATATATTCCTTTAGGGATATCTGATTAGCTTCATTTCCTGATTTATCATTCAATGATAATGATAACATTTTTTTAAAAGCCCCCTAAACAGTCTCAATATGGGCCCAGATGAGGAACCCCAGGAAGCTGGGGGACACAGGCAGAGAGAAGTGAGGAATAAAGGTGTCAGTGGACGTGCATAACACATACCTGCTCACTGCTGTTCTTTCCTTTTCTTAAACAATAGGAAAAAGGTCTGTTTATATGCTAATACTGTGCCAAAAAATATGCTATAACATCAATTTATTTTATTGAGTGAACAAGTAGTCAACATTAAGCAGATTTACGGTTTCGAAAACTATTTTATTGTGTGTGTCTGAGCAAATTTCTCTCTTCTAGATAAAGCTGCACTTCAGCTACATAAGGAGTGTATAAATGAACTGCTTTATAGGAATCATTTGGCACATGGCTTGCTTTTAGATTTGTACAAGTGAAATCACATTCGATGGCACTACAGCTATAATTTAAATCAGTTCTTGGCCTAACTGTGTTCTGAAAACAGCTGCAGCATACCATGGCAATGGGGAAACACCACCTGACATTTCCAACATTAGGATATAAATATGGGGTATCATTTTAGTGAGAACTGGCTTCTCTGGACTGAGCTGAAGAGAGCAGAGTGGAATTGCTGGGATAGCAGAGTTTTGTGAAAGCTACAGTGGAGAGTGCTAGGAAAGAGGGCAGCATGGGGATTGATTCTTGACAGCTTGTTTATAGATTGTGAATGAAGTTAAAAAGTTAATTTGGTTTCAGTGTGACTTATTTCCAGTGCATCCGGAAGAAACTGTATGCTTTTGGCTCTCATATAAATGGCTTTATAAGCAGTGTGTTTGCAATAAGATGTTAATTAACCCCATTTAATCACAACACTTTTAAAAGAAACCACTCAGACTAAACAAGGTCTTACCATTAGAGATTGTCTTTAAAAATGCCTTCATGAAGATCAGATATAATTTTTCCAGTTAGAACAGTCTCAGTCTAAATAAACCTGCAAGGAAGATGACCCAAGGAGCAGACTCTCTTCAGCTTTACCAGACAGAATCAAAGAAGGATTTGCAGGAAGATGACTTTATCTACAGAGATAGAAATGTGATCACAGCTGTACTGTAGCTCAGGGTGTGGATAGCAAAGCCCAGAGGCTTCAACCAGGCCCTCTAACCCACATGAGCTGGTGTCTTACCAGGAATTAGCGAGAGAAGGCTCCCTAGGGATTTTAGGCTTCAGTGTATGTCATGAGATAGCAAGTCAGCCATTTTTCACATATCAGATCTGCGCACGTCCATAGCCCCAGAAGCAGAACAAGGCAAAGGTAGATGGTCTTGGCTTTACCCAAAACCAAACTATAACCCAAGCCTCACAAAAAAAATATGTCTTCAGTCCTACTATGGAACGAATGAAAGTCTTTTAATGCATCCATGAACTGACTTTTCATTTTCCTCCCTTCACCCCATTTCATTCCTTAACATCTGGAATACTTCAGAAACAGCCAGTCACATTGGATTTATAAACAGTCAGACCAGCCTAACTGTCACAGGAGCAGATACAGGTGGAATAACTATGTTGGGGAGAAATAAAATAATTTAAGACGCTGACACTTCTTAGCCTAGAAATGCAGCATGTCATCATCTCAGCTGAGATTGTGCGTGTCAATCTGCGGAGTCCAATTCCTATTTAAACACGTGATAAGTCCTTTCTAAATGTCTCAGTCATCTGCAGAACTTCTTTACGTCTGACTTGCCAGCTGTCTAAATCTTTGACTGTGCTTGTAGATTTATGTCTGTTCAAATAAGCCCTGATAACTCACTCTGCTAAGCCCCTCCTTTGTGAGAGCTCAGACACCCTTGAATGAAAGTAAAATGTACATTTCTTACAGGACACATTTTCTCTGAGCTTCTCTCCAGTACATGCAGATTCTTCGAATATTGCCCTCATGAAAGCTGACCTTGTCTAAAGCTGTGCCTGGAGCTGACTTGGTTGAAGTTAAACTGGAAGAATTTGGGGGGTGATGTTTTGTTCTCATGTTGACAAACTTGTCTTGGACTCTTTGGAAATAAGCTGTACCCAAGAGAACAGATCTTAACTGTTTGTCATTGGGTTCTGGCAGAAGTATCTTCAACAAAGAAAAGATTTCAGAAGTATTTTACAATCAATTCTGAAATGTTTTTTAATTGGCGTTTTTAAAGATGAAAAAAAATTCATTAGAATATTTCTGATTATGAAGTCCTTCTGCAGAGAAACAATCAGTTCTGCCCTCCTGACAAGCGCTCTGTACAAGGGCTCTGACATAAATTAATATTCAGTTTTGATGTAAAGTAGAGATCTAGTAAATTATTATAGTGTATCCAACACATGTCAATGGCAACTGCTGAATTGATGACTCAGCAGAGTTTTTTCGATATTTACTGTGAGGTGAAAATAATACACTTCTAGTAGTGATGTTGTATTTTACATATTCCTTTTTCACAAGAAGCAGATTATATTTACTTTGAAAACATCCACATCACCTATATATTTGTATTCAAGCAAATTAGTTTAGTAGCAGATATATTTGCTGAAATAAATGAATGTAATGTGGAAAGTTTCAGAATGATCATTTAAAATAGATAGTTACAAATGTCAACACTGGGAAACCAATTCCAATAGCAATGCTCATCCAGTCATGAAAAGAATACTTCTATATGCAGTCAAAAAGCCTAGAACACAAATAGTGAATGCCTTGCAAGCTTGCTACTAATCAATAAATTGAATGCAATACTTGAATTTTAAACTCAGAAAATCACGAACAGAGCACGAGCAGCTTTGAACACAAAAAAGACAATGCACACAGAATGCAGAAGCACTCACCCATCTTATCAGAAATCAGGTTTTTCAGGCATTCCTGTCCGTCACTGTTTTGACAATCTATTCTGGATACAAAAATTAGCACTACTTTCATTTTGCCCTAATGAATTCCAGTATATTATTATCAGATTCTAGATCACCTGTGTAGCACACTGTGATTTTGTACTTACCATGAAGAGCAGCTGAGAGACTGACTTCAGCTTATAATGGTCAGGCATTTTGGCAATTGGATGAAACACTGCAGGACCCATGAAAGTGGCCCAATGTTATTGGCTGGTGATGACTTTCTTTTCAGAGATTGATTCTTTTTCATTATATTTCTGGCTGAGTGCAGGTGTAGAGAATAATAGCCCATGGCAGCAAAGAAGAAGATGAAAGTCAATGAAAACTGGAGATGAGAAAGAAAATTCATTTTTAGGTAGTGTTAGCTGTTGCCCTTGTGAACACAACTACATGCTTTTTCACACAAGAGCAAAGAAAGTCAACGTGTAATCTTTTCCCGTTAACCCTCTTTCTACTTTATGCAATATAGGAAGTATAACATTTTTTAATATATCTGTATGTCTTTGGGTGCGTGTCAAGTAGTCTCCCTGAAAAGCTACCCAAAGACATTATTCTGTACCACAGAGTACAGATAATTTTGGCAGAACAGATTTTCTGTAGGCCTGGATATGGATTTGAATTCTATTTAAACACACTGAACTTCCCGGTCACAGATTTTTATGATCTGTATCCATGTGGGAGGAAAGAAAAAAATACACTGGAAATTTAAAGGCTTCCTAGAATCTTCCCTTTCTTTCACCAGGTTTTCATAATCAATTATGTTAATTTTTAATTTTTTTTTTATTACAGTAAATGTATTATTTTAAAAAGTTGAAATAGCATTTTATTTCCACTCCTGAATGGAATGATGAGAGACTGTTTTCCCAGGGAAGCTGTCATAGCAAAAGGTTTTAAACTTCCTGTTATAATAGTGTATTCACATACCTATAGTACACCAGTGTGCATGTTAACTTACTAGTACAATAAATCACATGATTTGTGTTACAGACTGAATTATTATACTGCTACCTACATGCTTTCCTATTCTGTCAAGCAATTTAATAGGCAAATGTAGCAAAGGTTCATGATTTTTCCACAAGACAAAAAAAATTTGATTTAATTAGTTTTATTATTTCTTTTTGCACATTATTTTCCCATAAATTTAAGTAGTAAGCAGACTTTTCCAAGCTTTACTATTTCTCACAGAAAGGAATAATGCTATACCTAAATTTGAAATAAAATATACTGTGAGATGTTCTAAGGACCTCTTTTGATGTATTTTATTAAGAATCTCAGAAAATGAAATTAGCAAAGAGAAAAATTAGGGGTTTAATTATAAATGGCAATGCAAAATCATGGGAATTATTATAAATGACAACATTTCTGTGATTTTCTTTTTAACCTCAGTAACCATAATCTATTCCTGACAATACACATCAGCTGTACTCAGCAATGCTAGAAATCAACTACATAATACCAGCATGGGTGGGTGGGAAAACTACTGTGAGGGTGCAAGCCAGTAAAACCAGTTACAATATACAAATAACACAGAGAGGGAAATAAGTGAAATGTTACTAAAGAAGATTTATGGATAACATATAGATTGATAGACTGGTAAGCACTGAAAAGGTAGGTAGAGACAGAGATCAGTCAGTCTTTGGAGACAATAATTTAGTTTAACAAAAGTGCCAGCAATACACACATATTAGGAGCATGACTAGTTTGGAAAGCAGTGATAAGGTATTTGGGAACAGTAGGAAATAATAAGCAGAAGGCAAAGATTTTATAGCCTGCAGTATCTTGGATTGTAAACTCAAATGTCTTTTACATATGGAGAAGTTATGCTACTCCTTTAGATATTACTCAGGAGTGCTTCTGTTCTCCCATGCTTACTAGGACTCCTTTCCATCTGAGTCTGAACACACAACCCCTCTGAGAAGCTGCTTCTCACTAGTTAGATCCTCCACAGCTACCTGCATCATGACAAATTTAAGCTGTAAGTAATAAAAAGTGCCAGGTATTTGAGCTGTCACAAATATTTTCATAATGATAAGACTGCTTCTCCGTTGCCAAGAAAAACCCGCTCATTGTCCTCAGAATATTTAGTAGAAATGACACTGAAATAAGGTCAGTGTAGGCTTGGGGCCAACAGTATGGAAAAACAACCTCTGACTTGATTACCTTTTAATGTCTAGCTCCTTTCTCTGGAATAGCCTGAATTAAATCCCAAGTTCCAAACACAGCAGCATTTGTAGGTTTCAAGATCAGTGTCAGGATATCATGAATGTTTCTTATTACAAAGAAACTTCAGTTTGCATCTGAGCTGTTCCTATAACTCTACGCAGATTCTTCCCTCATTTCTTGTGAATCACCTCCATGAATATGAAACAGGTTGTAGGACTAGAAATTCATTTCATCAAACTCCTCAGGCCAGAAAAGGAGTTCCACTTGTCTGTAAGATGTAAGGAATAAGCACACTAATGAACTAGATTTTGCCAATATTTCGTTTGTTAATAAAATCAAACCTTGTTCATCTGTATTTCTATTGAAATACTTACCAATATAATACTTAATGTAAAATTCTGACAGTTAACAAATTTGCTGAATATAATTAACCACTTCCAGAATTTAAGCAATACAGAAAACCCATGTAATCTTTTAAAATTTTATTATTTACCATAAATATTAATATTCATAATTCAAGATCCTTCTCCAGCCCTTGCTGAGTGAGGACCATGTCCAGAGATCTTCTGAGACTTCAAATAGGGACAATTTCCTCTCCTGCAATGGAAATGGTCAGGTGAGTACTACCCAATTGCACTGCTATTCATTTATCCAAAGAGACTGTAAGAATCCTTATAGTACCGGAGCTACTGGATACTCTCCTGCCTGGAACTCCAGATCTGCTGCACCAAGGGCTGCCAGAACAGCAAATTTCTAACTTATTCAGGTGAGGTGTGATACTAAATGGCTCTTTATGGCTCATTCTGTCCCATGCAGTAACATTTCCTCACTCTTGATGGCAAGAGCGTATGCCATATGTATGCAGGAAAGGTCTACAGAGATGCTCATAGCCTTGCTCTCTTATAGGTTATGATTCAGAGAACTCATTGACGGGGAATTAAGTGAAATTGAGCAATTCATTATCTAGTAAGACAATACTACAAATATAGAAGGTAAAAAGCGAGAGATGAAAGACAATTTAAACATCCCACCTAAGGACTTCCTGTACTGGTCATGTTTGTGTGTACCTGTATGTGTGCACATGGATATACCCCAATACTGATTCAGAGGATTTGCCAGAGATAATCCAAATGAAAAAAAGCATTAGAATGTGGAAACATAAACTAAAACAAAAAAGAAACATTCAGCAAAATTTAGTAAGGGTGACCCACTTCTCTGAGGAAAGACCTGACAAACTCAAAACCAGTTCACATTACAATAAAATCTGACCACAAGAAGCCTTCTGCAGACTGGACTCACACTGAGAAGCCCTTAAATTGAAGAAATTCTCTGTAGAGTAGGTTTACTCCTACACTGAGTAATTCTTGGGGAAAAAATGATAACAACAGTATCAGGAGATGAAATTCAAAATTACACACATATCACAGAAGGAGAACAACATATGTCTCTGCAGAGCCATCCCCTGAGGAATATTCCTTATTCGATTGTTTTCCATGTTCTCAGCTTTAGAGAACACTGAAAATCTACCCTTTCCTCAAGAAACTGAAAGTCCACGTTACAAAACACAGATGATATTTTTCTTCACTACATGCCCAGACCTGGCAGGTGCATCCCAAAGGGAGGTGCCAGGATGGGCAGGAGGCTGTTTTCTCCTACAAACTCCGGGTAACAAGCACATCCCTTCTGCTCCAGAAAGTCACTCCTATGCAGGATGTTTCCAAAAGGCATTCCTTCACGGAAGGCGATACAGACATGATGAAACCCTCCCTCCACTTCTGTCGAGGGGAATGTGGTACCTCCACAGGGGTCACCTGGTTCATTTGTCCTCTGCTTCCAGGGACTGACTTCCTTCTAGAAAAAGAAGTGATACCAAAGGGTTTCTAAAGGAAGTCGTCAAACTGCAAAGTCAATTCTTGATGTAAATTAATTGACTAGATTGAGATGATACTTGGTCCCTCATGTTTGATATATGCCATGGTATATTTTCAACTCATTTGCTCAACTGGAATTTTGACCCGACAGCCACCTCAGCCATCTCTTGTTCACATCTCATTTCTTATGAGAACAGGTTAGTAATTCACAGGAAAAGTTGGGTCAGCCTTTCCTTTGAAAATGTACAAGTAATGTTTAACAAGTCTTTGACAGCTCTGAGAAATGCTTATCTTTTCTAACAATTTTCAAGACCAAATATTTTTTTATAGTATCCTTTTAAAAGAAGTCAATCCAAGACTCTTCGCATTGGTGTTTTCTCCTGTAAGTAGGGTAGTATTTTTTCAAAGCTATCAAATGGAGTTTCAAGGGAAAGGCTTTTTTTATGGCTCGTTTGATAACTGCATGTTTCATGATAATAGGAATAGTGTTTTGTTCAAGGACAGGAGGAGTAAAAGCTCTCAAGAAGCTACAGAAAATGTGGAATACCTTACCTTCCTCTAACACATTTTGGATGCTACAGTCGCTGTTATGATTTCCATGTTTATGAGCAAGTAAGTTTGTGGGGAAATCAGGAAAGACCTACACACCCTTTTCTCTCTACTCTCCTTAGTTCTGCAATACGAAGTAACCACCACTGTGGCTCCTTGCATACAATATTTTTGAATTGCATTTTTACCTCAGTAGTGGCATGTGCATTATGTGAGCATGATTGCTAAATGTAAAAGTACCCTTTTACAAGAAAGGACCATGCATGCTTTCGTAGAAATATTTTTTGAAATATTTTTGTACAGCCTAGACACCAGCAGAGCTGCATTAGTTCTTTCTCCCGAAATTTCATACTCAATTCATATGCTAGTTGCACAGGTTGTGCCCTAGAAAGACTGGGAGTTATGTGAAAAAGCTCTTGACACTTGGTACACTTTGGCTTTGTGCAAAAGTTACCAAGGGTCTAGGCACTTTTCCTGTCAGGCATAGTAGGATACAACACTACAGGACTGATAGATATGGATGAAAAAAGATCTTTTGTAAGTGTGTTATCTTTTTACAGGTGGATTTTTTTTTTCCTTTGATATAGCAGTTACTCAAAGCCTTGTTCATAATATGAAGTGAATTTGCTCCAATGAACAAAAGAGGTAAAATGTACCATGATGTACGTTCATGTCCTCTGTGGGAAATAGATCCATCTAAATGCAGAAGCTATAAATATGGAGAAGTAAATTAATTTTTTATAAATATGTTTTAAAATTTTCCCATCCAATTTTTAAAATTGCTATTGTCAAACTGCAGTCTGAAAGGATTCCTTGCTTTTAAGCAGTCCTCAAGTCATATGGATGGTTACCATTACAACCTGTTGGAAATAAACAGTAGTAGTGTCTGAGTTTTCCTTTTACTAACCTCCTCCTAAAAAATTAATTACTCTTCTAATAAATAATTAGACACATTTCTCCAAGGAGCTCTGCATGCCATTTTCCTACTTCTAGAAATGAAAGCTACAATCAAAGCACCTAAGCAATTTGAGTGCCAGACTCTTCCTTGGACATAAAGTTTAAAATACTCTGCAGCAAGAACCTGCTAATCTTCTTGCAAGTTCACATTAGTTTCTTACTGTTACTTTCAATAACTGAAAGTCACAGTGAAGGCTCCATAAAAATCTGATTTATACAAGTGTAATAAACCTCATCACAAGTTATTTCTGATTGTCATGGTCTGGTTATCTTGGAAAGCATGTAGAAAAGGAAAGAAAAGAAAAACCCTCTCAAGCCCCACATTCTTGCAGCAGCACAGAAAAAAAATGCAAAACAGTAGTTTCCTTTACTGTGCTATGGAGAGAAGTCAACACTTTGCTTGGTGAGATGTTGTGAAAGCTTACATGGTGGGAAATGCTTCTTTGTTGTATAGAAGCTTGACATTGTATTAAGAGATAAGCTTTTAATTAAAATGGACTTCCTGAGAAGCTGCTAAAGACTCTCTCACTGCTATCCTGCTGACAGGGCCATCGGTTGTGACACTGACAACAAGTGGGCCTATAGCTTAGAGCCACAGTGTTTTCCATTTGCCCAGTATGTATTTCACAATCAAAACATGAACTCAGTTACGTTATACTTAAAACTCTCATGCCGTTCCTGAATGATATTATACAATTCATGTCAAAAATCAGCAAAGCTGTACAGCTAAAGCTGGCACAGAAAGAGCATATGAGTGAGAAGGGCAGAATTAAGCAGTGACATTGTTTCATGTCATCTTTTTCCCTCATTCATCTCTTAGTGAATGGAAAAGTTACCAAGTGTCAAGGAGTTCCAGTAGCCTTGGTCAGTAACCGTTACTGAAAAAGGGCTATTAAACATCATGGTTAGATGGTGGGAAAGCTTGATGTTGCTTGGGAAGCTACACTATTGTAAATATTGAGAAGTCTTGAGATTGGAAATCAGTTACTAGTGTGGTACAGATCTAAACCTGTGAGAAAACAGATATCAAATACATAAACAGCTCCACTGAACCATTCAGACTGGAGCTTGCAGTTCTCTTCTTTGTGTTTCTAGTTCTTCTGCTTTCTTTGAGTATTTATTTAGGAATTATCCTGCAGTAGCTGAACATCTCAAGTTTATATGTATGACTTAAAAAATTTGTCCATGTGCCTTCTTCCTTGATATAAAACTATGGGAAATTACATTAAATGTAATTAGGAACCATAATAATGCTCATCTAATGTGCAGTATAAGCTGTTTTCCTTCTCAAAGCCTACACACTTTCTTTGTTTCCCTTTTTTGACTAGTAATTGCTATTTGCAACTTCTGGTTTATTTAGGATTAAAATTTCTTTAGAGAACAGACTTCACTGTCTATGTTTTTACTCTAACAAAACTAACGAAATAAAAGAAAAAGTTACACAAATGTGAAGAATGAAAGTTTGTGCTTACTTTTTCTTTCCTCTCAAAGAAATTCTCAATTTTATAAATATCCAGCTCTGGTACTGACAGACTTGGAAGCATGTTACTTTCCAGGTACAAACAACCCCTACTCCACAGAGCAGCCTATAGCTCCCCACTGTGCCATAGAAAAGTGCTTGTGTCCAACACAGATTTGTAATTACTGTTCTCATGGATGCCACACAGAGAGATGTGTGCCTTATTCCCAGTATGCTTTTCTAGTGGAGAAAGCCTCAAGAGACGATACGGGTGTAAATACTTTAGTTTTCTTCGGTGCATAGAAATCTTTTATGGTTAAATGCCTCAGTAAGATCAAAGTATGCACAACCCATTATTTTATATTTTTTGATTAATTTCATATTGTATGCTCCAGCTATCCTACCTCTTTCCATGACTGGTGCATGGAATGTAGTACCTCTGGTTTTACTCATAATATTCTAGTGCCACTATAGCCTTATTCAGTTTGCTCCTTAAATAGTCTTCATAAGGCCTGACTGTTGTTCCCTCATTAGAAAAATTGATATTGTCATAGAAATTAGTGCATGACTCACCATGAACAAAGACAGTATGTTGACAGCATAGGTTGCCAGGCCTTCTTAGATAGTAGATAATTCAAATCTCTTCTCACTCCTTTGACTTTAGAGAACATAATTGTCATGACACAAGCCGACTTCATAGCAAGGATCTGAAAAAAAGCCAGAGAAAAGAAATAATATTTCCAATGTTATACAGAAAGCAAGGGTAGTGTTGAGATCTCTTAAGTCCAGGTCGATTACTTAGTCTCTCGTTCGTTCCTCATCACTGAAAGGTGGCTTAGAAAAGAAATACAGTTAAAAAATACTAAAGTCTTTTGAAATGGAAAAACTTGGATTCAGAGCTAAGAAATATAACTTTACAGTCAATCTTTTTCAAAAATCCATACCAAAAACGTATTCTTTTTGAAGATAACATGATGACTGAGTATTCAATCTTTGGTCTTTTTCTTACCTGAAATATTTACAAGTTATAAGTGCTGCATAAGTTAAGAATGGAAATGATGCCCATGCTTACTGAATGTTTGTTAGGACATTTTCCTCACTTATAAACTACATTGAATTCAAAACTGAGCAATCATTTTTGGGAAGCACAACACAAGAACAATATATGCTATGGAAAATACAACGACGATGTCATTGCACAGCCTCCAGCCAACTACCATACATGGTATGCTTGCAGTTTTGGGGCATTTTTAACAGCTTGGTCATATTCCAATGAATATATTATAATCACTGCCATCAACAGCACTGAAAATTGAGCCAAATGTAATTTCAATGGGAACTATTTCTCTGAAGGTGGGAAGAGTTTAATAGATTTAGTCTTTTATCTCTTCAGATCATATTCAAGATCAGGATGAATGTGAGAAAACTATTTTGAAAAATGAGGTTTAAAATAGTCTAAATTGCTTGGGTTTGGGCATGAAATCAAGAGATTAATACTAGAGAAACCTGCTTTTAAAAACATGGATCTTTATTTAATCTTTCATGTATCTTTAAAAGCAAATTATATTACTGTGAATTTCTGAAAAATAATGAACAATACTCTATGCTTAATAGCAGGTGTTTATTTTATTTTCAAAAGAGATAAACATTCAGGTTTTTAGTAACACACAAGTTCTTAGCATTTAGAGATTCAGAAAGAGGAACTGGTTTGAAGCATACAATTTAGGATCTCACAAGTATGATATCTCTGTACTACAAAAAGGAAGATAAATAGGCTCTGCTGATAATTACAAACAAACAGTTTATTAGAGCACATGGCATATTCAGTAGTGTAGTTTTCATTTATCTGTCATTCTGCTGAAACATGACATAGTAAAAAGAAAGCATCTTTTTATTATATTGTCATTAATCAAACACCAGTTGTCTTATCAGCCAAAAATTTAATACTGTTACATTTCTATTAGTTTTAAGCAAATAAGATTTAAGAACCACTTCTTTTATTTGAAAGAGATGATTTGTTGACTTGTGATAAGTGTCCATGAAGAATGTGGAAGCATATGATATGTGCATGCAATTCGGAACTTTTTTAAAATGGTAATCCATGAGTATTATCATCCTGAAATCATATCTATTATCAATATTTCTCTGTGTGTCCCCTGCAAACAATCAGTGTCGCTGACTTCCTAAAATACAGAATACAGAAATTTATTAAACGAAAATGTAAACTTAAGTCAGTAAGTATATAGCATGCGGTCATTTCCAACCCTTTCTTCCAGTTCTAGTACAGTAAGAAAAACCTGAGGGTAATTTTTTGCTTTTTAATAAATTAATTTTATTTCATCTTACTCATATAACACATTCTTTGAAATTTCGTAGCCTGTATGTCACAACCATTCTTCTATAAAAACAATACAAAGTGGTTTCCAAATACATTTAAGCCTTTAACTTTTATTGTATTCTTCTCAACTTCTAAACATAATTTTATTTCACAGTACATTACTTTCTATTACACACTTTTGTACTTTATCATTAATACCCTTTCATTATTTCAATAAATGAAACTAAATGTAGTGTTGGCTGTTTGGCTCCATGCTTCAGTAATCTCACCATGTGTCAGACAGCTGTAGGGCAATCAAATAAATGACTGGAATACACCATTGTTTTAATTTAAAAATTAAATTCAAGGTTTTATTCTTGAACAATAATGTATTTATGTCTATAAATTGATTAATGGATTGCCATCTTTATCATGCAATAACTAAATCTACAGCTGATTAAGTGATATGTTTCTTGTACAAATTAGCTACATTATACATGCCATACACATCACATTCCCTATTTAACAGAAGGAACTGCTGCCAGGAAATCTTTTTATCATTAGCTCTTCAGGAGTGTGATACAGCTGTTAATGAAAAAGCAGGATACTTCAAAGAGGCAACATTGCAAAATGCAGCTGAGCATCCTACATAGGCATTGTGTTCTGATAAACATGGGGCCCTTCAGATGTTGTGCAGCATTGTTGTACATTACATTACACAACACCAGTTAGTGGAGAAGTTTACATTTCCTTTACTTTTTTTCACTAAATACATCATCTCTCAACACAATTTGAAATAATGAAAACTTGATTTACAGTGTATGAAAAATATATGCATGCTCAGTGCCAGCTTGTAATTAATTCCTTCACTTGGTCTGACTAATTTCAGCTCATAAGAGTAACTTCTTGCCAATTTGAGCAGAAAATGTGAGAAAAATGATCTTACCACCACCAGGGCAGCTCATTTTAAAAGCTTGAGGAAACTTGCTCTGCCCTCAAGAAAGCAGAGCGCACCAGGCTGCCAAGCACATACAGGATCCCTTTCTGCTTTTCAAGTGAAGTCTGCTCTTCAGTGGTCTCAGTTCCAGCTCACCAACCTCTAGATATGGCAACCTTCTGCCATTACCAAGTCTCACGTACCTCTTGGAGAAGCAGAGGCAAAAATTCATCTCCTTCTTGATCATAAGGAAGTAAAAAAAAAATCATTAGAGAGACCACCCAAGCACACACAAAAGAGTGGACTATGCAGTTCCTGGGGAAAACAGCTTGTTCTAGTCAGTACTTTATAGTCCAAATTCCCAGGCTGTTGAGGACGGTTTTTAAAGCAACCTTTTGGCTTTCTTGAGTAAGTTCTGGTAGGACATTGATTGAAATGTTGAGATTGTCTCCAAAAAGAATGCACCTCTGTCTATAAACCAGTGGAACCCCAATTTTGTCCTGTAATGGTTGCATCTACAACCAGTTACAAATGTGTTTCTTGTGTCAATCAGCCAAATTGCACATGCCTCGGAAATGTTTGCTGACCAACACTACAAAACATGGCATTCACAAAAATGTTCTAAGATATATCCCATAAGGCATATATATATAAAAACATGTCTCTGAAGTTGACTCAACATTGGTATGCTATACATAGAATCATTCAGGTTGGGAAAGATGCCTAAGATCACCAAGGCCAACCACTAAACTAGCAGTGCCAGGCCCACCACTAAAACATGTCCCTAAGTACCACATCTATATGTTTTTTTAACACTTTCAATGACAGTGGTTCCACCACTTCCCTCGGCAGACTGTTGCAATGTTTGACCACCCCCCTTCTGTGAAGAAATTTTTCCTAATACCCGAACCTTCCCTTATAACTCACATTTGGAGAACTTAATAAATATATACATTTATCTATGGCTCGTTTCTGCTAAGCTACGAAGCTAAAAGATGATGTAAGAACAATTCCTTATTATCTAAAAGACCCTGTACATGTTTCTCAGCTGGTGTCATTGAGCATAATAGGAGTGATTGTGGCAGTGGACACTTGGCCGATTGCACTGGCATAACCCAAAGGAGCTCAAAGAGTATATTAAGTTTCATAATGGGATTTTGCATTAGGCATTGCTCAGAGAAATAAAAATACCTGAAGGGGTTTTTTTTAACTAGATTTCTGATAGTTCCACTAAAAATCTAGCCAGGAAAAGAGATGGTAAAATTCTTTACATTTACAGTTCACAAAGTAAAGCAGACATCAGATATCTTAGGAAACAAGAAAAATTGTTAGTACAGACCGATGTACTGGGGTACTGAAGGAACAAACAGAAAAGGACTATGGTGTTGAAGAAGAGAGCAGGCTGCTCACATCCTAGCAAAAAAGTACCCATTATGTGATGCACTTAAAGGAACAGCTCAAAAGTGACTTTGAAAATGTAGCTCAATCTAAAAAATATGGCTAGATATTGTATGTTAATAAGAAAAACATGAATTTTTCCAGCTTGGCAACTCCTATGTTATTAGATTGCTATCTAAGAGAAATTTCTAGCAGATAAGTATTTCTGCAGAATGTAAAGCGAAGCACCAATATCTTACATTTACCAAAGAACGTACATGAACTCTTCTTAGTCAATTCTCATTGTGTATGGCATGCAGTCCATATCTCGTACACCTCATAGTCACTGACACAGAAAGTAGGACTTTTGGGCACCTGTCTTGAAATTTTTAGAATTGTGTCATTCAGAGTTAACAGGCACTCTACACATTCTTGTAATGTCACCTATATTATTAACCAGCTCTAGTGCTAATATGCCAGTAACATTGGAAGTGGAAATAGTGAATTATAGGTTACTTCAGTTGTACTGAAATTACTTTTGACCACAGTAAACAAACCAAACACCAAAAGAATTTTCATGAGTCTATTCTTTCAGAAAACAGGAATGACAAGACCAGAGACTATGGCTATAAAAAGAATAAGTGGGGCCCCATCCCTGAAAATAAAAGCCTGTTCACAAGCAGGATACTCTTTCAGATTAACAGCCACAAGAAAGTGTTACATCAGGAAAGCCTAGGAGAACAACAATTTTTATAATTCATATGAATATACATAAAAAAAGATAAAAGATACATTTTTTTATAATTTATAGCATTTATAGGAGGAATTTTGCTGAGCAAGAGAGCAGGTTAAAATAAAACATGCGTTCAGCAAACTCTCCTCCTTTAGTCTTTACTGGTTTTCACATTAGTATTACAGCAGGTTAGAATCTGCATTTGTGAGGTGCTGTATGTGTTTAACTAGAGGGTCTCCCAAATAATACTTTCACTGGCATATAGGAAGAAAATATGATGCAATTCTTAGCCATAGTGCATAGTTCTGACTATGCCACAAAGAGGAAACTGAACTTTCTCTGGCAAATGTACAGTTTGCCAAATGTACTAAGTTTGTTCTTACAGTCTGTAAGACTTTATCATTATAGAAAGCTGCAGTGAAATTGAGCTCAAATAACTTTTGTCTTATTTGGGGCAGTGAATAGACTTGGCAAGTCAGACAAAGTCTCAGGTTATTAACTGGAACGCATTCTTCATTCACAAAATGTAATTCTTTGAGCAGCTCCCTCTTGCAATGTGGAAAAAAGCTAGGGATGGAACAACTCACAATACTTAAAAAATAAGGAGACGTTAGAGGAGTGTAAATGTTACTTTGAAAAATATTTGACATTGAAATTTGAAAAATAATTGTTTCAAACTCTAGATTTTGTAACACTTGAAAGAAGAGTCTATATCCAAAGTCACATCATTTGCTTCCATAAGTCTTACCTGAAACAATAATTGCTGAATTTCACAGGCAGAGGCAACTCTGCTTTGCAAAATCAATCCAAGACAAAGTTCAATATACAAGATTTCCAGATTTGACTCTCAGAAGATCTCTTTGAAATCTTTTCCTATCTTCCCTTTGAGCAAAAACGATGCTGATTCGGGTGCACAAAGCAATAGTTACGCAATTAGTGAATACATTTACTACAGCAATGAGCCATAGTCAGTGGATGATAGGAGAAGAGATACAGCACAAAATCAGTCTCTTCATATCTAAGGTCATTGCATTCCCACTATCCTTTAGATGTTTCATAATACAACATGAAAAAGAAAGAATACCCACTAATGACACTTAATTGGCTGTTCAGTATCTACATCAAGTGCCTTTTCTCATTTTCTAGATAAACTTTCACCAGATTTTTTACTGGTTGAATAACATAGAAATTGCTTCCTTTTCATTTCTTACTCTTAAACCTCTAGACTTTTATATATTTTGTCTTTCAAACTGTTTTATTGCATTTCAGTGATGGGTTGTTTGGTTTTTTTGTTGTTTTTTTTTAAGTCCAAACACCTAACAGTCAAACCAATATTTTTCAGCAAAACTACATGAAAATCTGAAGTACAATTGCTATGCAACTTTATGCAAATAGCAAATAAACAAACTTACTAGTGATTCCAGCTGTGTATCTTAAGTGTATTTATCACGATTGTCAGTAACAAGCCTTAGAAAGATTCCAATTAGTTTTTGCAGTCGTAATTCTTCTTAAGGGACCAGGAAGCATTATTATACTAGGGAAAAGAAGAATTTAATAGTAATTCAATGGAATCTTCTTTCTTTCACCATCAAACAGTAAGAAGCAGTAAAATACACTGCTAATGTATTTTTACCAATTTCCAACACAGAGGCACGTAGCTGTATTAGTAGTAAGCTTGTTGCAGGGACTCGTAAACACTTTTGAAATTCTTCTGTCTGTGCATGGTTCATATACAAATTCTTCACAGGCAAACAAGTAGGTCTTGCAGCAGTGTTCCTTCATGGTTTTTTTAAAGGTGATAATTCATATTTATTCAAGCATTTCCTGACTTTCTCTCTAAAAATATTCCGGGTAAGTGACACAAACATCTCTCATGAAGACTTTCCTACCTGCCTTTGTAGAGTAAACTAGGGAGTTCAGCAGTCGTGTTGGTCAGTGCTGTCCAGCAGCTAAGCACTCGTACCACTGCTGGCCTCTGCCCAGTCCACCACCCCAGTGGGACAAAATAGGAAGAGCAAAAATCAAGCAAACTCCTAAGTCAAGATAGAAGACAGTTTAGTAAGTGAAGGAGATGGAAAAGTGATGCAAAAGAAACAACCATTTACCACCTCCCACAAGCAGAATGGTACCCAAGCAGTTTCCAAGCACCAACAAATCCACACTGTTCTATTGCTGATAATGCTGTGATCTGGCATGGAAAATTCCTTCGGCCAGTTTGGGAAAGCTGTCCTGGCACTGTCCCATCCCAATCCCACCTACATGCTAGAGGGGACAGAGCAAGACTGAAAGAAATCTTTGATGCTGTGCAAGCACTATTCAGCAGTAGCTAAAACAGTCATATGTTATTGGCACTGTTTTACAAAAATGAACAAACTAGTCTGGTGGAAAGTGTTCCTGCCCATGGCAGGAGGGTTGGAACTGGATGGTCTGTAAGGTCCCTTCCAACCCAAACGATTCTGTGATTCTATGAAATCTAAAACACCACACCATACTGGCTGTTGTGCAGAAAGCTCGTTTTCATCAGATCAAACACAGCACTGCATCTGAAGAACTTGACCTATTGTATTTGTTTGCCCTGGAAACACTACACTTACTTTATATTTTATAAAGTATGTATAGCCTGAGATGTAATATAAAAGGCTTTTTTTGCCTTTTTTTTTTTCCTCCCTGCAGGCTCACTACAAATTCAAAAATATGAATTGTATTTATACATCAACACAATATGGAAAAAGGCTCTTAAAAACTTACAAGCCAATGTTCAATTGTTGGCTATAGGTTTTATGCTGCACTCCAAAGAACAATTACTAGATTTTTCTCATCCAGTCCAGAAGAAAAATATTAAACTATCAAACTTTCCAAAGCTCCTGAACATTTGTTTCCAACAGTGAGAACATTATATCAAAACAAAGTTAGAAGTAACATTATACTTTTGCATTATATAGTGTGACATACCTAGAGAATATTAAAATACTTTCTGCCTTTGAACCAACTGAGGTGGTACACTTTGTTTTTAATTGGACACACTATAGCATTCTGCTTTTGGTAGTGTTAAATAATCTTTGACATGACCTATTCCTGACTGTGAACCGAATACAAACCTGTTCCCTGCTAGGTACTAAAACAGCATGGATTTTTCATAATACTTTTCCAAGGAGATACACAAGGTCCTTTATGCAAGGACAGAGAAAAGCAAATAATGTCAAACTTGAAATTCCCAAAACAGCAGTATGCCCCCTGAGAGGGCAGTGGCTGCCTGAAGGGCCCCTCCATGTCTGCTCCATGGAATAGGATCTCCTGAAGCATGGGTCCTCAATGAGCATTTCGGAACAAACTCACAGCCATTTCTGCCTACTAAGAAACAGGAACAGTCTGACTGATCTACAGACCTGGTCAGAGTTCCGTCAATACTCACAGTATCTTTTCTTTTGATACAAGAAATACTGCCAACATTTTTACTTTACATTTAATTGGCTAGACTAAGTCAATAGTTTGGAATACAGTTGGTGTTCAGCGTCCTTTTTTTTTTTTTTCCCCCCAGAAATACTTCATGTTTAGGCTACAACTTATCCACTTTGAAAGGCAGATGCCAGTTAAAGAGGAATGCCCTGTTTAGTTTCCCATGTGATCCCTACAATTATGTAGAAACATTTAAATTAAATAGCTTGGCAAACGTAGGCATCATTTACCTATTTTTCTCAGTAGTTTTAAAATGTGTTTGTAGTAGTAGTATCCAGCATTCCTATCATGCCATGTCTGTAGTAAAAAGGAAGGGAAATGATGAGGACAAATTAATATGATACCCCAACTTGCTCTATTTCTTCTCATTCTTCCCTTGAATTGAATAGCTTTGTTCTTACTGATTCTTTTGGAGATTTCTGCACCTTCTTTGAAACAAGAGTGAATTCAGCCCAACAATAAAACAGACACTGAAAAGGTTGAATTACAAGGCACATAGATTTAATTTAGATTTTAATTTAGATAAGATACTGATTATATTCTCAGACATGGGGCTTCATGATCCTGAATCTGCAGCAAAACGCAAGAACAATTAAGAAGGTCCTAAACAAATAAAATACCAGAGGTTTCCAGAGAGATCCTACAAACCTCTCAGTGTTGTTATTC
This sequence comes from Cephalopterus ornatus, assembly GCA_013396775.1. Lineage (NCBI taxonomy): Eukaryota > Metazoa > Chordata > Aves > Passeriformes > Cotingidae > Cephalopterus > Cephalopterus ornatus. The sequence continues at coordinate 51,545 of VZRE01009482.1, forward strand.
TTTCTTTCATGGCAGTGTTGTTAAAAACAACCCTGCTGACAAGGGAATGTGCTATGAATGAACAGAAGGATTGCTGCTTTGTCACACATAAGAGGTGCCCTCCAGGCACTCCTGATGATATAGGGGTACAGTGCAGGAACCACACAGTTTCTCAGTAATAGCAAGGAAAAAATATCAAATACTCGTCATATTTTGCCCTCAATAGTTTAGAATTTTGGTTCGAAGCATACTGTCAGTTAGTTTAACTATCAAGACTATTAGTTTCCAGCCATTAATTCTCACAGTTAGCAAAATTCCAAGTTCTCTGTCTTGTTGCAAGAGAGGAGACTTTTGCACTACAAAGGACATCAACACTAAAGTTTCCCCTACCCTCCATGTCCTGAATGGTGGATTGAAATACTTCAGCTGCCCTGGAGTCCTTTGAAACACTGAAGAGGTTTAAAGAAACTACGTTAGGAATAACTGGAAACAAATACATGCTACTCTTAAGAACAATGAAAAGAAACATCCCTGAATAACCCAGATTATAGAAACGAGAACAGAAATCACCATTACCTCTTAGGCTCCCCTATAACCAATGCACCAGAGAAAGAGGGAAGGAGGAGAAGACAGACAAAAAAAGAGCCCTGACCTAGAGTTCTCACTAACCAGGGAGTCCATAATCTTGTTCTACCTTGCATCAAGGCTGAATCTTTCCTTCATACTTCCAAAGAGGGTGTGCTGCGTTTGATACTATTGTCTCAGATGACACTAACTGTCATCATCATGGCTAGGCTTCGTGAACGAAGATTTGTGAAGGACTCTACCCACGCTTGCTACAAGCGCGCTGATGGCTAAAAAGGCCAATGCGAGATAGACACGTCCGGTTGCAAAAGGCACAGCAGAATGACTCCCCAGGTGGTACCGACAGGACACGGTTCTTTCTGCGTTGTCTTTTCTCCTCGAGAGTGATCCTGCGTGTATTCTCAAAAGAAGCAGCAGCGTTGTGGATAGTGTGTCTCCAGGCCTCCTGATTGGAGGCCAGAGCAGACCAGTGATGGTGATCAATATGACACTAACTATAATCCACTTCCAACAGCTGAGCAAGGTAAATATTTCTATAAATCACTTACAGATATGTCAAGAACATCCATTGTTTGTCAGGAATTAATTTTTTTCCAGACTCACCCCATAGAGGATGATTTTATGCCTGTAAATATGGCTGCAGATAAGATATTTCTGTATCAACATCATTGTACCAATCAAAGGTGCATAAATATTGTTACTGAATGACATACATATTTTTTTACATCTGGGTTTGGCTTTTCATTAATTGATTACAGTATCATAATTTAAAAAGCTAAACAACATAAAGAGAAATTAATAGTGTTTTAAAATGGACTCAACCCCAGCCTCATTATGTAGCACTCTGCTTTTAAGTTATTCCATGAGACTACCTGAGAAAAGGAGATGGTAAAAACCAAAGCACACTTTTGAGTCCCGAATAGACACAAACATTGATGACAAAATCCAAAACTGAAAGGTATTTAAATTTGTGATTTGGAATAACTTGACTGAATGCTTTACTGTAGTGATGTTGCTTATGCAATGGTGACAACAGGATGCCATTACCATGGTTGTAGCAAGAGGCAAAATCTTTTACTGACATGAGTGCTGAAACTGAAAAAAGTCTGAATTTTAGCACAGACGTTTCTCAAATCTGAAGTAGAAGACATAAAACATATAGGTCAGGAAGAAAACTAAGTTAATGTCAAACAATGAAGTAAATCAATGTACACTGACACATGTACTTTCAGCTAGTGTGATACAAATGTTGTAGCTTAGACATTTTAAATTAATAAATATAAGTGGGTTCAGGTGTTAATCTTAAACTTGTGGTTTTTTGATTAAGATACAATTTTGAAATTTGTTTTGTGACATTCACGGTAGAAAATTAACAAAATTAATTTATGAGTGACAATAATTACTACAGCTATATAATATTATACAGGTACAAACACACAACCATTTAGGAGTATGATGGCACCCATATAATGTTTTGAAAGCCAGCACTGGAATATGCAGAATAGATCTATGATTTTCCAAGCACGAAAAATAAATGCATTGGGGGGAAAAAAATTTGACGATTGAAATGTATAACATGCAAACAGAGTCAACTGACATGACATCTGTTTATGCAGCATTTAAGGCACTTTCTATTTGTCTCTGTTTAGTTACTGATAACTGACATTTCAAGTTAAGCTGTCAATAGTTCAGATTTCCTTTGGGAAATGCCCTAACTCTCACATTTATACAAACATGAAGCCTTCTGTGTGTTAATAAAAGTGTGCAGTTTCACTGGTGAGAACATTGGCTTTTATGTGAGGTGGGGGGTGGTCTCTGGCTCACACCTTTTCTGAAAAACATGGAAAGTACTATAAACAATGCCAAATACTGATTTTAAACTTAAGTCTCAGCAAATGATCCGAACCATTGTATTTAAGAGATGCATAAAGAACTAATCAAAACCATGACATTTTTTCATAAAAATAATCACACATTAAAACAAATAATAAACAAATAATGGCTTTGCCAATGCTTACTTGAATTTGGACTTCATTTAACAGCTTGTTATTTGCAAAATACAAGTGTGAACTGACAAACGTGTAACCGTATGAAATGTAAAAATGTTTCTTATTAGAACTTGAGAGGGAAGGATATATATATCAATCAAGATATATATACATATATTTTAAAATACTACATGCATATATTGAAATGCTACAGGAGTAGACAAGGTAGATCTTATGAGTTTCCTCCCTTTTTGATAAACCAGAAACCTAAGTTTTTTTCTTAGTTTTTGTCTCTGGGAAATTCTGGTGTGAGTTGATAAATCTTTGTTCTACTTTCTAGGCTAAAATTTAATGGCATATATGTTCAGAAAAGGTGACTAAAAGAACAAAACTGAAAGATCAGCAATCTTATTCGCTGTTCCCTTTACACCACTTTCAGCTGAAGAAAGTTATTATCACCCTAGTAATATGTGAGATTAGTGTTAGGAAACATTTTAGGGTTGTAACCTCAATTCAGCTAGACTGAAGGGTTTTTTTAAGAGAAAAAAGTATACTTTCAAAGAATTTGTAGGAAGCAAGTTCCTTCTATAAAATGAAATAAAATCCTCATGTTTCCATTAAGGTAGAGGTAATATACATCACATTTCTATCAGGTTTTAACTTCCTTTTGTAGGTAAGTAAATATCTCCTGCCGACGGGTTTATATAAAGTAATGTTTGCTCATAAAGAATAGGTGTTTACCTTATCCTACTTATGAAGTGAAGTAGAAAAAAATTGCCCTGAAGATGTCTCTGAAGCTCCTTGTGATGTCTAGCCTGGGGTTTTGCAATCTGTTCTACTATTTAATATTTCTGTAAATATCACTTTGTTCCACCTGAAGCAAGACAAATTCCAGTCTCCACTGCAATTGATGGTTGCCGGGGGTGAGTACAAAACATCAGGTGTGAGAGAGTGCTAAATCATGAGCCTATGGAATTAATGTCAACATCTAACATCTTAGCAGATGGAAAATGCTGCATTAAGGCTCCATACACTCTCCTCTCTTAAAGGTTCAGTTTGTTAATGGTCCAATATGCTACTGAAGTACTTCTAGATCAATTGTGTTACACTATAGCTGTGTCATTTCACTGTTAGTCTCCTCTATTTCACACCCAGTGTTTCATGATGCATTTCTACCACACACAACTCCCTTCTGACCACTATGTGTTTCCAAGAGGCAGAACACTACAAAACATTGTCATAAATATTACCTTAACTTAACACCACCAAACACTGTGACAAACTAAGAGTTTCATTGATTTCAATGCTAATCTACACAAGAACAGAGTCTAGCATATTGACTTCTGTGATGACCAAGTATTGCTAATTTCTCCCCAGAGCACTCTAATTTCTAGGGCCTGCTCTGTTGGAACTGATCTTAATTCTGATCAATGCTTTGTAATATATTTAAGAAGTGGGTTCAGGAACTAAAAATCTCCTACTATGTGCATCTGAATGATAACTGAAAACTGATTTCTAAGAAGAGTTGCATCTGTGTCTTGGATATGTATCTTCTAAAATCAGCTCCAACAAATGAAATTTGATCAATGTGTGTTCATGAAAACTATACACTATTACTTTGGAGAGATTTTCAAACACAAGACAAAATTCTTGCATTTTTAAGTGGGATAAACTTTTCTCAGTCTCTCCAAAATTCGAAGCAGATAAGTTGCGATATTTTCTTTTATTTTACTATTAAAAAGTATACTGTCAGACCAGATTTGTATCAGAATTTGTCCAAATTCCAAAAGAGCTTGGAATCAGACTTTTCCTCCAGAGAAATATTTAATTGTCCTCTCGCTCTTTAATGATTTTATAATGACCATTTATATAGAAATACAGTTAAGAGGACAGATTTAGATTTCCAGAGCCTTCATTAATACCCACAAGATTTTTTTTTTCCTTAGTCTATTGATAGCGTGGGATCTTTAAATGTGGCTATTTCTGCACTAAGTTGTTCAAAGTCAAGTCCTTCATTTTCACGTGGAATTAACTGCCAGCAAAGTAGGAAGTTCTTCTGCTGCTTGCACTCAAAACCTCATTATGGGAAAAGGGAACATACCATAGACATGGAATCAAGAAATTGCTGTTTCCCTGATTAATGTTTTAGCAGTCTAATCAAAATACAGCAAGCACTAATTATTAGTCCATACTATTAACACCTCACACCCTGATTGATAAAGAAAAGCCTCATTAATGATAATGTAAATCGTTATATGAGAAAACCTACTAACTACCACCTGTGGCTGGTGTCAAACTCACCTTCCAGATGCCCTCCTAGTCCCAAGGTTGGTGTCATCAGCATTCCTCCAGGATGATGGCACTTTCTACATGAGAAAATTGCTGGCATAGGTTCATCTCTAGGTTTCCTTCTCACAATGCCGTGGGTAGGTCTGCAACCCACACCAGCATCTTTCCATCCCCTGGGCATCCACCAGGCTTCTCCTGCCTGAGGGGCACAGCTCACTGGCACCTGCAGGAGGGGGCACAGCCACACAGCATCTCAAGACCCTGCCTTTGTTTAATACAAAGTTGGTGGCTTTTTGCTAGGAAGAAATTTTATTTGCTGGGTGACATTGTTCATTACAAGAGTCTCCTTTACTGGTCCACATTTCTTCTTTGGTTTCTTTGATACTCTACTCTCTTGCACGCTAGTTGTGCTGGATTCTGCTCAATATTCTTTCCACTGCTACCAACTGTGTTATCACCCCAAATCCAACAATCCACCTAAGTCTTCATGGACCACTGAAAACATTTAAACCAAATAATCACAGCCCTTCAGACATCTTCCAGTAACTGGGCACTGATAGCTTTCCTTCATGTGCCAAAGGAGGAGGCAGGGGATGGTAAGGCATGCTCATCCAGAGGGACGGCATAGGTGAGATGCTGAGGACCTGTGAGGCTGAGGGACAGCAGAGCTATTTATTCCTCTGCCAGGCTTGGTTCTCTTCATTTCCACCATACTGCTAGTGTATACATTTACCCTGGGATGAATAAATTATCAGACTCACAGTATATTACAATTGAAAGGGGAGTATCTAATTGCTGGAAAGCAGATGGCCTTACCCTTTTGAGTATGCCTGACAAGAACAAAAAAAAATTACTGCCCTGCAGACATATTCCCATAGGTTGTGATCTTGTCAGATTGCATCAGCCATGGAAAATTGGATATGATGACTGGCCAGTAACATAATTTTTCAAGGCCAAAAAAACCCCCCAAACCCACTTTTTATTTTTTGTACCAGTTTAGCCACATTAGCATATCATGAAAGGAAAGAAAATTTCACGCCCTGCCTCTTTCTTGCTTGCTTATGATACCAGTTTATCCACAACTGTGTGGATTATCACTATTACTTCAACTTTCTATCTTTTCTTTTTGTTGCAAATATTTTCATTCTATTATTCTCATGGACAGGTAATTCACTGGCAACATAAGAAATCAACAGAGCCTGTTAATGAGAAGCTGGGCTAAATATAAAGTGTGAAAATATGCAAATTGTTCTAGTAGGTTTTTCAGGGTTATATTAATATATTAAATACTTTAAAAATCAACATCTCCAAATAAATAGCTTTAGAACATGCTAGTATTTTTATAGTTATGTTAAAACTTGACAATGACATTGTGCAGTATATAAAATAGTCAAATATTAGAGAGAAATTATGGTAAATCAAATAATTGAATTTGTAATGGGGAACATAAATGGCTTAGAATTATAGTCATCAAAAAATTTTGAAACGGAAAAAAAGCTGAGAATCTTTTTACAAAAAATTCATTTAAGAGAGCAAGATGCTGTCAGCATAGGAACGCTTTGGATAGGAGGGACTCAGCAAAACAGCTTTGCACGAAACGAGTGCTTTCAAAATAGTTGGTAATTAATATAACATGATATAAAGGAGATTTGCTGACTGTTAAATATGTACAGAAGGAATTGTCCAGTTTTAGTTAACATGTATGGACCTAATTCAAATAAAGCCTCTACCACAGTACAGGTGCAGCATGACAACTGTTCTTGTTAAAAATGCAGCTTGTGAAAAACGTAGACTTTTCTGATCAGTTGACATACAAGCCTGCACATAACTTGAGGGAGTCCAAAACAGTGGAAGAAATTATGTATTTTTTGGATGAGTTTCTGGCGGGATTATGGCCTTCAAGAGAAAAGGCAAGAGCACTGATATGCAGTCAAAATTTTTTTTTGTTCGCATTTAGCCTTAGAATCTGATTAATTCCTATGCTTAAGAGCTTCATGCCCCACTCAGGGAGCATGAAGTCTGATTCAGAGCTTTGCTGCCTCCTTTCCTTGCCCTCCCTACACATCTCCATCGAAGTCCTTAACCCGGTGGAAAGTACCACTTCCCTCCAGGTAGTACAGAAGGTGGGAGCATTGCTGAAGGCTTGCTTACCCGATATGCCTTATCCCCTTCTCTCTGCTGAACAGGTACTTCAGGAACACCATTGGTTTGGTATATCAGGGCAGCATTACTGGTCTACAGTCCTCTCCCAGGACCTAGGCTGTGATTAAAGGCATGGAAGAGAGAGAGAGAGAGAGAAATCCTTGCCAGTGCTCTTCAAGCAAAGGAGTTGTTAATGCTCCTGACTCCTTGAAATTAATCTGACAGGAAGAACTGGAAATAGCCCAGACACATCTATCCTTGTGTAGTCTCAGGAAGCACAGGAGAACGCTGTAGCCTTCACTGTCAAACACAGTTTATTGAAACAGGACCACTTGTGTGAAGCAACACTCCTTCAAACCAATAATTTTGCTGAAGTGAAATATTCCCCTTCTGGGAAAAGACATTCTACATCAATAGCTGCAGCAAAATGAAGCCCAAAGTCATTCCAGAAGGTAAACTATCTCCAGCATAATCTCTGTAACATTTCAGTCCTGGTGAAGAAGTCTCTAGAGAGGTGTTCAGATGTTCCCGCAGTTTGCAGACTAAGGACACCGCTCTCCATGCTGAAACCTCCCCCTGACCACTGTGAGTTCTTCCCCTACATCAGGCAAGTCCCCTGCCCTGTCCCAGTTTGCTTTGGTGCCCAAGCACAGCAGAAAGATGCCCAACACAGTAACGACAAGAAGTGACTCATTTTGTGCTGATTTAGTATTCTGGAACGGGACATCCCTGTGGAACCAGAGGTGAAGATTCTGAGGATGTGGCCAGAAAGCTGAAAGGCAAAGAGGAAAACTAAACAAAACAACTAAAAAGAAGGGGGGAAAAAAAGTTTTCTGGTCCAGCATCTGCTTTCCCATAAAACACTATTTTCCCATTCTGTACTATTTTTCTGAGGCATAGTAACGTACAAAGCGTGGAAATTATGTAGAAAATTTGCAAGGTGAAAAATTTGTTATAGTATAGGGAGCATAATACCATGAAATTTTGGGAAAGCAAAGCTCAGTAAATATGCATAAATTTCCATTTAACACTTTTTAGAATGTCCTTGGTCATCAAACCAATATAATTAGTGCTTTTATATGCTCCTCCTTGCTACCTTTAATAGATTTTTTTCTCTTCCTATTTAAAACATGTTAGTACATAGAGAATAAAAAGAAGCATACATTTCTAGAATAAGCTGCCCTTTTCTTATTCTCCAACATCAACTCACATTAATGACTACTTTCAAATCCTGCTAAGAGGACGTTCTCTAGTCCTAACTTTAGCTGATACTTTTTGCTAGGTAACATTAATATCAGTAAACCATACTACAATCTATGTCAGAAGTGATGACATGATTAGGCCACAATGCCCTTCAAATTAATTTTATAAATATTTTAATAGCACTGAGGACATTCTGCTGAGCCTTGGTTAATAAAACACTTAATTATTTCAGTACTGGTATTTTATTAGCTGACCAAGTAGGAAACTTCAGTTTTAAAAAATGCTGATCAGGAGCACTTTTAGCTAGTATTACCTTTTGCATGTCCATCCCACATAGTCACTGCTCTTTAAAGAGTAAAGGACTTTCCAGAATCTTTTAAAGCACAATATCTTGAATTCCAGCAAATGTTACACCCACATTTTAAGCATCATTAGGATACTCAGCAGCTCAGGCAGCACAAAAATCTATCTTCTTTGCTTTCATGAATGTATTTTCTGATGCCTCTTTTCCCCCATCTTGCACATCAGGAGTGGTGCCAGATGCCCCTTTGAACAGCTGAATTTAGTGATCTATGCTCCTTTATAAGTAGTGAGACCTACCAGACAAAATACAAACAGCAAGATAGCAGTCATGTCTTTGGGTGATGAAATTAAGAGGAAGAATCAAGCTTTAAATTACAGTTACAGTCAAGATGCATGTCATGGGGTTTTGCTTAATTTTAAAGACTCCAGATAGACAAAATTAGAATGGCAATGACATGGACTCAGTTATTTCTACCCTTTGAATCAAACATTCACTCACTGAACAACCACATAAAAGCATGCAATCAGTGCAAACTCTAGAGGAGACTCAAAGCATAGATTTATCTCTTCTATAAATTCTGTGCATGGAAACAATATCATAGCCTTGCCCACAAGGAGATATCACTGCACTGAAATCTAGCAATGTGAAGACAAAGATTCAGGTTATCAGTCTGGCATACCATCGCCAGAGTTCAGGTTTGTTTTTTAACTCATCATGGAAGCTGACAGAGGGTCCTAATAACCTGTTAATACTGAGCACAAACAAATCATTTGAGAGGAAAATTATAGTCTGTAAATTCCAGCTAGGCTTCAGACAAATAACTAACATTCCAGAAAATCAAGTTTTACTTTGAGTAATGATTAGCTGTGTTTGCTGATATCATGTTTGCAAAACATCTAAGCATTTTAATCATTCACACTCATATAACAGCTATTGCAGATTATAAAGTTCATCTATGAGTTCTAAGAATTGCAAGATGGTAAATATAATAAAAAAGTATTTATAACTACTCATTTAAATAAAGACAATGTATTCACTTCTGTGGAATCTCTAAACTGTTTTATTCATTTCTTACAAGTAATCAGGTAAGCAAAATTTGCGACAGATTTGACAGAAAGAAGTCACATTGTGTGAATATCCATATAAAAAACCTGCTAGCTATAAAACTAATTAGTCTTTACAGTCCTTTGTAAAAGCCCAGTAAAAGTCAGTAACTTCTAGAACAAGATGAACATAAAAAGAATGAAAGAATAACATACATGATCATGACTACTGAGGTAAAACTTAAGACTGTAAGCATCTACAGTTAACTGGACTTGTCCAGGACACAAAGATATACTTCCAAGGCTTCAATCCAGCAAATTGAGTCAATCAACAGATTCTTAGAGAAATCCATTGTAGTAAAGGTTCAAGTAGCAGAACACAAACATATTGTTACCCCAAAGGTTTTAGTGAGCAACATCTATGGGACAATGCAGTAATTTAAATTTGAATTTAGAAGCACATTAGAAAGGCTCATTTCTCAGTCTTTAAAAATGGAAAACCTAAGTAACAAAGAAGATGCCTCCATCAAAAGTTTCAGAAACAAGCCATAAAAATGAAATGTTCTGTGAAATATTTCTAGGTCAAGTCTGATGCTACTTTCTGATGACAAAGAATGATGCTGAAATCTTGTGCCAGTTGACCGTTTCGAGTAATGTATTTAATAGATGAACTCTGATCCAGTACCACACCTTTCAAAAGAAGACTGTTGACCTTGTTTCAGCGCAATTTCATTTCATCACCAATTCTAGCCACACCATTTTTTAGGCCTGGTAATAACATAAGGACTTACAATGATACAGCACTTTCAGGAAGACATTAATACCAGAGACCTGACATATTTGTCTTAATAAATGAATCAAAGCATTCAAAGAAAATTACTTTAATTCACTTGTTGAAATATAACCTCTGGCCAAGATGCTGACAGTTGTCTAAAATGGGGAATGAGTTACCTAGGCCCATGCAGAGTACCCTTTAACTACAAACCTTTGGTTTTACCTATATCGAAATCCATTCAGCACTTAGAGTGCCCATCACTTCAAAATATCTTGTCACATTTTTCCGTTTAATTTTCATAGCTCTTTTTAGAAAAATAAGACTAAAAATCAGCTTTGAATATTATAAAATATCAGGTATACAAACAACAAATGTTACATTATTACACACAGTTTACTGATTATTTTAATTGTTTTATAATCCAGGTAACTGTATAAACTAATCAAAGAGGCCAAAATCTCTAAAATGAGTTTATTAAATTAACTTAAAAAGAGTTAAACAGAGTCAGTCTACAGATAAAATTATTTAAAAAAAAAAAGCAGTAAAGTCCTTGTAAGTCTGTTATAGTTATTTAATGAAGAATTTGAATAAAGGAAGAAGATTCAGAAGAAAATTCTTTGCAATAATTTGGGGTAAAAAAATAAAATTTTAATATTATTAAAAACCCTCTGACATATTAAGTAAGAAAACATCATATTCACTCACCAATATGTACCCTACAATTAGATGAGGGGCAGCTTACCTTGACGGATTAAAGCACCCTCTCTCCTCTCCCAAGAAGCTCAGCAACGAGGATTACCCTTACCTTTGCCAGAAGCAAGCCTCATGTATGTCATAAAGCACTTGCTACATGGAGTTTTTGAGTATGGAGATTGGCTGGGGCTCAGCAGATATCATGGCATTTTAGAGACAGGGAGTTATCGAGGCCACAGGTAAGCAGGTTCCTAGGGCAGCTGAGGGGCACTGCCTTAGGGTACAAGCCAGGAGAACATAGGGAGCTCAACTCTAAGTGAGGAGACCTTAAAAGAGTCAGCTGATTCCTGTTCTTGGTAATCAGCTCCAGCAAGCTGGGCTGAATCACTTCTAGCCCAGTCTTGGTAAGAGTAGGTCCCACAGGAATAACTGCAAAGAGATAACTTGGGGGATTTGACGTGATGTCTTCTTCTAGATTTCTTTTTTTTTTTTCCTCCTATCTTTTTCCTTTTTATATTAAGGTAATGCAAACAAGCACTTAATAAAATTTAGTTCTGAAAAGCACTTGACACCTATTGAAATTAGTGGTAATAAGCACCTGACTCCCTGCCTCGGCATTTTGTTTGAATTCCAGGTGTAATAATGCCTTCAAAAATCTGGTCCTAAGTGAATAAATATAGTGTTCTGCCTTTTTAATTATATGCCATTCTGCTTCCTTTAAAGATACTCTGGAGCAAGTTTTCTCTCTTCTTTGAGAAATTCAAATCTTCTGGATTCCCCAAACACAGAAAACACCATAGTCCTTCTAGCCCTGTGCAAGTTACAATCCCCACTGAAACTCTCCATACAACCCCAGTTTGTGAACCATAACAATCAAGAAAGAAGGGTGGCTTTATGGCTGTATTTGGGAAGAAAAATAAAGAGGAACTCTCAAGGTATTCATTTCTGTCCTTACAATGCAATACCTCACCTCAGCAGAAGACAATTGTTCTGGTGACAGAAACAACCCATCTTATTCTTCAGCAAATTACTTTATGCTCTGTCAGAACAGGCACATTGTGGAGATGGGACCAAGACTGGCCACAAAGCTGTATGCTACCTCTCTCTCCTGCTTTACATATTTCTAAATATCTCTATCAGATTGCTCTGCATATCTCCTTGCTCTCCTTGTCCCTAAACTAGTTGTACTCTCATAATCAAGTATCATTTCTGTTTTAAGCTTACTAGTTTTACTGAACTAAATGTAGCATTTTGTATCATCTAGGAAAGCTGCTTGATGCAGACTCTTACCACATCATGCTTAAAATTATTTGCAACAAAAGTCTTGTTTCGTGTTCACTTTACTTTCAATTACACAAAACCATAGGAAGAGAGCTAGAAGTAAATTACCTTCCAATTCAGCCAGCAATTAATTGAAAAAACTAAAATTCCCAAGCTTAACAAAACTGTGTAAGCCCTTAACTATTAGTATATGGCCTTGGACAAAAGAATACAGTTTGGGTTGTCATTTGATATACACCAAAACAGAATATGACTGAATATGTGTTCTGGAGTATGCTGTATTTGTTCTTAGATTACTTTGCAATCAGCTTGGTATTTTTGATGGAAATGAGGTTGCATCAACATTTACCCTTTCCAGCCTTAAACATAACAGCAGGACTCATGAGAATAGAAACAAAAACTTTGCAAATGTTAAAGGAATAAAGCATCTGGCAGAGACTTTTGACATGCTTGAGAAGAACTTATCCCGGTGGACATGACCATTTTCTTGTTGGGAAAAAAAAAAAGTTAATTCTTCTTCTAAGACATTTAATAAGATTGTGGACACACATATTGTTTTAGTAGAGAAGAACTAAGACCTGTTCAAATACACAGTTAAGTATAGAATCACAGAATCATTAAGGTTGGAAAAGACCTCCAAGATCGTTGAGTCCAACCTCATATAATCGTATAATTCAAAAAGAGATGAAGCCATGTGAACCCAAGTTATATGCTTGGTATCCACTAACAGAGAGCTTCCTCCAAGTAGAGATTTTCCTCCTTAAATGAGAGCAAAAATCAAATTCCTTTCATCTGCTTCTTCCTGTTACCCTCTGCAAAACCCTAACTTATGGTCTCTGTGATCCACGTAAATGGGCAGTACAGATGCTAGAGAAAGTGGGAGGAATTCAATAGTGCATCATTTTCAGACTCCACAGAACATTTCTTGAAGGGACAACATTGTATAGATTTACCTTTTGGCACAATTTGCCCTCCTCCTCTTGGACCGGATTTCTGCATGAGTACTTTCAGCTCAAAAGGACATTTGGGGAAAAAAAAGCTTCTGACTTTTCCTGAAATGCAAAGGACAAAATAGAGGGTAACTGTATGCTGGTTTAGAGAAAACCCAATGCGAGATATGGCTAATTTTTTAGCCAGCTACATATCCTTTATATTTCCTAAAATAAAGGAATACTGTTAATCCAACAGTCACAAAAACTTGAAACTTTGTTTTTATTTTCAGATATTGGAAAACTACCATTATTATTATTACTGTGATAGCACTGCTCAAAGGATTTAGTAACTGTATCCTGATTTTGCTTACAGTGTTAGAGTCCATAAAAGAAAGGATGAGAATCATGCAAATTAGTTTATGCACTTAGTAGTACTGTAACTACTGCTCTTGGTGGTACCTGTATGGGAAGTTTACGAGGTGAGATTAAGTGACAGTATAAAGGAGAAATGCATAGTTGAGAAAAAGGAGATAGTTACAATATAGTTACAAGAAGGGCAGGATACACTTTTTTTCTTGGTAAGCTGTGATTTTAATTAATTCACATGAACAAGAAATATTAATTTTTAATTACTAACAGGTCAGTTAAAATGTCATAGTCTTTATAAATCTTCCATAGAAGTTTTGTCCCACATGATTCTTCAAAAATGATCTAAGAACTAAGTAACACTTATGGAAATCTATTCGGAGAAATTTTCTTTTAAGTCACTTTAGAATTGCTAAATACTTTTGCCTATGCCAAAAGACACCAAAGCTTTACTTTATAACACTGGGCAGAACAGGTATTTGAAGACTCTCCTGGAGTAAGAGCTCAGTAATCAGCACACAATCAGGGGTTTCAGACTTCATTGCCTTTTAATTAGTGAGAGAACAGGTTTCTGAATAGGTGCTCCTGGGAAATGGGAGAAATGGCAGGAACGTGTGGAATGAACCCATTTGTCTACAGTTTAAATTGTGTGTATACAACTGATTTATTTCAGGGACTGCGTCAAACTGTTACTGTTCCTTTTCTGTATACATTCAAATTATAGATATGTATATTTCTGGGGAAAAATAGAAAATAAATACATTTTGTATGCATAATTCATGATATAGTCCTAATTCAAAAATCATTTATGAATGTAAGTAGTACAAACAATTGGACTGAGATTAGAATTGGCTGAAATATTTGAATGTATTTGAAATACAGTTTTGTATGAAGAGAGTACTGGGAAACATACCTTTTTGAAAGCTTCTATTTCAAAGAGAAAAACAGGATTTTTCATAGTATTTTACCCAAATCTATTATCAAAGCTTCTATCAAAGCAGTTAGTGACTTTTACCTTTCCTGATAGTAACTACGTGTGTGATTCAGCATATAGAAATTACAGTTAATTACTATATTTCAACAGGAATTCACAACTATCACTAAGTTTTTATGGTTTAGAATTTATAGAGGGAGTAATTCATGTAACCAAAACTATTATAATTTACAAGTTTTTCAAGAAAATAAAAAATTGATATTGGGGGAAAAAAGACCACTATGATAAAATAGAAAGGTACAAAACCAAAAAGCTGTATTTTCTTCTTGAAAATGAAACCTCTTTTTATAGTGCTGAGACTACCACTAATGATAATTTCATTCTGAGTTCTGACATGATTGTCTTGCATGTTGTGAAAAAAAAAATTGGTCAACGTGGGTTGAAGAAATAGCTTGTGATAATACTAAATGTTCTGCAAAGTTAAAATACTACATTAATCCATCAAATCATCATCAGTTCTGCTAGAACATTTGTGGAAAATAGCAATATTTGACTTCAGGTAAAATGCAACTAAACCTTTTGGTGTTTCAGAGCTCTGAAGTTTCAGAGAGTAAAGAGCTCAGCTCATTTGTGGAGAATGATGACATTTTAATGCTCAGTTGAAATTCCCCTAATGAACACAGAAGAAGGTTGGTTTCACACCAAGTCTCCCGTGATAACTCAGCTGAAACTACTGGTGCTGACTCTTCTGACTGGAGAAAATCGGGATCATTCCCAGAGGCCAAATCTGCCTAAAGCTAGTACAGAGGGTTGGCACTTGGCACCTGTGCTTATTGTGAAGTGTCAGAACTGTACAGCACATGCTGATAGTGGCCATCTGCTCTGTACATCGATATTCCAGTGAAGGTCGGTGTGGGGACAGCCCTAGTTTCCAGCCCTGTGATTTGAGTGACAAAACCAGACTTGACTTTTGTGCCCCTTCAGAATGTGAGAGGGTTTTATGCTGTGAAATTGGATGTAATTTTTGTTTGCTTCCTCTTCTGTGTATGGAGACATCTTGGTATGTGCTGGTCTGTTTGCATTGAACAGGAAAAACAGTATCTTGAGTATTCACTGAGAACAGGAATTCTCCATACTGTTAAACTCATCTTTAGTGCTTTGCTATGAGAAATGAAAACTTCCTGATATAAGTAGCATATCATGTTTTTTAACAATCGTGCAGGGTGTTTTTATTTCTTGCAACTATTAGTTTTGTTCTCCATTCAGCCTTCTAATATATCTTTATGATTAACAGCACTGAATGCTGTGATGAAGAATAATTTTTAAATTTGATTTCTTTTATAATTCCTATCATTCTACTCTTCCAGCAAAAATATTGATTGCTTGAATCTTTTTCTTAAAAAGCCAAAGAGATCAAGGAAAATATGTTTATTTTTATTATTTTAAAGTATTACTTTTACTCCTTCCTATGTCTTATGACTTTACATTTAAATATAACCTATAAAGAAATGAGGTAGACTGAAGTAAGAGTGTGGCAATCTCTAACTCTAGATTTAGCACAAAATTCCAGTGTGACTTTGGACACAATTTTACTGTTTTCCCATCTGTGAAAGATGATCAATATTGGATACCTAATGTTGGACTTCCTACGTTCGATATCCTGTTGTGTGCAAAAGAGGACACACCAAATGTATGGAGCCAAGAATTCATTGCTTGTCTAATTCTTGCTTAGAACAACTAATAGTGTTAATTGGAAAGAAAAGCCTCATTAATAATCTAAATTAAACCATGATATGAGAAAACCTGCTCATGACACACTTTTGCCTGGTGTCATACTCCCAGGTGCCCCTCTGGCCCCAAGGTCGACAGCATCAGCCCTTCTTGAGGGTGGATGGGAGGGAGTTGCAGCAAACCGCCATTGTCCCAAGGGCATCTCCAGAAGGATGTTGTTGCAGGTTCCTGGCTCCTCATTCTCGGGTTTACTTTGGTTTATCTGCTCAGAAGTATTGCCAGGCATGTATAGATTATGAAGTAACGAAAAAAAAATTCTCCTGATAAGAAGAAGGCAAGCATAGAAAATTAAGGATATTTCTATTAAATACAATAACTAAATAAACCATGCATCACCAAGAAACCTAAAGGTCCTTGGAACCCTCAGTAGAGCTACCCTGATGAGACAGGGGTGTGCTCGTGTCTGAAGTCGAAAGCAAGCTTTCAGACTCTGACTGTTTAATTCTCCTGCTTCTCTTAGTGATGTTGATCATCTAGAGTTGAACTCAAATTTAGGGATAAACATCTGTAGACAGATTCACAGAGGCAGAAAAAAAAGAATATTTTAGTATTTTGGCGGGGGGGGGGCGGGGCTTGTAACGCACA